>JBCNJP010000007.1:54494251-54619406 GCA_039602395.1 Deinandra increscens subsp. villosa | reverse complement strand
AGTAGACTTTTCTAACGGGTCGGACATGTAAACCTTATTATGTTGGGGTGTTTGCTATTTGAAATTGATTTACACATATTAAATATAGGATCTGGAGCATTTGAGGTTTAAAACCCAAAAATTGAGTGAGTTATGCCAATTTCAAATTTTCATGAACTAGTTAACTATGTGCCAAATGGGTCAACTTACAATGTGCATAACTTCTTCGTCATTCGATGTTTTTGATTGATTCTTTTTGCAACAAGTCATGTTTAACATGTAGTTTAAGCCTGCAAAAGTTGAGATCCTAACTCCTAAGTATGTAGATTTTGACTATGCCACTAGTTTGAGTGTTGAAGTTGACTTTCTGAGTCAACTTTGACCAAAATGGCAATTCTTTGAAATTCTCTCAATCTGAAACTTGTGTATGCATTATATGACTTGTGTGACTACATGAAACATGTTTAGGTGCTAAGATTGCTATTTTCGTCCTCGCGACACCTCCTAACCCGTTTAGGCCATATTTACCCAAACAGGTTGTGTGTGACCGACTTGTTGAATCTTTTGCTGTGTACCAGTGCCCCCCTCAGGTGAGTTCATTTATATTATTGTTATGTCCATTCAGGGACGATAACGCGCAAGTGGTTACATCCGGTAAGGATGGTGACCCAAACGGTAAGGTGTTTCTTACTGGGTAAATTTCCGACATAATATCATATGTGACACTGGGTTGAACTTATTTATTAAAAAGTCCTTACATTCGAGCCGTTAATATACATTAGCGAGGTAATATTGAGTAGTACTACTGGGGATTGACACCCCCGCTCAGCGGTGCACGGGATGCACCCTCCCGACTGGCGGTCGGACTGAGACCAATGTTAGCCTACCCTCCGTGATCCTTCAAGACACGGGAAGGCAAGGTTCATAGGTATTCCCTATCAAAACATTGTCAGCTTCGGTTACGAACAATTCAGGTGTACATAACTATAGGCTAGCTACCTACGATATGGAATTTTACTGGTCTTATGATGTTGATTGTGTATTACCTGTCTTTATTCATAAACATTAGGTCTACTTGTGACGGGTAGACTGCTTTAGTGAACTCACCAGCCTTGGCTGACACTTGATTGTTGAATGCTTTTCAGGTCGCTAGGAGGATCATCGAAGGCACAGGCAGCGGCAGTACTAAACATTATTTTTGGATTTAAATCTATATTTCCAATCAGTTAAACTAATCATTTTGTGAACCATAACTGTAACTCGTTTTATGCTTCCGCTTAACCGTTAATTCATTTTGGGTCTGTAATTAATGCCCTTTATTACTTATTATAACTCTGTTGTGGTTTGTTTGTAACTGAAGTCTGGGATCCTGGTCTGGATCATACCCCCACGCGGTTAAACTCTGTTAGGTGGAAATTGGGGGTGTGACAGATTGGTATCAGAGCCCTCGGTTACAGCGAATCAGAACATTTTTAAGGAAAATTAAAAATTTCTGAACTGTAACTATTTTGAAAACTTCAGCTACAACACTTCTCAAAAGTACTGCCCCGCGTGCCAAAGGTGATCCTCATTTAAAATTCCTATCCTGTGTTGGTATAGGAACCCAATTGTGGTAGAAATTTTTAATTCCCGAGATTTAGGCATTTTGGAAAATTTTTGAGTTAGAAAAATTTTACTAAGTATAAAGCTTAGCGTACTTGTTACATTTCTTCTTAGCGAACTTCATTTTGCCTTTAGCGGACTTGAACTCTTCTTAGCGAACTTCTGTTAGCGAACCTGAAGCTTTTACTCTTAGCGAACTTGTGTTGGTCTTAGCGGACTTCTATCTAGCGAACTTGTTTTATGCTTAGCGAACTTGATATATCCTTAGCGGACTTGTTTAACCCTTAACAACATTGTTTATTCTTAACAACCTTGGTAGGATTACTTTCAGGCCTAGATCATGGTAATCTAGACTCTAAGACAATGATCCAACATATTCTCAGCTTAACTGGTCATACTCTCTTATAACATAAACAGGAGTCGTAGTAGACCCTCTTCGGGTAAGACACCCATTAACACATACCGAGAGTACCTTTTATCGTAGTGCGTTAGTAAAGAACGCTGTTTAGCCTTGTAGAGGGCAACATTGTATGAAACCAGATGATTTCTCATGGGATGCTTGTAACTGTGATTGTTACCCTAGAATACCGACACCCCTTTTTTCCTTGGTCAGTTTAGACCTTGCATTTTAATCGCATAGCTGTTGTGTGATAGTTCCGTGAGAATGTGATATTCTCCCTCTTTGTATATATGCATATGTGTGAAAGCTCTAGGTTAAGTTGGGACGTTGTAGCATGCCTTATCCAAAATCCTGTTAAACCATTTGCTTATCCAATCGTACCAACGGAAAATTTTGAAATTGAGTGAGTTGTTTATCCTCACAACCTGTCTCCTTGGAAAATCCCTGTCAGTTACCTTTGAAAGCACATTCTTGATACTTACCTCTTCGAAACCATGTACTACCCCCCCCCCCCCCGAACTTGGTAGCTAAAGTAAGAGGAACCAGCGTAACCATACAAGGTAAATTACCGTTACGGGTGCACACGTAAATGTAATTTGCAGTGTATGGAAGCCCTGGGGAATTCTACTCGGCAAACCGTTGGTCATACGGGATACGACCTTTCATTTCAAAAATCCTATTATATCAATTTCCAAGCTTACGACCCTCAACTATATTCGTTACCTTATCACACCTGTTCTCATCCTTCCTAGATATGGCTTCCAACCTATCTGAACTCCGCTATAAATGCTCGTGCAATAGTAACGGTAGTAAGACACCTTACCACTCACCTTATCCGACGACAAGATCTCCCCTCGCTGCGAGCGATCCTAACTCACAACTGAGCCTGATCCATCAGTAGCCCTAATCCTAACCCCATGACGTTAACTGCCATAACCATTCTCCAAGCTCCCACGGTTGCGCAACAACTTCATAAATGCAAACCCGATGAAACCCGACGATTTTGCTTTGAACATTGGAACCAACCTTTCTGCAGGAAAATCTTGTGGAGTTTTCCTCTCTCGACTAGTAACCCCTGATACGTCCGAAGTCGAGTCAAATTCCCCGCTACAAATATGATCTCACTCGACGGAGCAGCATTGGTCAACAACTTCCTGAACCCGTACGATCTCCTTCATTTTCACCACCCGATTTATTTGTGAACTTGATTTTCAGCGAACCTCTTTCTCTTTTACCTGAGGTGACTTGGATGATTTTCAAACCAGGAGTCATCGCGGCTAGCTAACCTCATCGATGACACTTCCATGCCCCTTATTGTTTTCAAGGGCCCCCGTACGACAAACTTTGACACCCGACACTCGGCAGCAGTATGCTAGGAAAGTTCTGCAATATCGTATATTGATACCCATTGTTCATATTCCTTGTCTCCAGAAAACTTACATTGGTAACCCCCGCTCTATAGTGACCGAATGAATAACTGATCCAAACTTTGAGATCGGACGAAGGCATGTTTGAATCAACCCTATGTGCGTCGAGCTACGCAAGGATCACTAAGCACCAGATATTTTCACATTTTGTACGCAACATGACCTTTTCGATACGCTGTAAACCCCGCGAAACCATAGCTACAATTCGTGTATACCTTCATTGAATGCCAGCTAGTATTTTAAAATTTCGTCAACACTTGATGTTTCGGAAACCCGCTCTTAACACACGTTTGCACCCTTACTCCCCCATGACGACCGATATAAACTGATGACCTTACGCGACGTCTATCCTTCTGAACGGTAGCACCACTGACGCATTCGCATTGATATTGATCGCCCCAAATCGTCCTTCTCCAGATTCGCGACAAATGTACTGGGAGACTCCCCTTAGAGGTGACCAGTTGCAAACTATCCTGCACTAGCCACCCCATCCTTCATAGCTGAATCGGCAACCACCCACTTTATATCATTCATGCTTTCGCAAATAACCCCTCCGTCGTGGAACGTCATCCCTATTTTAGATCTTACCAGAGGGTGATACGCGTAACGACATATCCCCTGTTGGCGAGCCCCATCTTCAACATATCTTTTGAATCCAATTCAAAAGCTTCTATAGTATTAATTGCCCGCGTTGCGTATGTTGAATTCTTAATGGAAAAACCTTTTTGTCGCCAACTTCAAAGTTTTCGCATGATACACGATTTCAAACCTTCACTCTCATTAAATTCAGAGACATTGAAGAAAAACGTACCATTTTCTGTTTTTCAAGAAATTATCTAACAAGATTTGTCAAATAGCCAGGAATGGCAAGGAAACTGGTACACTCTCAACGTGCTGGTAGTGTGGTGGGTTAGCTGCGGTACACCCTATACATAAGCACTATTGGCATGTGGAAGGTGGGATCAATGCTGAACCACAGATTTACCTTGAAATCATAGACCCAAAAACCTTATTTTGAGAAACTTCATTTAATGGGACAGCGCCCACAATATAGCAAAATCTATGTTATTTCCGTTGCAATTTCCCACGTCCGCTTATGCATATTTTCACTAGAAGAGACATACACAATTTAATCAAAATAAAACTTATTATTTATTTTTATTTTTTTTCCAACCCTCTAGATTGACGGGTAACATCCTGATATAACTTTCCTACTAAGGGTCAAATATAAATTACGGCCCAAATGAACACAACAACGTTTTAACAACTCAAGTCTTGTATTATAAAAGACAAATTACATGTTTCTTGGAGTAACCCCATGACCTTTCCAGGACCCTTACGTTTGTCATAGAAAAAAAAAATCACTCTTTATACGCTCATGCGCAATGTCCATTCGATGCTTTTGATCATATACCGTCCATCACTCCCCTTGGAACAGAGAACTTGGATTCTCTAATAATAACACTATCAGGGAAAATTCCGTGAAACAGTTAGCACTAAAGTAAATTTTGGGACGAAATTCCTTTCAACTCGGGGACGAGGTGACAACTAGAAATTTTACGCACCTTGAGCATTACGACAATTTTCGGGACGAAAATTCTTTAACATGGGGAGGCTGTGACAATTGCAACTTACCAAGTTAACTCCGTTAACTTTTTCCGTTAACTCCGTTAGTTCCGTTAGCGAACCCGTGACCCGTTATTTGAATCATTGCATATGTGTTAATGTTATTTGATAATTAATGTTAGTAACTTGTTTCGTGAATTAAATTCATGACTTTATGTGTAAATTGCAAAATTTGTGTTTTCGGGTAAAACCGGACTTCGTGCGTAAATTGGAAATTTATGCGTAAATAATAAATATACTTATCCCGACTAAACATTTCATATTAAATAAGTTAAAAACAATTAGAAACGTTTTTAGAATGTTTACTTCACAAGTTTTTAGTTAAAAATCACTTACTTGGGTTATGTGCTTAATGTGTTTAAAATGAAAGTTTAAAGGACCAAAGGTGTAATTTACCCTTATGAAATCTGCCCTCCTCCTCCTCCCCTTTCATTTTCACGACTCCATCTTCCCCCTCACCCTCACACCTTACGGTTACACACACACACACCACCACACTTGAAATTCTCGTGAACCAAGCTTCAAGGACCAAGAAATTGGAGTTTCTAAGCTACTACAAGTCTCAAGAAACATCAAGGAAGCTTCTTCATCTCCTCTTCTCTCTCAAACCTGCGATTTCTTCCCCAAATTGGTAAACCCTAAGTTTTGAAATCCGAAATTTGTTGTTGCATGTGTGTTCTATGGTGTTGTTATGCTAAATGGTGAGCTATTATGCTCTTGATTCGTGTTTGATGTTGAGATATGTTAGTTTATGATTTAGGGCAGATTTATGATGGGTTTTAAATCTGGAAATTAAGGGTTAAAATGTGTTCTTGATGCTCATAATGATTGGTGGGTGTTTGGTTATGAGTTTGGGGATGAAATGTGCTTGAATGCTAGCTACTTGATCACATTTTGCTATGATCTTGATATGATTTTGATACGAACGTGTTTAGGACAGAAATTACATGTTAATATGATTATGAACTTGTTTGTAGATGTTGAATGCTCAATTGGATGCTAAAACTCAAAAATCATAACTTTTGCAAACACTAAATTTCTAACAGCTTTGACCAGAATTTTTGGTCAACTTGCAGCTGTCATAACTTGCTCAATTTTCATCGAAATCAGTTGATTCTTTTTTTCCTAGTAAAGTATTATGTCTTAGCTTTACAACGGCTATTCGCACACTTTCTAAAACCCCCGTTTGGTTAGTCAAAACACAGCTGCAAGTCGGGTACTCAAAGCTGTCATTTTCTGTGAAAAGTGGACTTTGCAAATTGGTTGGGCATGTAAACCTTGTTTTAATGGTGCGTTTGCAACTTGAAATTGATTTTTATATATTAAAACTAAGATCTGGAGGTTTTGGTAAACAAACTCCAAGCTTTGATCAAATTATGGATTAATCAAATTCAATTTGCCTACTTTGACCTTCTGCAACAAAACTGATTTTTGGTCAACTTTCAATAGCCATAACTTGCTCATTTTTGATCTAACATGATTGATTCTTGTTGGGTGATAAACTAGGATGTATTAGCTTTAAAACGGCTATTTATACGCCTTCTAAAACCTTCGTTTGGTCACCCAAACTGCTGCTGCAAAACAGGTACTCAAAGCTGTTTGGAATTTTAAAAAGTAGACTTTTCTAACGGGTCGGACATGTAAACCTTATTATGTTGGGGTGTTTGCTATTTGAAATTGATGTACACATATTAAATATAGGATCTGGAGCATTTGAGGTTTAAAACCCAAAAATTGAGTGAGTTATGCCAATTTCAAATTTTCATGAACTAGTTAACTATGTGCCAAATGGGTCAACTTACAATATGCATAACTTCTTCGTCATTCGATGTTTTTGATTGATTCTTTTTGCAACAAGTCATGTTTAACATGTAGTTTAAGCCTGCAAAAGTTGAGATCCTAACTCCTAAGTATGTAGATTTTGACTATGCCACTAGTTTTAGTGTTGAAGTTGACTTTCTGAGTCAACTTTGACCAAAATGGCAATTCTTTGAAATTCTCTCAATCTGAAACTTGTGTATGCATTATATGACTTGTGTGACTACATCAAACATGTTTAGGTGCTAAGATTGCTATTTTCGTCCTCGCGACACCTCCTAACCCGTTTAGGCCATATTTACCCAAACAGGTTGTGTGTGACCGACTTGTTGAATCTTTTGTTGTGTACCAGTGCCCCCCTCAGGTGAGTTCATTTATATTATTGTTATGTCCATTCAGGGACGATAACGCGCAAGTGGTTACATCCGGTAAGGATGGTGACCCAAACGGTAAGGTGTTTCTTACTGGGTAAATTTCCGACATAATATCATATGTGACACTGGGTTGAACTTATTTATTAAAAAGTCCTTACATTCGAGCCGTTAATATACATTAGCGAGGTAATATTGAGTAGTACTACTGGGGATTGACACCCCCGCTCAGCGGTGCACGGGATGCACCCTCCCGACTGGCGGTCGGACTGAGACCAATGTTAGCCTACCCTCCGTGATCCTTCAAGACACGGGAAGGCAAGGTTCATAGGTATTCCCTATCAAAACATTGTCAGCTTCGGTTACGAACAATTCAGGTGTACATAACTATAGGCTAGCTACCTACGATATGGAATTTTACTGGTCTTATGATGTTGATTGTGTATTACCTGTCTTTATTCATAAACATTAGGTCTACTTGTGACGGGTAGACTGCTTTAGTGAACTCACCAGCCTTGGCTGACACTTGATTGTTGAATGCTTTTCAGGTCGCTAGGAGGATCATCGAAGGCACAGGCAGCGGCAGTACTAAACATTATTTTTGGATTTAAATCTATATTTCCAATCAGTTAAACTAATCATTTTGTGAACTATAACTGTAACTCGTTTTATGCTTCCGCTTAACCGTTAATTCATTTTGGGTCTGTAATTAATGCCCTTTATTACTTATTATAACTCTGTTGTGGTTTGTTTGTAACTGAAGTCTGGGATCCTGGTCTGGATCATACCCCCACGCGGTTAAACTCTGTTAGGTGGAAATTGGGGGTGTGACAATTCCTATCACCAAACAGTGAAATATGTGAGGTTAAGCATACGATGGTCAATGACTTTGTGTAAGTCATAGATGATTTTGAGTAAATCATAATACCAATGCTTTTAATGATTGTGGTAATCACCTATGCAAGAGCGAAGTGTGGTCGCTTCGAATGGATTTGTTGGGCACAAATCCTAGAGCTCTAGCGGAACCAGGCAAGTGTTCCAGGACCATGATTGGACACGACAATGAGGGTTAACCAAGTTAGGGAAAGTGTTGTGTGGGTGTAATAACAGTTACACAAACGGTCGGTTGGTTCAAAGACATCGCGTCTACCAAACACCAGTAACCCAAGTACACTTCACAAAGGAAGGTTTAAAGGGGACACCTACCTATCCTGCAATACTGGACTGCCGAAATTGCCTTTGATTCTTGAAGAATAGATCGATACCCATTCATGTGGGGGATTGTTGGAATTTTGGGAGAAAAACTAGTGAAAATGGGTTTTTTTCACTAAGTGTGGAAATGATTTTTTCACCAACTTTGGACTAAAATAAAATACAGATAACATAGGTTGTTGTCTCTGTATTTAATAGGTTTGTGTAGTACGTTGTGAGGGCTTTCCAACGCATCAAACCACGTCCAAATCCGAGCTCGTATGAATGAGATATCGAAACTCAAAGTTGAGGTCTCACAACTTGTGAAGCTGCGAAAATTAGAGAGAAAAATGCTAAGTATAGCATGTTAACTCATCCCACATTGGTTGGGGATTGAAACCAAAAGTGGTTTATAAGGTGGGAACCTTACCAACTATTGTTTCCTTTAGTAGGACACATCCCTTGGACCCTGAGGGGTTCGCACCCCTAACTCGCACTCGCACTCGCACTCGCACACGCACGCGCGCGTGGCGTGGGCATATGAGGCGCAATGTGGCGCTTTGATGGCGCACTTCGCACGCTCGCATCGCCGCGAGCCGCTTGAGAGCCACCTTATTGTTTTTGAGTTCAACCGGAAGTTGGTCCGGTTGGAGACCAGGCGGAGAAGTTCAGTCGGAACTGAGTTCAACCGGAAAATGTTCCGGTTGAAGTTCAAGCGGAACGAGTGAGAGCTGTGATCCGGTTGAAGTTCAGCCGGGAGGTTCAAGCTGAACAGTTGAACCGGAAACGGTTCAGGCGGAACCTGTGTGGTTCAGCCGGAAGGTTCAAGCGGACCTGCGTGGCTCCGCTGTTCGAGCAGAACGCGTGTTCCTCCGGATTGACAGCTGTAAAACGCGTTTTGAGCTAATTAAGGTAATTCCGTGTTAATTAGAAATCAATTTGCATTAACGACGTTTAATGCAAAGTTTGACTACGAATTAACTTTTGAGTACTCAACAAGAATTCTCACCACTATAAATATAGCCTCATTAGTTGAGGCTAGACACACCGAATTCCACACAGAATTCTCTTTTCTCTTCCTCATACTTTCTCTCAAGATCTTCATCTCGTTCTAGATTTCTTCAAGCTTCGAAGGTATTTTCAAGCTTAGAGTTATCCCGGCCGTATAATCGGTTTTGGCGATTGTACCCTGGGAAAAAAAACGGGATCTTCGGTAGACCCGGAATTTGTTTTAAGGGACCCGGGTTTTGACCTGAAGCCTTCGCCAAGGTTCTTTGGAATCTTCTTGTTTTCTTCAAACAATTTCAAAAGATTTTTCTTCAAACCTTTTCTTATAACTTTTCTGTTACTATTTTCTTTCATTCAAACCCTTATCCTTTTCATTATAAGTTCATACAAGTTCTGTATTCATTTCATTTGCGTTGTTATTTTAATTTTTTTTTATTTACTTGTAATCTTTTACTCATTTACTTGTATTGTATTTCATTTCCTTGTAATATTTCATTATTTTCCCTGTAATTGTAGTAGGAGTAGAATTTCATTTTCATTGTATTGTAATAGATTAGATTTATTTTCTTTTGTTGTAATCGTACTCAAATAAAAGTATTTATTTTATTTAAAATTTGCGAACGGGTTTCCTACACGTTTGACTGTGCGTTTAACCAAACAATGATCGGAGGATGCCCACCTTTTTATTATGAGTTTATTTTATACAAATTCTATTAAAATGATTTTCTTTCAAATTAGAAATAATCTTTATTGTAAGCATTTAAATGTATCATAGACATCGATCTGCAATATTATTATTGAGTGAATTACATATTATAACCTTTACACTTATCAAATTTCGGATATTAACCTTTTCCAAAACTTTTTACATAAAACAACCTTTAAAGTAATGTTTCTTTCGAAATCAGACCTTTTCATTAACGGTGTTAAAATTACACCGTTAAATGAGGCATGTGCCAAGCACATGATGGACGGAACTGTAATTTTACCATTAAAACCCCCCTACATGCTAGCTATCTGATCTTGTATTTTTTTTTAATATAAAACATAAATATGCAGCCTCTTTCACCATAAATATGCAGCCCATTTTCACCATAAATATGTTTGACCATAAATAGTCAATCTGATCTTCTATTTTTTTTATATAAAACCCAGCCATTTCACCATAAATATGCAGCCCCTTTCACCATAAATATACAGCCTCTTTTCAAAAAAAAATTTGACATAAGGTAAACCCAGCTTTCAAAAATTTTGACATAAGGTAATCTGATTAGATAACAAGTTGCATGACTTGTTATCTAATCAGATTACCTTATGTCAAATTTTTTGAAAGCTGGGTTTACCTTATGTCAATTTTTTTTTTTAAAAGAGGCTGTATATTTATGGTGAAAGGGGCTGCATATTTATGGTGAAATGGCTGGGTTTTATATAAAAAAAATAGAAGATCAGATTGACTATTTATGGTCAAACATATTTATGGTGAAAATGGGCTGCATATTTATGGTGAAAGAGGCTGCATATTTATGTTTTATATTAAAAAAAAAATACAAGATCAGATAGCTAGCATGTAGGGGGTTTTTTAATGGTAAAATTACAGTTTCATCCATCATGTGCTTGGCACATGCCTCATTTAACGGTGCAATTTTAACACCGTTAATGAAAAGGTCTGATTTCGAAAGAAACATTACCTTAAAGGTTGTTTTATGTAACAAGTTTTGGAAAAGGTTAATATCCAAAATTTTGATAAGTGTAAAGGTTATAATATGTAATTCACCCATTATTATTATATTAAGGCCGATATTATGTGAATAAGTATAACATAGATGTAATTTGGAATAAAATATATTGATTTCGTTAGCGTGTTCTTATTAGCATTTGGCATATTTTTTATTTATTCCTTTTTTATGTATTATAGGATGTTATTATGTATTTTAGGATGCTATTGATAATTATAATTGTATCTTTATCCTTTATACGTAAGATGATACATCAAGTAATATGTCTCCAAAATGGATTTCTGATTTAAAACATGATGATCCAACAAAACCACTTCAAATCCATGTCATTAAAAAGTGGAAGCCATACACGAAACACCCCAAACTTTCCTCATGTGAGTCACCGTATCCTCAAGAGCATGAAAGAAAGTATTGTATGATATATCTTATATTGATGTCAATTAATATATCAACTTTGGTTTTGTATTCAACAATGTGCATCATATTTGGTTTTGTATTCAGCAATGTGCAATTGTATTGACATTGCTCTGTTTGTGGAAATAAGTTAATCGAATTTCGCTGACTACACATGAAACTAATCATTCGAAGAAGTTTTTTAATCACAAATCAAATATAAAAAATAACTATGTAACTAATCTACCTATTCTAATAAAGAACAATCTGATGAAGCTATTACTGCCATTTGTCCATGCTTACAGATTGCCACGTGTTGCCCAATCCTCTTAACCATTCGTTGCCGGATGTACTCTCAGACTCAATTACTCTCCGCTCTTCTCTGCCGATACATAGACTTCGGTATATCAACCATCGCCAATTAACTGCCATTGAAGCTTTTCCCTTGTCTAAGTTAATTGACCATTAATGTCTTCAATTGGGCATGAGAATCGATGAAGGTTTCGGTTGTGCGCCATAAATCACCATCGTAGCAAGCCGCCGTCTTCTCTATTCCTCCCTACATCGCTCCTTCGCAACCCTCTTCAATCGGATATTGTGACGCTGTCTCTGCGCGGTTGTAAGTCGGGTACTTCTTCTTTGTGCCCTAATTCTTATCATTGATGCGTAGACGTTGAGGTTTAATTGTTATTGGTACTCTCCCATATGTGTCTCTGCTGCAATTTATGTGCTTCTATTCGGGCATCCAATGTGGCCCCTTATATAATAATTTGTCTAGAGACTTCATCAGTGATCGATAAAGGATTAAGATAAACTCTTTTGTTGGAATTCAAAAGCCGCTCTCATTTTTGTGCAATAGACAATGTCATCTCGTGTGTTCTTTGTTCTTATTGTTACCGAAACTTTTATAGTATGAGGGCTTTATGAATAAATTCCTGTTAGGTCTTTAGTTTTAACGAAAATTTGATGTACATTTCAGTGAAATTAGATTCTACAGGTGAATTATCACGATGTTTTCAACAAAAAGGGACCATAGAACGCCCTGATGGAGGGTATTGGGGAGATGAAGCCACGAATCGAGCCCTTTTCTCATCTTTTTCATGCTTCATATTCCCGGCTTGAACCCCTTTCTCATTAGACTTCGATTATCGTCTTCATCAGTAAGGTCATGTTAAAGGTACACTCATAATCTAGAGCTTTAATATTTTCTTGCAATTATTGTTAAAATGTTGCTGTAAAAATGGAAGGATTTTTATAGATGTACTGTGATGATTTGATTGAAGCTTAAAATGTTTCCTAAAAGATGTTTGTGAAAATGCCATATCTAAAAGGAAGTAGTTAGTACATGTATTCGTTGTTTTGGTTAAAATTGAATTGTAAAGGTTGTTGCTTTAGTAGCTTAAAATGCTTCTACATGCTTCTCATGATTAGAAGAGGTAACTTTTTTTTCATAAAGTTTTAGAATTAGTTGGGTCGTTTTGGCAATCGTGCTGAGTTTTTCAGATTATGCCCAAACTTTTGATCTATTGGAAATTCACATAAATCAATCGAGTGTTCGTTTGGGACATATCTTATATTGTTGAAAAGCCCCATGAGTGTATATTCTATGGATTTTTAGAATGATATAAAATACAGACAATGGATACCTGAAAACTAAAGTGTAAAACAACTCCATAGATTTGTTTAAAGCTGAGTTTTAGTTAAAGTTTGAATCTGTCCTGTTTTTTTATAAATCATGTAAAATCATAGAAACATCTAAATAAGGTGTATTTTATATGGTTGAAAAGCTCTTTGATTCTATTAAAATCTATCTTTGGACATGAAACTCTAAATAAAATCGTAGAGTGGTCAAAAGAGTTGATATTAGCCACTGCGCAGAAGAATGCTGCACAAGTATAATACTATCAAAAAAGGAAAAAAAAGATGTTTGAATATAATTAATCTGAACATGAATGCTTGGTATTACTTGATTATATTCATGTGTTAGGTGGTGTTCCAAGTGTCTAATATGCTTGGAATTGGTATAAGCAAGTATTTGAACTAATGGGTTAAAATGGGTTGGATTTTAATCAATGAACTCCTTTTCTAAGCTCTCCAGTTCCACATTTTACCAAACGAATCTCAGTTTCCGATTGTTTATTTCACCATCTTGATTGAGTTATTGTTTTGAAATAAGAATCAAGAAATTATGTTCAGTTCACGTTTAATTGCTTTTCTCATTCATATACAGATGGTTATTTAGGGTCTTTTGTTGTGTGTTATGAATAAAAGTTTTTAGTATGATTAAAATGGAGTTGGAATGATACTAATTAATGAAACCGACAAGGATGTGGCAATCCCGTTTGTGATCAAGGCTGCAATTGTTGGAGAAAGAATGGGAAACAGGATTCTATCCGACATTAGTAATAACATGTGGTTTGTGCCTTGTACTTATAGATATGTAACTAATTGTGTTCGGATAATAATATTTCGATTTAGTACTAACACGAGTTTCCATCTAACACTAGCAATGCGACATCAAGGATTTTTGCTTCGAATGCGAAGTTAGAAACACAACATGCCCCTCGGGTCGCATCATTCTATTTTAATGGGCCTAATGCTTTAACCCCCAAAATTTTAAAGGTAAAAGATTATTTGACATTTTTGTTGTATATACAGATCTTAATATAAATATATAAGTAAACTATATTACCTTTTTTATAGTCTGATATTGCAGCTCTAGGATTATTTGACATCTTCGTCTGGTACTCTGGTTCAATGAAAGTGTAAACTAGGTAAAGATTTAAATCAATGTTTTTGGCCGATATGAAGAAGAGGACCCCCGTAGGAAGCTTTAGGGAAAATTTTCACTTTCTTTCATTCATCTTTAGTAGAGTCACTGCTATCTTGAAACTATTCTTTGGACGGGTTTGGACGGGTTGAAACTCAGAGGTGCGTTGGGTTAACTTGATACCTTTTTGTTTAGATTAATATATTAACTTTTTAATAATAAAAAATTTTAATTACACTGGTATTCTAATTTAATGAATAAAATTTACGTTTAAAGACATAGAAATACCCCGTTATTGTATAAAGGAATTCATTTTTGGGTTCAAAGTTAACATGAACCATAATGGATTGATAACTAAACTAATCTTTTTCCTACAGAGTGGTAGAAACTCTTTCAATCTTGTAAAACTAAGAAACAAATTAATGAAAGTGTTCCTTCTCGAGACGGGCTGTCTACCCGCACCCGAACATAGCCCCTCATCACGTGTTTTGTGACATAGTCTTTCTCACAACAGAACTTGGAGTTCCTATTTTGAAGACTTAAATTACTGATTATGTGCTAATAATACTCTGTATGGTAAGTAGGAGGATATATTATGTTGAATGTGTAAAATTTTGTTATTTAACACCTTTAGCCTTAAACAAAGGACCAGATTTGTATGTTAAAGTTTTCGCCTTTAGGGAATCTACGGTATAAATGCTTCTTAATAAAGCGTTTATTCTTAATCTCATTATCATAAGGCTTATATTTTGTTTGATTATATAACAAAACAGTTTATTTACGTCAAATTATATTGTAAACATGCTCATAAAAACATATCACTACAACCAGTTTATATTTTGTTAAATTTGATTTTGTTTTCTTGTGCGTCCCCGTGTGACACACGGGTGACGGGTTACAAACCTAGTCTATACTATATAATAAACACAAGTTTTTAATGTCTAGGTGGCACAATTTAAGGTGTGCCACCTAGGATTAGCTTATGTGTCGTTTTTATAGATTTTTAAATTAAAAAATTAAATGGTATTAACAAAAAGGAAAGATCTTATAATTAAAAATAAAAAAATAAAATTCTTTCCATACAAAAATTATCCATATTTGTTTTACAATACCATAACTTTGATTCATCGATCTCCTTCCTTTCTCAGTGAAAATTTGAAAAAAAAACTTTCATCTTTTACTACGTTTAATTCTTTTTATATCATAGCCTCGGGTATTTACCCGGGGCACTAACTACCATGCAATATACACGGTAACGTGGAGGCTTAAATACTATATTCATTTATTTGAATAAACAAATTATAACTTTAACTTGATTACAGTAAATATTTAATTAGGTTGGTATTAAAAAGGAATATAATTGCCATGTCCAATAAATTTGATAATTTAATTTTATGTATTTTTTTAACTTTTAAGTTTTTTCTTTCTTTTTTGTTATTTAAATGTAATAGTGTTTTAATTGTATTTATTATTATATAAGGTAATGTTATGTATTCTCTTCACGTGTTCTTAATCATCTTGATTATATGTCTAAAACCACATCTACAGTCTGTAATTCATTTGCTAAAAACGCGTAGCAACGCGTGTGCATAAATACATGTTTTCCTATACCTACAAATCATTGTTTTACTCCCTTTGTCCCAAAATTAACCTTTACTCCGAAAAAAAAAACATTATTTCACTTCAATGTTCTAAAAAAACAATCGCATATCTATGCAAACATTAAGGAGTCGAGATTACATGGCCATCATTTTTACAGAAATTAATAATAGAAAACTGGTTGATTGATCAATATGACAGTTAATAAAATAGGAATTTAAAAGCTCCCACAATAGCTCAGACAACGCACTCCCAAAACTTCATGTCCACCTTTCGATGTGATAATAACACTATTTATGAACATGAAATAAACACTATATTATATATTTATTAGAAGCAATGTAAAATTGCATCTACCTTCAAAAGGATTATATTAAAAAAAATATGATACAACTCAATTTAGAGCACGCGAGTTTTAAATTAAAATTCTAAAAATTACTAATTTAAAACATTGAGGTTTGAAATTTATTAATGTGAAAAGCAGGTTGGGTGATGTTGAAGAAGGATGTGATTTAATACTTTAGAGATAATTACGACGTAAACAAATGATTTAAACACTTAAGATTTGAATGGTCAAAAAATAACTCAAAATCACAAGTGAAATGATTTAAATTAACGTTTTCTTTAAAAAAATTAGTCTTTAGAAGATTGCCTAAGAAGAATGGGTCTATGATCCGAAATAGTACTGTCTAGAATAATAGCTTCCGGATTCCTAAAAACTTCGAAGAAGGAGGGAGAAACAAGGAATCTGTCAAGTTTGCTCGCGTTCCTCCCTTTAGCATCCACTCGAGTAAAATTGTACCCCCCCCCCCCCCAAAGGAATATCAATGAGACCACAATCATTGATAAAGTTATTGAAATTCGCAGCATTTGTAGCAGCGAAAAAGGAACCAATTTTATCGGATTGATTCCTAATAGAATTGAAATCCCCCAATAAAATATATGTGCCCGGGTTATTACTCATGAAATGAGTGATTGAATCCCATAAAGCTTGTTTATGAGATTCAAGTTGACGAGCATAAATTTCGCATATAACAATCAAGCGCAATCTAGACCTAACTGCCTTTCACAATCAAAAAATGTTCCCTGATAAGAATTTCATTCTTAACGAACACTCTAGGATCCCATAACGAAACCATTCCTCCTGAAAAACCACAAGACAGATAAAAAGCATATTCAAAATTATAATTGCCCCAAATACGTTTAACCTTCTCAAGATCAAAAGATTGCATACGTGTTTCTTGAATACCACAAAACCAACTCGGTGCTTCTCCAAAATGTTGCTAATTTTTTGTTGTTTACTCATTGACCCGCTCCCACACATGTTAAAAGAAAAGAGATTTATTGGTTAACGATGGAATCGCTAACCTTGTTGACAAATAATTCAAAATCTTTGGTCGTGCCACTCATGTCGAGACCCATAAGATTTACGAGTTGAATGATCTTTGAAAAATCGTGCACCATGGAACCCCCATTGTTGGAGGAAGTATTCGAAACTGAAGCGACCGAATTACTTTTAGGACCATCGCTGTTAGAAGTAATTTCTTTATTATTTTTGCTGATGTTTTCGAAACCCGGTGGGCGTGAAAGGTCCAAAGAAGTGGATTCATTTTGTATGTTTAGGTTGGCTTTTTCCACAGTGGGCTCCACCTTAGAATGATTAATATGATCCTGTGGCATTTTCACATTTTCCTCCACAACAGTTGCTTCATTATTAACTTGTGGAATAGTATTGTGTTCTGAAAAGGGACTAATTTTTTCAGCATGAAACTCATCGACCTGTTGCATAATAATATTATCGCTAACTTCCCCCTCTTCGCTAAAATCATCCCCCTCCGAGTCACTTGAGCTCGAATCATTATCTTCTAATTTAAGGGAAGGAGCCCAGATATCAAACTCTTTTGCATGAATACCAAAAAAATTTCCACCAACCTCTACATCAATGAGTTCGTCAATGTGTTTCCTTTCTTTTGAGATAATACATACTTTGCCAACCGAAAGAGGGTTGTCACTATCATTCCCGTAAAAGAGAAACTCTCCCCATAACTCCCCAATTGATTTCACCACCGACGGTGTGGTGGCCATAATGAGAATACCAATAATGTCAATCCATACACACCTCTCATCCGGAACAAAAGAATTATCCAACGGTTTGAGCGTAGAAAAACACTTCACAAGTTTCGAACATAGATTGAATTTAAGTAACGAGTCCGGATTAGGGAAGTACATCCCTACCCATCTACCCCCAATAAAACGAAATCGGACATCCATAAAACCTTCTTTAGCAAATAAACAAGGTAAATTAGCGATCGAACGGGGTCATAAACTTTGCCCATGATAAAATTAAGTTCATCAACATTAATACATTCCGATAAAGACACATAGACCTTCTTTTTGGGAGCAGTGACAGGTTCAACAACCGGTATCTTAACCAAGGGTTTGAGAATATTCGCAAATGTTTTGGCCATTACAGCCAGGTCAAGAGACGTACCAGACTTGAGCTCGTTAGTACCAGACGGGAAAGAAGATTTCTTGAACTGCACAGGTGCTTTTCCAATAACACGGTTAGCAACATGGGCACTGGAATCCTTGACACGATCATCAAACAAATGATAGGAGCCCAACCATACCGTTCTGAGATTACCAATTAATCTCTCTATGTCCTTAACAACGATGAATCTAACAAATCCGAATCGTCTACCAGAATTGGACAATCGTTTGGAAATATAGACGCCGGTAACTTTTCCCCATTGATCACACGCCTTCCATAAGTCCTCGATTGATGCTTTAGAAGGATAAATGGTGAGGAAAACCGATGTGGAGACTTTTTTTAAATCTGCGAAGTCAGAAGATCTATTCTGGGACGTAGGAGTTACTGTTGTTTGAGCCGGTTGCGAATGATTGGTGGTACGGTGTTTCTTTTTGGGAAACATCCATTGATCGAGATTCGAATCATTAAAAGAAGGCCTGAATGAACGTGCATTGTGCATGGCGGAAAAACGGCGGGATGGCGTATTGTCGAAACCCTAATCAGGAGCCCCTTAACGCTAACAAGTTCGTTTCGATCAAATAACAATCCAGAGATCTAAAGATGCGACCTGAATCGAATAAGATGCGAACAACAGATTGCTATACGTCAGGAAGTCGCTAAGAAGGAAGACGAACAAGAAACGAAAATAATCCACAAACAAGAATCCAAAACAGGCTAACGAAATCGTTACGATCGTTAAAAGCTCCAAGGATATGAAGATGCAACTTGAAGAATTCAACATTCGATTACAGATCGTTATACCGAGTAGGATTGATGAATCGGATTAAGAACGTGAAACCCTAGAGGTCACCATATCGCCAGAGAGAAACCCTAATAGTTTTCAGAGTAAAGTTCAAAACCATATTAGCCAATATTAATCCCAATTATTAAGGTGTTGGATTTCATTGGTGTCACACCCCCAATTAACCACTAACGGAGTTTATGCCGTTAAGGGGTGCGAGCAAACCAGGATCACAACCATTAGTTACAAATACTAAACGAATCAGAGTTAAGTCCAAGCATTCATCATAAAACAGTTTAAAGTTCGCAGCGGAAAAATAAACATAAGTATCTTAGCACTAACCACGTGCTTAAATTACAAAACATGAATTGTTATTAAATTCCCGAGTTTGTGTTTAAAATAAGAAATCTTCAAGTGCCATGCCAACCTTCGGCGGATACTCCTCAGCGATCTGCAAAAGTGAAAACCACACAAGTGTCAACCTAACGGTTGGTGAGTTCACGGTGGGCATGACATGCATTAGCCCGGTCTTATAATCATATTCATCATCATGTAATAGGTATTAGTTTTGCAAACATTGCCAAATATTGAATTACCGAATATGCACTAGTTAAGTAAGAGTTAAAGCGGTCAACCGATATCGCGGGTAGCTAATCCGGTTTCCATGCACTAAGGAAGTTTGTACCAAAACTGACCAATATTGTAGAGGCCGTGCCATTCTGTTTTGCGGACCTATGTCATCGCGGTTTTGCCTCCCCCGTGTCCTCTCGGGATCACGGTCAGATAGGCTGTTATTGTACCTCCGTGCACTCCCCGTGCCACGGGGCGGAGTTTGTCAAACTTCAGTAGATCTACCCAACATCCCCTCGCTTCACAATTAATGGTACAATTTAGTTGAGGACTTTTAAGTTTTCAAGGCATCCTTAGAAATCATGTGATATCATTTGGTTTAGACTTTAACCTACACTAGTCATATTAAAACGGTTTTTCCTTCGGGTTCTCATGAATCCCGAAAATATTTTCAGTTTTGTTTTAGAAATAGTTGTTTTAGTATTTCACAAGTGCTTCCCATAAAACACTTCAAGTTCATCAAGTGGGTGCCAAGCACTCCCGAGTTCAAGTTCATCAAGTGGGTGCCAAGCACTCCCGGTCAAGTTCATCAGAGAGATGCATAGCTCTCATAAGGTTGTCAGCATTGTTTTTCATTAAGTTATTCAGTGTGACCCAACCGGGTTCACGGTATTTGGGTTAGTGACACTCACCTTTGGTTGCACTGCTACACTTGCTAATAATCCAAGTATTGCTTATCGAAGACCTATGAACACGTTTAGGTCTTAAGTATTAGTTTTGTGTCTAATCATTAACTTAACGTCACTATGGCCCATAACATAGCACGTTGGAACTACGACTCGACATATCGACACACGACACCGATGGTTGATCATAAACAAGGGTTCATATACATCAGAAATCAAAGCATGTATCGTCATAGCATAATCATGTTAGTCATGGTATAACATTTAAGTAAAGTGCACAAGTTTGGATTCTGGTCACAGTTTCGCTAGTAGTTTCGCTAGGCAGTTTCGCTGTGTGCACGGGCAGCACTTTCGCTAGTCAATACCCGATGACACAGTTTCGCTAGGCTAGTTTCGCTCGAAACTGTTGGCACAGTTTCGCTAGCCTAGTTTCGCCCGAAACTGGTTTGAACTTTCGTTCAGGGAATTTCGCTCGGTAGTTTCGTTCGGACAGGTCTGGTTGGTTTACCCGGCGACACTACAGTTTCGCTACATAGTGTCGCTGGATGAAGATACACATAATTTCGCTAGATAATTTCGCCCAAAAAATAGTACAGTTTCGCTGGTCGCGAAAAATTCACAAATCAGCCTAAAAATCAATCTAACAGCTTCCATATTTTATGTAATTCAATATTTAGCATGTATGATCATTTACCAACATAAATCAGTAAGCTTTAACACCTTAAACATGGGTTTTCATCATCAAATCACCAAAAGCATATTTTAAACCTAAAATGACCTAAATAGCATAAATCTTCATTATGGATGGATTTCAAACGTAAAGTTACAGACTTTATAACAGATCTAGCATTCCTAAGCAACATATCAGAAGATCAAGTGATTCCATGGAGGTTTGGTCATGCTTTAAGGTAAAACACATAGAAAAAGCAAGAAAAGATGGTTTTGAGACTCACGATTCGATCTAGGATCCGAATGGATGATGTCTCGAGGCTGAGATCACGTCGGCTCATGGTGCTTCTCGGTTAACCAGATTCCAGAAGAGTGTGTGTGTGTTTTTGGGAGAAAAGGTGCAAGAATGAGGCTTCTAGGGTTTTATAAAATATATATATCAGGGGCTAGTTTCGCTGGCAGTTTCGCTGGCCACGCGAAACTAGCTCTGGTCTCGTGTAAGTCAACAGTCTGACTGCCGGGCGACACTATAGTTTCGCCCGGTAGTTTCGCTGGTAACCAAAAACATACAATTTGCCATATAATCAAGAATTTACAATTTGTCATGCTATTGCTAATATTAAATCATGCGTTCAAATCACATTGCACGTAATGACAATAAGTAAATGAACACATAACACATATGGACGGGTTTGGTGATCAACCAAAGGTCGTGGACGTATTCGGCCTAGTTAAGCATTAGTTACTAAGTTGACACTTATAACGTAACTAACGGAATTGTCTAACGGAAGTTAACCTTGAAATTCTCGGATGTCACAATTGGACCCTCTTTACATTTTCTTAACTCCGTTTGGGATTTTACTCAAAAAGTTTCAAAGGGGATCCAATGAAATCCAACACCTTAATAATTGACATTAACGTGGGCCATTTTTTAAATTGGGATTAATATTGGCCAATTGGTAATAACTTGGATTTATAAAATCCAATAACCCAAAAAATTACCCACTAAAAGAAATTACCTCTACAAAGCACAAATGAGTAAAATATAAGTTTACTATCAACAGAAGTAAAAAAATATAACGTAGAAAAAATGTGTGTTTTACTCTTAAGTCTCTAGAGAGTCA
Source organism: Deinandra increscens subsp. villosa (assembly GCA_039602395.1). Taxonomy (NCBI): domain Eukaryota; kingdom Viridiplantae; phylum Streptophyta; class Magnoliopsida; order Asterales; family Asteraceae; genus Deinandra; species Deinandra increscens. The sequence continues at coordinate 54,597,165 of JBCNJP010000007.1, read as the reverse complement.
AGCTTACAAAAGCAGACACTAAATCATTAAGGTAGAAGCAAACTGATGTGATCTTTATTGATAATTAAGAAATAAATAAAAGATTTTAATGGTCAGATAAGATTTGAATTGTAAAAAAAAGGACACAAAAATAACACGGAAAAGATATAGACTTGAATCATAAAAAAAGTCTGATGTAATCATCATTGGTTAAATGATGTAAATCAAGTTAGAAATTAAAGATACGTGTATGCAGTGGGGGCCCTGAGCATGTGCGAGAGGTGCGACAGAACATGGCCCATCATTTTCGGGGGCCCATATTTAAAAAAAAATTATATATACTATAAACTATGAAAACTTGATCAATCAATTTGCTATAAAAATGCTAAGAGATCTATAAGATTTGTCGGTAACTACTTAGAATGTCATTTTAAAACCATAATATTCTTATGTTTATCGTTATAACTTATTTTTTGTCTTATTTAAGAACATTTTCAGCTTTTCTATTTACAATTTTGTTTTCGAATGGGGCCCATTAGTTTAACTCGAACAGGGCCCCTAAATTCTCAGGACCGGCCCTACATGTATGCAAGGTTTGTTTGCCTTGAAGCTGACTTTATTTATCGTTTATAAATTTGTTTACTCTTTAGAGCATATATGTATCCAAGGAAATATATGCTTTAGTACAATGATGCATTGACGAAGAGGGTTTGTTTACCTTTATTTACTACACCTGAACTTTACTATTTTTAATTAAAACAACAAGCTACTGTTGTATATATATGTATTTACATGTATATAGAGTGAAAATGCCTACACATTTTTATAGACCTATATATGCAACTCCACCAACAATTTGTGTTTGTTCCTTTTTGCATGACTTCAATATTTTTTACGCTATCTATTATTTTTGAGTTTCACCTCCTGAAGTTTCATGGAGCTGTAGTTTTTCCTTGAGCCAAACGGACAATACGTCTTTAACTTCGACCTCTAAATCACTCAGGTATCGCTTTTTCTATTTCCGCTCTTTAATTTATTTGGTATTGTATTAGTTGAACTTCAGTTTAGATGACTGTTTAGCATGTCTATCTATAGCTGAACATGTTTTCATTTTTAAATTTATAAAAAATCGATTCTTGATGTGTGGCTGGATATTATATACTTTTAATGAAAATTAATATTTCCAATCATGTTTATCTAGAGTTGCAAAATATTTTATTGGGTTATTGGATCTAAATAATCCCAACTATCAGTAATTGGCCAATAATAATCCCAACTCAGGAAATGTTTTCTAACGAGTCAAACTTTCACCCTATTTTCTTTTAGCAGTCCCAAACTAACAGAATGTTAACACCGTTAACTTTTGATGACGTGGCATGTCAAAGTGGCAGTCCATGTGGCATTGTAATCTGATGTGGCATTTTTTTGATGATGTGGCCATGTAATACAATTACTAAATTATTATATATATATATATATATATATATATATATATAATTATATAATATATACACATATACCCGTCTTCTTCTCCGACCATATCACCACCTGCACCACCACCGCTCCGACACCACCACCGCTCCGACACAACCACCACAGCTCCAGCACGACCACCACATCTCTGGCACCACCACCACAGCTCCGGCACCACCATCACAACCCCGACATCACCAACAACAAAACCCCTAAAAAACTGTCGCCGCCACACAAATACCACCACCATTGTCACCATCGCAGCCTGTGGAAACAAGATACCCCGACATCACCACCAACAAGAACCCCCTTCCGAGCTCACCTTCGTCGGAAAAGAGGAGGGCAGTAGCGTCGCCGCTAGGCAGAACCCTAGTCGTCGTCGCCTGAATTCGGTATTGATTTCCATGTGCTCTGTTTGGCGTAGCAGTCAATTGTTAGCTTCACCGGAAGCCCATCTCCGACCACCTGGATGCACAGCGAGGTCCCTAGTCGTCGGCGCTGGAGTTGCTCGTCGGAAGAAACAGGAAGAAGAAGGGGACAGCATTTCCGCATCAGAAAGAAACACGTAGAAGAAGATGATGAGACTGCGACCCTGTCTCCGCCGGAGTTGCTTGCCGGAAAAAATGGAGGAGAGCTCCTTGGCCGTGAGATCCTGCTCCTCTTTTTTGTGGTGGGTGGGTGGGATTTTTAAAGGTATTTTATTGAATTTACTTATATAGACCCTCATCTTTTATTAATTTTCACAAATGCCCCTTATCTTGCCACCTCAGCATGCCATGTCAGCAACAATCTAACACCGTTAGTGGTCAGTTAGTTTGGGACTGCCAGAAGAAAATAGGGTGAAAGTTTGGCTCGTTAGAAAACATTTCCTGAGTTGGGATTATTATCGGCCAATTATTGATAGTTAGGATTATTTAAATCCAATAACCCTATTTTATTATATACTTTTAATGAAAATTGATATTTCCAACCATGTTTATCTAGAGTTGCAAAATGTTTTCGCTTATATATTTGTAGCAAATTGCTTACTAATGTAGTTATTAAAAAGGGTATAAATTGAGATAAATTGAAGTTGGAGATCATTTAGTTTTAATAAAGTTGATATTTCCAATCTTATATAGGCTAAATGACATGCACTCAACAATGATTGTAATGAACTATTAGTATTTTTTTTTACCTCTCTGAACAATTCATTGGTTTATGTGTAGGGTATAAACTTAAGATTAAGTATATGGACCTTTTGTTTAATGAAAATACTTGACAACTACACATGTATCTTTAAAGATCCAACCCGTTTTCTTATAACCCGTTCAGATGGTTTTGCGTTTTTATAAAATAAATAAATAAATAAATAAATAAAAAACAGAAAGATTTTACATTTTGTTTCTATTAACAATAAGCTTTGATAAATGTTGTTTGAGGTTCTTAGGTTTGTTCACAGTTGAGATCATAATCGAAATATTTGAATTTATGTTTGTTCAAAATTGTAGATTTATTTATATGTACAACCCACAAAATCTTAGCTGTTTAGTTTTCACATCTGGCCATTACTTCAAAAACACAAGCTTGGCCAGTTCTATTGACTAAAAGGATGAAAGCATCTCACGAGAGGTTTAGATCAACAATATTTGCTGACATATTCCATATCTTTGGGTAAGAGGTACCTGAAATTCCTTTTGTAAGACTTGCTTAATTTTAAGGATGCGTGAGTCGCAATAGGCGGGATGGATTATTAGGTGACAGGTCGGGTAGATGTCATCTCATCCAGCAACCATTTGTCTCAATTTTTTTCATTTTATCTTTATAAAAAGTAAAATGTCAATCATAGTTATAGAAGTTGTATTATTTCAAATCTATAGTTAGTATTTTTTTAATAAAATCATTTATCTTCTACTTGCATTAATGCTTATTGATACGTTTTACTTTGATTATGTGACATATTGTGTATCGCAACTCTCTTTCTACAGTTCGAGCTCTTCCGAGGTGAATTCATTCTTAAATGACGGTTTCCTGTGTTAATCTGTTTTCATGTCTACAAAAAATAAAGGAAAAATGGACACTATTAATCCCAACTATTCGATATTGGACAAAAATAATCCTACCTATTTTTTGGACAATATCAGTCTTATAAATACACCCTGTTTTTTCTAATAATCTTTTCCGTTAAAAAAACTAACCCCGTTAATTTGTGATGACGTGGAGGACCAAAAATGTCATTTTCTAAACTTGTTTCTATTTAAAAAACCTGGGGGACCAATCTTGTCATTTTATAAACTTAATTTAAATAAATAAAAAGAAAGAAAACACCCTCTTCTCCGGCAAAACCCGTAACCGGCGACCCGTCTCCGTCTCCGGCGAAACCCGCAACCAGCCATAACCCGGGGCTTGAGGCTGGGCTGCGGACTTCTGGCGACATCGAGAACCCAGCGACTGCAGCAACTAGGCTCGTGTGGGTGGCCGGAACTTTTTCCGGTGATTGTTTGATCGACGCAAACAGGAAACGAGAGAGAAGAAAAAGAGGGTTTGAGTGGGTGATAGGAGTGATCAATTGAGATTTCAATTTTCTAATGATCGTACATCGTGACTGAAGATACTACAGAGCCGGAGGTTCGGCGGGTGCCGACAGCGAGATGGAGGACCGGTAATAGAAGCGGCGGCGATGGAGTTTGAAGATGGTTTTGCGATCGAAGGGGACACAGGAAGAGTGTGAGATATGATAGGGGTATTTTGGTCCACACATTCAACACTTTCAAAATCCCGATAATTTTGCCGGAGGACCATCGCCGGAGGTTGTGGTCACCGGAGGACCATCGCTGAAGGTTGTGGTCGTCGGAGTTTACAAAATGACAAGATTGGTCCCCCAAGTTTTTTAAATAGAAATAAGGTTAGAAAATGACATATTTGGTCCTCAACGTCATCACAAACTAACGGGGTTAGTTTTTTAACGGAAAAGATTATTAGAAAAAACAGGGTGTATTTATAAGACTGATATTTTCCAAAAAAATAGGTAGGATTATTTTTGTCCAGTATCGAATAGTTGGGATTAATAGTGTCCATTTTTTCAAAAATAAAGGAGGATGCATGTCCCTAAAGATATGAGTGTAAGTACGTGAAACGATCTTACTACTGGATGAACCGATCAATCTAGTGCACGAGAATGTAAATAAGCTTTGTTTTATTGATTTCACAAAGAGAACAATTACAAATCTTTGGTTTCTCTCTCTAGAACACACACACACACACAAAGTGTAGAATCTGACCAAGAGAGTTCTAACATGCTAAACAAGTCAACCTATATATAGGTGACTCAAACTGCCTAGCGTACCATCCAACGTACCATTGGTACGTTGGCTCCGTACCAAGTGGTACGGACCATGGTACACTATCTCTAAGACTCACACCATAATGCTCTCATATAGATACAATACACGAGACACACTGTAGCATATGAATATGCTCTAACAGTAAGCCATTTTTTTCTAATTTATAGTCAGTTGATAGAGTTCTTAGTGCCCCTACTGGTTGATTTTGTTTGGTCTTTCACATAGAATGATGTACAAGAAACCAAAGAAATAGTCTGGTTTGTTGTGTATAATTTTTTGGTTAGGTTCACCACTACTACAACTACTCTGTTTGTATGCTTATTCAAAATTTATAAATTGACCATAGCAGTTATATTAAATAATTGACGTGGCTTAATGTTAATTTTGTAATATTGACTATTTCCTGTGTTTTCCAGGTTTATAGAGATTTTAAAACCAGTTTTGTTGGCTCGGTTACTGTGCTCCATATAAGAAAACAGATAAATGCAACGAAATTCAAGCCAATAGAGTAAGTATCTTAGCTGTGTTTTTCTCCCAAATTCTTTAAAATTTAAATAGCAGCAAACAAACAAAATAAAAAAAAAATTCGTTGCAGACGAGTTAACCAAATGGCTTGAATTGATATGATGAAGATGAAGAATGTGATTTTTGAACTAAAACCTTGGCTATTAGTTTGATTGAGTTTAAAGATGTATTTACTTTTGGTTGTATTTACACATATTCTTTTAGGTACCTGCAAATTGCATTAACTTTTATTATATTCATAACAATTGGTAAGGTTACCATATAATATTAAAATTAAGGTACATACAGTTTTATGTTTAAGTTACTCAATTTGATAATTTTTGGCTAAATGTTACTATGTTTCAAACGTTAAACGCTTTAGGTACAAGTTATACCCAGTGTTGTCTCTCATTTTTTGGCTTATTGTTTTTCAACGTGTTTTCAAACGACTTCGACTTTGTTAAGTCAACAATATTTTGCTCTGTGAAAGTTAATTAGAGTGGTTTGTAATCACTATATTAGAAATGGAATTTTAGGTCCATTTCAAAAATGGAATCTGTATGTAAGTAATGTTTGCAATGTTGATATTTCCTAATAAATACCAAAAGAATTATTCTGATAATGTATGTATAAAGTCTATGAAGTTAACAACTAGAAACAATTATGAAATTATGATGCATAAAGCTTGAGAACATGTCTTATCATTGTTCACCTAAGCCTCATATTAGCCAACCTACTGCATATTCTGTTAGTTAGATAAAAAGATTGTGTTAGTTGTGTATATGAAATAAGTACATTCTTGGTTTTAAACACATAACCGAAACACCAAGGACACTTATTATAAACATATAATCAAAACACCTAGGACACTTATTATAAACATATAATCAAAACACCTAGGACATATAATCAAAACACCTAGGACATCTAATATAAACACATAATCAAAACACCGGAAGCTGCTGCCATATGAACATGACATCAAGTCTGGCGTGAAAAAAATGTAGCGCCGGAACGTTATACATTTGTGGCTTTGTCCGACGTTAATAAGATATAATGTCGGCGGCTAACGGGTTGTGCGTTTCTCTCTTTCTTTAATTCCTTGGAATTTTCATTATGTTGTACTAATTGTTCTCCAATTTACATTTGTAGGTACTTACTTTAATTTTACCAATGGACCAAAATGAGAAGAAAATTATATCCCTTTGTAAATGAGAAAGAGATGGACAGAGTTGACAAATTTTGAGTCAAAATGGTAAGAAAAAATCTAAAACATCAAAGTTGCTGATATTTTGTAATATTTACAAGCATTATTCAAAGTCTAAGTAATGGTGACAAGTCTATAAGCTTTGCTCCGAATTAAAAACAAAAAAGCATAAATATCTAATGAAATATTATTGAAATGCCAAATAAAATGAAACATTTTAATTATTATAAGAAATTAAATCATATAAATATATCTTTATAAAGTTAATATGGAGAAATGTTGTGGTGTTAAAATATGAAAATTTATTAGTTGTATTCTTACATGTAAGGGGCATGAGATATACCCATGTGGTGTGGTGTTGGTGTGATGGTCACCTCAAATCTGACTGGACCACACCAAAGTATCACATAGAATGGGGTATGGTGGTGTGGTTTAATATATGATTAGTTTAAACAAACAAAAAATGGCATAGCATGATTGGATGTTCCTTCCCTTGACCGGCGTGAAACATTTCACACAAATTTACCACACAAGAGAATGGCGTTGTTAGGGGATGGAAATGGTGCCGCCAAAGTGGGCATCACGCTACTATTGCACACCCATACCGGTTGGCCTAAGAGTGTAACTAAATATGTGTTGTTTGATGATTATACGATGATTTTAACTTATAACATTTGTTAAGGGAAGATATAGTAGTTTGCTTTAAAATATGATTGATATAAAAGTTTCATGGTTTTCATAAGACTTAAAACCAAAATCGTTTGTATTAACAGTGCCACTATTTTTCACCTTTAAAATGAATACCATCATAAATGCATTTATGCTTAAACCATACTAATTCATTCATACATTGGAAAAAAATCGGTCATAATCATCACCATTTTGATTTTCATGTAGGACGAAGATGATGGTTATGATGATGACCTACTAAGTGTGGCTGATCCTTTCAGTGAGGTTTACTTTCTTTCAAAACTAATACTTTTATAATAACCTCATCATAAATACTTTGGCTATTATCTTGAAAATTTATGTTTATCGGTTATCAGATTAGCCTTACAAATTACCTCACAAACTTTTTTTTGGAAGTTATCTCAGGGAGACTGATCTCTTTTTGAACATCCATGTCAGGTTTCATGTTTAAATTAATTATTATTTTTTATTATTTTCTTTCTTTTTTAATATGGAACCTGTTTTTAATGTTTCCTGCATCTTGCAAAGTTTGACACAGTTGCAGAAAAAGTTATACAAATGGTGGTGAGTTTGTAATATACATCATTGTTGATACATGAATTGAGTTTGTACATCAAGATGGTGATAAGGTACCGATGTGCCTGAGGATTCATTATTGTAAGTTTTAGTAGTGTTAATTTGATAAATAACTTTTCATGAACATCAAGTTGTAAACTGGTTAGACCTGTTACACATGACAGATTGTAACATATGACTAGATGAGGTTGTTAATAGGTTGCAGGTAAAGGATTATATATGTGTTTGTATGTCCAGGAAAAATCACAATTCAAATGTGAGTGAAATTTTGGTGGTTGATTGGCATAACAGATTTGGGCAAATGTCCGCGAGGAAGAAGAGGAAGTAAAACCTGTTGACTTTGAAGTTAATATAATTGAGTAAGAAGAATCATCAAGATGTGAAAAACCTCTTCATGATTTTCCTAGTGATTCTGAAGTTCTAAACTAAGTTCAAATCTAATTCGATTGCACTTTAGAACCAAGGAATGAAATAAGAAAGATTCTTGAAGTTGGAAATGTTACACACAATAGCAAACGTGTAACCTATGTGGTCCAATTTTTACAATAATTCAGTAGCTTGCATATTAATAACTAAATTTTACTTAAGATTCATCATAGGTTCCTCACTTTGTATATGGATAAATAGTGATGTTCAAAAAACCTTTCTTTTTGCTACTTCGCATATGGATAAATAATGAAGTTCTTACTTTGATGGAATTCTAACACTTATATGGGATCAACTATGTTTCAACATTTATCTAAAGTGAACATGGATCAAATGCACGTAAGGCCTTAATGTGGTATGCAGAAAGGAGTAGAATCACATGATTATTTCTGCACTTGATTATCACGAGTTTGTGGTTGCGTGATACGTTTATAGGACTAAGTACATATGCATTGTCATTTGTAGAACCATCAGATTATAAAGATTATTCCTTGCTATAAACTGTTGTCTTTTGCATTAGAGGTTGAACTTTTTTAATACCCTGTATTAGTGAGTAAGAAAAAGTAAACACAATGGAAAGCATAGTGAGGGAACACAATATTACAGTTCTATACGCTTTATCGATTACAAGAGGAGCAAATTCAGCGTGAATATCGACCACCTGGGCAATGGTGTGAGGAGAGTGCATGATGCCACCTGGTTATCTTTCCTAAATTCGTTCAATGGCCAACGTATACGCAAGTTGTGCTTAAAATGGAAGAAGGTGAAGAAGGTTGAGGTTGCTGCAAAGGGACTGGAGATCCGAAAGAACAGGAACGAGGAGGAGTTTGTTCATTCATGCGTGGTTAAGACAACCGATGAATCATACCATAAACAGGTAGTATTACTCCTAGCTATAGATACAAAGCCTAACCATTAAATATGATTTGCCATGATTTTTTAACACATAATTGATTCGCTACTAATATCAGAAGTTCACTTTTTTTACTCCATGTGTTTCTGGCTCGATTTCTTGAAAAGCTCTCAAAGCGAGAGGTTCATAATCACACCTTCTAGGTAAAAGTTGAACTCCAGGATGAAACGTGCTATGCACAGGTGAGCGCCTTCACATTCTTTAAATATTATGTTGGTCTGAGTACTGATTTGTAAGGTAATAGTGGTTAACTGATTCCTAAGGTCATAGTGGTTAAGGCGGTTCTATAGTTTAGATTAGTTTAATTTTGGGTCGAGATCATTTGGACCGGTCAAGACGACGCTCACCCTCGCCTAAGAAAGAAAGGGGGTTGGTGCTCATTCTTAGAGAAGACGAGGCTTCCTCGACACAAGGTTTGACGCTTCGAGTTTCATGAAGACCGGTCCTACCCGGATGAAACCTCTCATTTTAAGGTTTGTTCGGTTGGGTGTTTAGAGTGGTGCTTCAATCTGTTTTGTGTTCCAACATGTTTAAATTTGCTATCGTTGCCCCGTCCTTGAACAATCTAACTTTTTGATCGTTTGTTGTTGGTAATAGCTGGTGACATTAAAATAGTAATGGTAGGTTTAGTTCTTTTAGACACTCTACTTATGGTCTTGCATAATCTCAGACTTGAGGCATTTTGTACACTTTAACTTTGCATACATGTTTTCATGTTGGTGTATGTCCTTGTTTTGTTGTGCTTTTCGAAAATCTTCAACTTTGCCTTACATTGGCCTTGCCCGTACATCGCACAATTAACCCCGCCCGTGCATCGTATTGGGTTTTATAATTTTATAATTATTTATTATTTATTTATTATTTTTTCATTTATTATTTTTTTTTACATTTTTATCTTTTTAATTTTTTTTATTTTTTTAATTATTTTTAGTTAATTATTTATAATTAATTATTTAATTATTTAAACCGTTAAACTACAATTATTTTTGTAGTTATATATGCATGGTGTGTTTTGTGTTTAGCAATATAATGAATATAGGACTATTGCTAATGCCAAATAACTGTTAGAGACCTCTTTTACTTAAACTCTTAGACTTTTTGCCAAGGCCTGGTGTGAGCACAAACATGTCACGTACATAACCATACTGAATATGTTAGGGTCGGTTTAAATTCTCTCCGGCCGTGCATCGCAAGGGCTTGCACTCTAGTTATCATAGAAACTGAAGTTTGATTAGTGTATATGTATCTTTAATTAATTATAATATGATTTTAAGGTTTCTCATGGACATATAGAGTGAGGTTATAATGAGAAGTTATGTGAAGATAAGAAGGATAAGAAGTCTTCTCATCCGTTAGATATGATGATTAATGGCCCAGATTTATTCCCTTAATTAAAACTAAAAAATAAAAGGTAAAATGGATTTCCAGGAAGAAGAGGGGCAATTTGGTCAAATTGTCATTTTTCTCTTTCCCCCCAATTATTAAAACCTTCATAACTTTTTCATACGATATTATTTTTTTATAAAAATTGCATCATAAAAACAAGCGTTTTTTATCTTTAAAACGCATACAGTATTGCTATATAAAAAATCAATTTTTTTTTTGCCAATGACGTGAAATATGACACAACGACCTGAACATATGACACAATGACACAATGATCTGAACAATGTTCAGAATGTTCAGGTCATTGTGTCATATGTTCAGTTCGTTGTGTTATATGTTCAGGTCATTCACAAAAAAAAATTATATGGCAATATTGTATGGGTTTTAAAGATTAAAAAACGCTTCTTTTTATGATGAAATTTTTATAAAAAATAATATCGTATGGAAAAGTTATAAGCATTTTAATAATTGAGGGGAAAGTGAAAAATATGCAAGTTTCCAAATTTGCGTCTCCTTTCTTTGACTTCTTATCCTTCTTATTTGACCAAAACTTCTCACATGAACTTTTCTCCTCAAATTTAAGAATTTTATAAAATAACGATATATTTTAAGAGTTGTACTACTGAAATAAAAAAAAACTTAGACTTAGCTTTCCCAACCCGTATGTTTGTGCTTTGATGATTTCTAAATTATCCATCACAATTTGGTTTTGAATCAAATTTAAACTGAAATGTCCGTAGATAAAAATACAAAATCGCAATCGTAAAATTAAAAATTTTAAAACATCATATTTTAAAAATTGTAACCGTAAAAACCTTGAGTTAGCTTTAATAACTTCTACATTATCAAGCACAAAAATAGCTATATATCATAACGATACATTCAGAATTTTATAAAACATTACATTTGAAATGTTATAAAACAAATAAAAATAACACAGAAATTATAACTGATACACGGTGCTAAAATCTAGCTGAGCTAAAAAGATAAGAAAACCAAGTGGAAAAAATATAGGGTTTAAATGGTATGATGACGAGGCCATATTGCAACTTCATGAGGAAGATATCACTCATGCAATGTCACACCAAATATGTCATCAAAGTTGCAGCGGAGAATATATTAAGACGACATTGTTTTACAATACCAAAATATGAATTCTTTAATAAATACTAAGATAAAGTAGTTGAGTCTTGAAATCGTTTTGATCAAGGATTTCAGGTTTAACACGCTTACAAGTAAATTTGTAAATAGTCAAGTTGTACACAATTGTACGAAGGATTTGTGCAGTTCAAGCACGGTTTGACTTGTGCAGCTCAAGCACGGTTTGACTTGTTCGGTTCAAGCACGGTTTGACTTGTGCGTTTCAAGCACGGTTTCACTTAAACGGTTTAAGCACGGTTTTAGGCATTCATTATATTATAAATGTGGTTTTTGTGGTATTGACTTTACCTGATCCTTGATTTCGAACACTAACTAATTTACCCACCGGATGGTAACTTCCCCCAAGAAATACGACTGGCATAGAATAACTGACATGTACCCGTGACTTGTATACGCGGAATCAGAACTGGAGCGACCAACTAGGGAAGGGGCGTCAACTCAAATAGATCTATTCACTAGTTATCATTCCGTACAGAACTAATCGAAATCAATTAATTGTGGGCTTTACAGTAACAAGTTATCCACAAGATTACTGCGAATGAGGTTACGAAAGAACAGATAATCAAAGACTGTTTTACAGTTGTATCATAATATCAATCAGGCATTTGACTAGACGGTTATATTTATTGTCTAATAAATATAGGACTGGTAGAAATAATTATAGTTCCAATAATCATTTAAAGTGTGTTTGTCTGTTTCATGATTCCTCCCAAAGGTATATACAATAGTTTAAAGGAAAGTATACGATCAAAAGAAAGTCTAAAGCTCGCTTTTCATGTGTTTCGATCTCCCCCATTGATAAAACAGTAAAGGAAAAGGGGCCATGAAACTCACTTGATTCAAGTTAATGATGAAAGTTATTCGCAATGGATGTAGCAAGTAAAACAGTATCCTAATAATAAATAATAAGATAGTTTCAAGGTACTGTTTCAGTTGGATAATGTTCAGTTAACCAAATGATCATGGTCGAGTCTTGACATAACATTCCCGTTTGTGTTGTTTGAAAAGCATGTTTGGAATATTTATTGTTCAAATAAATATTTAGGTTAATGAATATATTTATAGTCGAATAAATATATAACTTGTAGAATTAACTATAAATCATATAACTATTTAAGGTTATGAGAATATATATTTAGACCATATTTTGAACATCGAGACAAATAATAAAGTATCTTATCATTTGAAGTTCACGTTATATATCTTAAGCTTGAGTTCATAACTATAGACAATAATTATATATAAGTCATAGAAATATTTTCGAAAATATATATAACTTACCGAAATGATATATGTTTCAATATTCACAAGACTTTAGAAAAATATAATTCTTTATAGTTTTAGAAATTTAGTCGTTGGCTCTGCCGCTATAAGATACAAGTATCTGACAAATGATCGTTATGATAATTAATATTTATCTCCGTAAATATTACTATGTTTATGTTATCTCAAATAGTTTTTCTAAATTATATTTAGAAAATAATAAAATATTAGAATGAGATATATGTGTGATGTGTTTTTAACACTTTTAGGAAAATATATTTGTAACAATATATAGTTTCACGTCGTGAAAGTCCGAAATATAACACTGTATATTTTTTTTAGGTCCAACGTCCGGAATTAATATATTATATATATAGGTGAAAATTCAAATACAAAGTAATTTTTTGTGCGAAGTGTGCGTAGGGATATTGATCCTTAATTTGATAGATCAATGGTCCAGATCTAGTGAGATCTAATATAAATGTGAAAAAGAAAAATAAGCGTGAAAGAACCTGGAAGGGTAAAATGGGTATAGCCTACAAAAAAAGTTTCCCCCAACTTTTTTAAACGTCTATAATGTTTTCATATGACATCAATTTTTTTAAAAAAATACACCATAAAATCGAGCATTTAATTCTCTGTCATTCGAGTATAGTATTGCTATACATTTTTTTTTAAATAAGAAAAACTATTTTTTAGAACTCGTTATGTATCCCCGTAACCTTTGCGTGATTTATGAAATAAAGAATGCGTGATTATTGTATTTGCTGGCAAAATGATGGCAATTGCCTTTTTGACACCTTTTTTATTGACACCATTTTGCTACCAAAACATATTTGGTGGCAAAATGGTGACAATTGCTTATAAAAATAAAGCATTATATTTGGTGGTAAAATGGTGGCAATTGCTTTTGAAATAAAGCTTGCGTGATTATGTATATATATTATTTCACAACATATTTTGGTGGCAAAATGGTGACAATTGTCCTTTTGACACCATTTTTTCTACCAAAAAACATATTTGGTGGCAAAATGGTGACAATTGCCCTTTTGACACCATTTTTTTTAAGTTCGTCAATGTGCTCTCGTATAACTTGCGTGATTATGTAATATAACGTGCGTGATTATGACTTGCGTGTAGATAGGTTTTTTCACAATATATTTTGGTGGCAAAATGGTGACGATTGCCCTTTTCACACCATTTTGCTACGAAAACATATTTGGTGGCAAAATGGTGATAATTGCCCTTTTTGACACCATTTTGCTACAAAAAACACGGTGGCAAGATATTGCGTGATTATCAAACGTGGGAGGACAATTTTACCCCCTTCGCATGCTTCGCACGGAAAATACCCTTTGTACAATAACTTTCCACTATATATATAAGTATCCCGTTAAGTGATACGATATGAAAACTAATATGTAAATCCTTAAATATTACCGGGTTGTAATAACTTTAAGTAAATATTTCAAGTTATTAAAAAAATGAGATCTAAAAGTATGAGCACTTAGTTATAAATTATGAGTCCAAACGCTCGGTATTTAAAAATATATATGTTTTATTAAATTAAACTTATTTTTATAATCAACATAGCCAATAAAATATTCCTTATATTTTATGTCCAATATCCCATTTTGATGGTTCTCATGTCGGTTTTTACTTTTTACACCGCTTGGGTCTATAATCTTTCTCGTTTTCGAAGTGTATATCATTTATATATTGCGACGCAAGTTCTTAAATATTCAACACTAGTTTAATATTTTGGATGGTTCGTTAATTTTATATATTTAGGAGTGGAGTGTCAAGACTCATTTTGAGTAAACATAAATATCAAAAACGAACAACAAAAATAATTATATTGAAAAGTTTAGACTTTTATCTCTAGCACTAGGCTAAGTGATGAGCCGAAAGAGACGGAATATTTCCTTAGAATTGATCGAAAAATATAAAACTTTTAAAAGTGTTGGCTCGAAGGGTAAAGCTGTTATTTGTAGGCTAGTTTTCGGTGACGTACGGTGCTCGTTAGGGGCAACCGATGAGGCCGTTTGGGAGGTGGCTTGATGGAGTTTCCGTTGATGGTGAAATGGTGGCTTGACTGTGGTCCAATGGTGGCGATTTATGGCTGTTTTGCTGCTGGTTTAGGTTGTTTGAACAATGATCTAAGAAAAGAAACGAGATGGCACGGTGCTTCATTAAAAATCAAACCACTTTGGGGCTTGTCATGTGCATGTGTGTGTCGAGGTTACATAAAAACAACAACTGAAAATTCAGTCGGTTCTTCACGGTTGAGCCGAGAGGAAAGAAGAAAGGAGAGGAAAGGTGTGAGTTTGTGGAGTGAAATGTGTGTGATATTTATAATGGGTGTTTGAGTGTGTAGGGGTTTAGGAAGTATGGGAGGTGGAGTTTGAGTGTGGGGAAAGGGTAACTTGCAAGTTTAAATAACATGTGTTGATTAGAAAATATTAGTTTGCTTTCTTCATTTTTATTAAAACTTCACAAGCCTTGCATTTTTATATAAAAAAAATACATGGAGAAACATCACTAACATGGTGAAAACGTTTTATAAAAATTACAAAGGTAATGGGCTTTTATAATTTTATGGGCCAAAAATTATAAAAATAAAATTAATAAAAGAACAGGCCGGTTTTGGGCCAGTGGCTAGGCCCAATTCGAGGGAAGCCGGTTGGGCCGATCGTTAGGCCGCAGGGTTGGGCCGAGGGTTGGGCCGGTTCACTTGGGGTGTCGGGTTGGATCATCGGGTCGAGTTTCGGGCTCGGTTAGTGTGTTCCGGGTTATTGGGCTTTGTAAGGGCCAATTTGGGTTACGGACTCGAGGAAAATTAAACGATTCGTCTTTAGATGCGACGAGTTTATAAATAATTTATGAGTCTTAAATATTAATAAATGACTATTGTTTTAGTCATAAATTTAATTATTTAGGGGTTGCGGTATTATTTATTTTAATTGCTCGGATACCGTGTATAGAAAAAATAAATAATTTGTTTAAATTGTTTTAAGCTCGAATATTTTACGTAGTTAAAACCAATTAAAGTTTTAAATAAAATGTTCGCTTAAAATGTTCGTCGGGTGTCGGTATGATGTCTTACTATACCGTTTCAAGAAAAATATAAAAAGTCATTTTATATTTAATTTTCTTACTGTTGAAATTCTATAAGTCATTTGGTCGAATTTATTTTTGCTACGGGTATGTTTATCCAGTACAAACGTGGGAATTATCAATGTTGGACGTTTACGTGCATAGTGTTACTAATACTATTATTAAATCAAGTCATGCACATGTATATACGTATATATATACGGTCAAAGTAACAGGTTTGACCTTGGATTTTTTTACGGGTTGTCTCATGCACTGGCTTGCATAAAATATTTAACCCAAATAATCTTGTACCCATATTACAAGATTAAGACAGTCTCATTATAAGACCAAGATAGGTTCAGCAAAGCTGGTTTTGCTCGTGTCCAAAAGGGTTGAATTGATAATCTTAAAAGTATGCTAAATCTATAAAAGGCAAGTGGAAGCACTTTGATAATAATCAAGTTCATGATAAGTACATACCGGTCCAGGATTTTAATTTAAATATCTAAATTAAACATTGGAATTAAATTAATAGCTAAATTAGACATTGGAATTAAATCACCTTATGATTAAGAAGTTACTTGCTTAAATATATACTCTAGACAGTGATCTACAAGGACAAGTTACTTCTAGAGCTAGTTCAAAATCATTTAAGACTTTGAGCAAGAGGAATGCAATATAGAGATATTACATAGATATCAGTGTAAAGCGTTACACAATGACATAGTTCGAAGAATATCACTACAAGATATTATACTGATATATTCAAGTAGTTATAAGATAGTTAAAGTATAAATACATAAGTCATCTCAAGTGATATGTCAGTTTACATGAATGAAGTCGTTCATTCAGAGTCTTAGATTGATTATAGTGTAATCGAAGAAGACAAGTTATGTGATAACACAGAATATTACGGTGCAAACGAAGGGTACTGACATTATCACAAATGCTAACATCACTTAATCACACTTCACTATTCAGTATATAATAGTGGGAGTAAAGAAACACTTGATAAAAGACAATAAAACACGGTATCGAAATTTGGCTTTAAATTTAAATGACTAGTAATTGTCATTTAAACATCACCCTAATGATGTAATATCTCAGCACGACATGCCAAAAATTTGATATACTATTTGGATGTATGTTATTACAGTTATACATTATTATTCGGATTTATTTTCAACAGTTATAACAAATTCTGAATTATATAACTCTATTCGATTTTAATACGTTTATCATCCTTGAATAATTATATTATTCAAAATGTCCATAGTCGATCAAATTCGTGGGAACCAATCCAAATTAAGACTACCCTGACGTTTGGCTCAAATTGTTGAAAATTCAAATTCACAGGCCTCATCAAAGAATGACGCTGGACGTAATTCGTATCAAACCATCTTCATGGAATCAATCATAAGATGAATTTGATTAATGGTAAACTCATGTGTATCCTTATACCTGAGATGCATGTTCTACCTCTCGTTTACCAGTGTCTATTCTTTGATTGTAGTCAACCGCTCTCGTGTAACTACCATTAAGGCTACCTTTGGGAATAGATCTGAAGTTCAGTGGGATCTACATGTAGTCGATATGGGATTCTGTACTCTTGCATTAAAATGCAATAGCTTGACATCATGGGCGCTCTCATTGATTCCAAGTGTTAAGTGTAAGGCCCTACCCAAACTTACTATGTGTTTAATTAGAAAACTTCAAAACTTTATCGAGAAATATAAAATCGTACTAATGATAAGGATGAACTGAATCCATGCATTATCGTTCGATTGATGTCGTATACCGATTGGAACAATGACTAATTGAAATTACCATAAGTCTAATATCATGTTGCTGGACAAGAAATATGCCTTGGTTGTTGACTTAAGTAGTCACAACTGGTTGGGGTAGCCATGTGTAGCTAGAGCACATCTGACTGCATCTAATGATCTTGTCGCGATCTGTCCAAGTGGATGACTATTGGATATTGTATGTCCATACCCGACAATATCACAGAACCCGACCCGGTTATGACATGTAAGAGTTACACTGAGGGCAACGATACATGAACTCGCTTATACAATTAATCGATGTTCAACGGAAACGTAACTGACTTAATTATTATTATATTATTATGAATAATTATTTAGTCAATAAATGTTAAAATTCATTTATTAATAATAGCTAGTAGAAATTAATTATTAGTTACTTAATGATTATTATTGGTTGGATAATAATACAAATACTATTTTATTTGTTATTATTATTTAGTAAAGTAAAATTGATTAGATAAATGTGATTTATCAAAAACTAATTTTATTCAAAACTTGGGTGGATAACTGAGAGATTTAAAATCGAAGTGATAAGAAATTAAAACTAGGTGGAGATAGAGTTAAGATCATATATAAATATATTTGATATAAACTTTGAAAATGATTGATCACAATTAAACTTTTCTCCACCTCTCTCTCTCTCTCTCTCTCTCTATCCCTCTCTCTCTCTCTCTCGTTTTCTCTCTGTAGAAGCATATTCCTATGCTAGCGTGTGTCTCGTGTATTGTATCTAATCAAGAGCATCTGTGTGAGTCAGATAGTCATCTGGCCGGACCACATGGTCCGCCGGACCAGTTGGTACAGCGTACCTGATGGTCCGCTGGTGGTCCGCTGGCCTGTGACTAAGTGACTATAAATAGTCTGTGTTAGAGAGAGTTCAAAAAGTTCTGTCATTTGCAACATCTTAACTGTGTGTAAACTGAGTGTGTTTCTCTCTCTACACATGTAACTCTTTGTGAATCAATAAAGCAAAGCTTTATTTACCTTCTCGTTGCTATCCAATTACTGAATCATGCATTAGTAAGATCGTATCGTGGTTCTATAAGTGGTATCAGAGCATTCCAGGTTGCTCTACTGCTGTGATTTGGTAAGTTTTTCGGATTCTAGAGAGAGAAAGTTTGGGTTTTCTACATTTTTCATCATTTTTTCATAATTCTGAGTGATTCCGAGGATAAAAATGATTTCTAGATGTTCCTGGAGTGTTTTCGCATCATACTGATCCAGTTTCTAGCTTCAATTGTCGAAATCTGTGAAAATCAGCAAATTTCAGCTTCATTTGCATTTGGTCCGCCGGTTGAACATTTGGTCCGCCGTTTGGTCCGCCCCGGCAATCTTCATCAGCTGATCCGCGGCAGTTTCAGCGTATCAGTGTGATCCGCTGAAAAATCTGGTCCGCCGTATCAGTTTTGGTCCGCCGTATCAAAATCTGATCCGTCGAAAATATCTGGTCCGCTGGAACATAATTGGTCCATTGAGAGTATTTTGTTCCGGTGAGCAAATTTGATCCGCCTGATTGTTTTGATCCGGAACTGGTCCGCCGATTTGTTTTGATACGCTGGTAGAATAGTGATCTTCACTAAAACTGACGTAACTTGCAAACCGTTTGGAGTTACAGAACCCAATACCAGCCAAAACGTTCGTCTTTCCGAGATCTAGGACTTGTACCCGCCTATGGCAAGTACCGTCCAGTTTTGACCCCCAAAATCCGCTTGGAAGACCTCCATTTTTGAGTTCAAAGTTTTTGATTATTAGTTTTACTTTTTCAAAATGGATGAAATTGACGTATTTGTTACGGGTCATCGTCAGAATGTGCCAAAATTGATGAAGTTTGAGGATTATCCAAGTTGGGTACCAAAATTTAAAACATATCTTGAAACCGTGGATAAAAATTTTGGATTCCGATCCGTCAGTTATATGTCTATCCAACTAATTCATACGGAGAACCCATATGGAAAACGGATTTTTCAGATGTACAAAAGAAGCAGTATGAAAATGAAAAGAAGACATATGCATTTCTAAAGTTGGGAATATCAACAGAGTTGTTTGTGTATTTTAAAGATTGTTGGCACTCAAAAGCTTTGTGGGACAATCTGAAAATAGTATGTGAATATCACAATATGCAACTTTATTGGAACTCAAAGTCAAACAAAAATTCTAACGGTGATATTGCAGAGTTAGAAAAGAAGCTAACAAAGTTGACCGAAGAAAATATAATTCTGAAAAACGAATTGGAGAAATGGAAGAAGAATGTTAAAGAATTATCTGATTCTGTTGTTGAGACAAGCAAAAATTCAACGGTGCCAGATTTGATGTTAAAATTTTCTCGTCTGGTTGATAAATGTGAAGTGATTTCGCATAAAAAGAAGAAGATTCGGGAATTGTTTACTGATTCGAATTTCTTAAGTGATGAAAGTCTTCAGAAAGAAGAGAAATGTTTTTCATCTAAGGTTGCTGAGAACGACTTGGAGGTTCAGAGTGAAATTGTATTTTTAAAGTCCACAGTTGAGAAGTTACAAACTGAAAATAAAGAGTTAATTAAAAATGCTGAGAAGTGGGAGAATGAAGCAAAAGATGTAATTGTTGATTTTGATAATTTGTTTACAAAGTCAACTGCAAGGGTTGAATCGCTTAAAGCATCTTATGATGAACTCAAGAAAGAGTATGATGAAGTTACTGCTAAGGAAAATGATCGTCAATGGGAACATTCAAAATTACTTGATAAAGTCACAAACTTGACACATGACAATAAGTTGTTGACAAGAAATATTGAGATTCATGAGGAAAGGGAAAAGAAAATTACACAAGAAGTGTATGATGCTCATAATAAAATGAGGAGAGAAAAGTCCTTGTCAAACAGAGTGTCCGAACAGCTGATTGAGTCAGAGAAAGCATTGGGTTAAGCTCAAAAGAAGATATCGGACTTAAATGTTGAGATTTTAGATCTTAAAAGAACATTGAATAATCTGACAAATTCACATTCGTTCACCAGCTACTTGTGCAACGATGCGAATTTCAAAAGGGTGTTTGGAGGAGAAGAATTCAATCAATTACCACCTCCGGTGATTCAAACTGATCCTCTGGCAGATGTCAAATCTTCTGATGCAGCTGCTGATTATTCTGAATTTGGTACTAAGAAAGCTGACGAGAAGAAGTCAAAGTCATCTAATACGAAAGTGGAGAATAAGACAAATGACGCATCTACACCTATTAAATTTGTTTCTGGTGGAACTGGTGTATTTGATAACAAAATTTATGTTGAGAAGTTGGTGGCAAAAGATGAGAAGCAGCTGCATGAAGAAAAGATTGCTGCTAAGCTGGTCGAAGCTAACAAATTGAAAGATATCAAAGCTTCATTCAATCAAGCGGCTAAAGCTGGTTGTTCAAGTTCTCAAGTTGATTTGACAAAGCTACCAGGTTACAAACAGTCTGGTTTGGGTAGTGAGAACAAGAAATTTGAGAAGAAAAACAAGAAGAACATGCCCAAGAAAGCTCCAAAAGAAAAGAACGATACAAATCTTGATCAAATTTATCATTTGGCTCAGGTTTTCATGTCTACAATGGAGAAAGGCTTCGGGAGTCAACAATCGAAGAAAGATTTGAAGAAGAAGATTTTCTCAAAATCGTCTCCAGTTGGTCAAAGACATTATGGATGGTCTTCTTCAGCTGGTTCAAATCCTACTCCTCAAAGTCTAACATCCAAATGGGTACACAAGAATCAGTTTCAATCATTTGATGATTTTTATGATTCATTTGATTCTGATGATATGTGCCATACAGTTCAGGACAAACAAACACTGAAACGATCTTATCGTTTGTGCTATCAATGTCGCCGACCAGGCCACATGGCACACGATTGTCCTGAAACTGCAAGAAGAGCTTTTTCTGATAAATCTGCCACATTCATTGATGAATCAGGCAGAGTTTTTACTGAGTCCACATCCACATCTTTTAAATCTTCAAAGAAACAATTTTGTAAATATGATTCAAGCATGGATAGTTCATCCACTAGAAGTGACTCATTAAAAACAGAAAAACCAAAAATGCAGTGGCGACCTAAGGTGGTCAGCCATGCTGCAACTGATTTTACGGAAGACACTGGTCGACCAGAAGCTGTGTGCTTCGGGTCATTTGAGTACTAATCTTTATAACCAGTGTGCAGGTATTCCTAGAAGACCCGTTGGTGATTACAAAGTTGCTGATGGAGGAGTATTCAGCGTTTTTAACTTAAATTGAATGCTTCACATTTTTACACTAAAAGTTTTTCTGAAAGCTTAAACTGAACAGGTATCAGTATCGATTGGTCAATTTTCTTTCTTTTACATTTCGTATGTAGTTTAGGGAGAGAAATTTGAAAAGCCAAAAAATAGTGTCTTTGTGTTTTTGTTAAAATGAAAATCCAAAAATAGAGTTTTCATTTTAAGGGGTAGAAAATGAAAAATACAAAAACATTGAAAAATGGAAAAAATACAAAAACATCGAAAAATGGAAAAATACAAAAACATTGAAAAATGAGAAATTGATCCGATATGATTGGGAAATGATGGTACATTGGCTTACGTGTCTGGCTCATGGATAAACTAGATGAAAAAGCCATAAGATCATTGATTCGATGTGCTTGGTAGGCTCGGCATTTAATCAGAAAGTATACAGATGTGATAAACACATTAAATACTAATGCTTGACCAAGTGGACTACATCTTGATGCGTATCTCATGATATATCAAGAAAAAGATATGTGAAAAAGAAAATGAGAAGTCATTGTGTATACATGTGTTCATTTTGTAAAAATTTAAACTTGTTTGATTTTCTTTATTTTGTCAAACGATCGGACTTTCTTTGTGTATCGAAAGATCGACCTGATTGTTGTTCGTTTGACGTTCTGCTTTATTTTCTTTGGTGTTTCGTATAACTCATCGGACTTTCTCTGCATGTACAGGAGTACCGACCTGATTGTTGTTGGGTTATACAACTTCAACTTGTTTTATTTTCTTATTTTGTTAAATCCGAGGTCTTATCTGCGTATCGAAAGATCGACCTTAAGGTAGACGATTTAACGTTCTTATTTCTTTTTGCATGGAACACAGTTGACTGAATCATGAATACAATCATTATGTGATTAAGTCACAAATGAAATCACAAAGTGTGATATGAAAAGCAAAAACATATCTGAGTATGTCTGATAGTGTGGGGTACACTGGTCAAAGCAAACTAACTCAATCAATAACATATCCAGATGTTATGAGTATGATTGTGCCTGAGTTTAAGATGGACAAAGTATACCAGTAATCGACATGACTTGTGTGCTGAAATAATTGAAATTGAAATGTAGTTCAGCATGTCATGACCAATATGATTCCAAGTTGTGATCTTTCTCACAAAATACAAAAATAGTGTGTGATTCAGTATTTCATTTCTGTATTGCATTTATGTTTCACATCTGAAAAAATTCAAAAAGATTTTCGGTGTGTTTTGATATAAAGTTTCAAAAAGTCAAAAAGATTTTATTTTTTATTTGTTTTCGACCGATCGATACAAGATACGAAATCAAAAATTCAAAACTATATCTTGGATTCTCGAAGAGAAGTTTTGCGCCAAGATTAAATTATTTTTCCAAAAGAAAAAGGAAACTGCGTTTCTGTCTTCTGAAATTGCAGGTTATGTGTGTCAAAGACTCAAGCATGGTGAAAGAGGGAGTATGTTTATTTTTACAAGTGGATCTTGAAGTTTAAAGATGATTCAAGAGTGATCCAGCCATGCAAGCTCTAATTCTGACAAGATTTCAAGTTGAAGATCAGACGCAGAAATGCTGAAGACTGAAGTTTTGTTAGAAAGATAGATAGCTAGATACACTACACGTTAAGGGGGAGTCTGTAGAAGCATATTCCTATGCTAGCGTGTGTCTCGTGTATTGTATCTAATCAAGAGCATCTGTGTGAGTCAGATAGTCATCTGGCCGGACCACATGGTCCGCCGGACCAGTTGGTACAGCGTACCAGATGGTCCGCTGGCCTGTGACTAAGTGACTATAAATAGTCTGTGTTAGAGAGAGTTCAAAAAGTTCTGTCATTTGCAACATCTTAACTGTGTGTAAACTGAGTGTGTTTCTCTCTCTACATTGTAACTCTTTGTGAATCAATAAAGCAAAGCTTTATTTACCTTCTCGTTGCTATCCAATTACTGAATCATGCAGTAGTAAGATCGTATCGTGGTTCTACACTCTCTAGTCCACCGGCAACCACCACCAGATGGTGGCTCTTCCGCCATTGATCACTAGTTCGACGCCCACCCCTTTCCCGTAGCACACCACCACCACAACGCAGTGAACCACAGTAAATTCTCTAGTGCCATCAATCACTCCGACTTCCAGTGTACCGAGAAACCCAAAGTCGTCGCTCTCTGCTGGAGATCCGCCGCCATCCGCCACCCACCAACCGTCGTTAATTTCTGCTCCTCCAGCCCCTTCGCGAAACGCAAAGAACCGAGAGACATATTTCTCCCTGTTTTTGTTTCCGTTCACTAACACTGTGTCATTGAACCTCGGTGTTTTGAAAAGTTGTTTGACAAACTGCTCAAGTATATCTAACTCCGGTTTTAGTTTAGATATAATTATAATTCTATATTTATTTTTCCATGTATTTAAATATATATATATATATATATATATTCTTTATATTTAAATCAAATTAATGTTTGCGTATTTGGTGATTTGATCTTGCTGTTAACTTTTCACTGGTTTTTCGTGATATTGTATTTTAATACATATTATTAATCCTTCCGTTATTTTGATTCGATTAATACGATTAATCTAATAAAACTACATTTGGTAAAATACACTTTGTAAACGGGTTTTAAAAAAAATAAAATTATTACTCGAGTCCTGAATACCACTGGCAATCCCAACACCCTTATGATCATTTATCTAATTTATATTGATCATTGACCTTATTACCCCCAAGTGTTTAATAGGAAATTATTTGATGAACGTAATTGCCCTAACTTAATAAATTGGGTTTCCCCTTGAGTGCGTTATAAATAGAGGACATTAGAGATCATAAATACCTCTTAGTCTCACATCTTATTTTTGTGATCTCTCTCTCTCAGTTCTCTAATACCATCCGTGAACTAACCTATTCACGCAATCCATCCTAAGAACAACCCTAAACGGAAACCAAGTCATCATGTTTTCCTTCCCTGGATCTATGGGCATAACAGGTACGTAATCCTTTATCAGTTTTTCATCACGTTCAACAAGAACTGAGTAACATTACGATCAAAACTTCATTAGAACATCATTATTAATGGTTCTCAATCAAGACCCTAAATTTTAATTGATATTCAAATGAGAGTAGATAGATTGAATTGATATTATATATATAACCACGTTCTTATAGCACATGTTGAATATTCCATGAATATATATAACATCTATGAGCGGATCCGTAACCAATTCAATCATAAACAATATAATGAGACATCAAACAATAAAAACTTAGGGTGGGAGGAGTGGTAGTTTTGTAAGTTTTGGAAGTTTTGTTTTCAACCAATAGGAGTGTGTCACGCAGGATAGAGAAAAAAGTAAGAGTTTTGACGAATTTTGAAAATTTTTATGGGGGAGTGATAGGTTTGTTTGGTGGAAAGTATAATGTATCTTTTTTTTATTTAAGGAAAATTGGATTTTAATAATACGAATTATCACTTATTGGCCGATAATAATACGAATTATCATCTTGGTATACAATAATACCAATTAACCATTCCGGTCTCTAGAATGATACACCGTTAGTTTTTCATTAACGTCGTTAGTCTCTTGCTGACGTGGAACCCTCCAAATCAAGCCACGTCAGCAAACTACTAGGCCACGTTAGGTTCCACGTCAGCAAGAGACTAACACCGTTAGTGAAAAACTAACGGTGTATCATTCTAGAGACCAGAATGGTTAATTGGTATTATTGTGTGCCAAGGTGATAATTCGTATTATTATCGGTCAATGAGTGATAATTCGTATTATTAAAATCCAATTTTCCTTTATTTAATTAGTTTGTTTAAAATAAATAAAGAAATAATTGTTAAACACAATATTAAAATTAAAAAAAAATTACCAATACATTAGAAAAAAATAAAAATTACATTTATGTGAAATTAAATAAAAAAAAAGACAACTACGTGGCGTTTAATTCTTCCTCCGTCATAAAACCCTCCTTGTTCGTGGCGATGTGTGTCTTAATATCATGACGAAGTCGATAATGTGTTTCCGCGTCTCGCAACTCTACTAGAATATTATCATCAACATTCACATTAACCGGAGGGTCTCGGATGTGTGCCGGCGATATAGCTTTTGTTGTATCTTTAAATATCATGTTATTTAATATCAAAGCCGCGTACATAACTTTGGCGACCTTCTGTCGAGTCATCGCTCAGGCCCTCAGCAGACAATTACCCATTTTTGCTTTAAAGTACTAAACAAACGTTTGACGTCTTGCCTTGCCCCCTTTTGAATCTTGTTGAATTTCTTATCATCGACGTAGACCGGATGATGATTTACTTTGAGAAAAGTAGACCAAGTTGAGTACATACTGTTGGCAAGGTCGTATCCCTGCTTGTACGTATGACCATTAACTTGAAAGGGACACCTCGGTGCGATCGCAGGCATCTTGTTACTAAACAAGAGGGATTGATTCAGAATGTCGATGTCATTGTTGGAACCCGCAACACCAAAATACATGTGCCAAACCCACAAATCTTGTGATGCAACCACTTCGAGTATGATCGTTGGGTACTTGTGATCACCCCGATGAATTTGGCCTCTGTAAGTACACGGACGGATCTTACTACTGCATGAATCGATCAATACTATCAACACGGATGTAAATAAACTTTGCTTTATTGATTCACTTAGAAATTACAAAGAGTTCTAGAGAGAGAGACACACAGTTAAGATGATAACAAATGACAGAACTACTGATCTCTCTCTAACATTAAATATTTATAGTAACCACTTAAGTCAGTGTATTATCCAGCGTACCATTGGTACGTTGGCTCCGTACCAACTAGTATAGACCTTGGTACGCAGACCCTACGACTCACACGAATATGCTCTGATCTAGATACAATACACGAGACACATTGTAGCACAAGAATATGCTCTAACAAATCCCCCTTAACGTGTACTGTATCTATGCTAACTAATCAGTCTTCATTCTTCAGCATCGCTGCATCTGATCTTTAACTTAAAATTTCTTGTCAGCTATAGAGCTTCCATGGCTGGATCAGAACTTGAACAATCTTTGAACTTCAAGATCTATTTGTGAAAGATACTACAAACTCCCCCTTTCACCATGCTTGAGTCTTGTCACACAGAACCTGCAATTTTCAGAAGACAGAAACACGGCTTTCTTTTTCTTTTGAAAATTAATTTAAACTTCGCGCAAAACTTCTATTCGAGAATCCAAGATATAGTTTTGAAATCATAATTTTGTATCTTGTATCAATCGGTCGAAAACAAATAAGAAACAAAAAAAATTTGGCTTATTAAAACTTTACATCAAAGCACATCGAAAATCTTTTAGATTTTTCTAAGTTTAAGCTAAAACACACCTAAAATCTTTTTGAAATTTTTTAGATATAAAATATAAATGCAATACTGAATCAGACACTATTTTTGTCTTTTGTGAGAAAGATCACAACTTGAGATCATATTTAACATAACATGTTGAACTACACTTCAATTTCAATTACTTCAGCACACAAGGCATGTCGATTACTGGTATAATTTGTCCATCTTAAACTCAGGAACAATCATACTCATAACATCTGGATATGTTATTGTATTGATTAGGTTTGCTTTGACCAGTGTACCCCACACTATCAGACATACTCATATATGCATTTACTTATCACACTTTGTGACTTCACTTGTGATTTAACACATAGCGATTGAATTCATGATATAGTCAACTGTGTTCCATGCAAAAAGAAATAAGAACGTTAAATCGTCTACCTTAAGGTTGATCATTCGATACGCAAATAAGGCCTCGGATTTAACAAAATAAGAAAATAAAACAAGTTGAAATTGTATAATTCAACAACAATTAAGTCGGTTATGTGGACATGCATAGAAAGTCCGATGAATTATACGTAACACCAAGAAAAAAAAAGCAGAATGTTAAACGAACAACAATCAGGTCGATCTTTCGACACGCAGAAAAAGTCCGATCGTTTGACAAAATAAAGAACATCAAACAAGTTTAAATCTTTGCAAAATGAACACATGTATACACGGTGACTTCTCATTTTCTTTTTCATATATTTTTCTCTTGATATCTTGAAATATGCTTCAAGATGTTGTCCACTCGGTCTAGCATTAGTATTTAATGTATATCACATCTGAATACTTTCTGATTTAATGTGGAGCCTACCAAGCACATCGAGCAATGATCTTATGACTTTTTCGTCTATTTTATCCATGAGTCAGACACGTAAGTCAATGTACCATCATTTCCCAAATATGTCGGATACAATTTCTCATTTTTCAATGTTTTTGTATTTTTTTGTTTTTCTCCCCCTTAAATTGAAAACATTATTTTTGGATTTTTTATTTTAACAAAAACACAAAGACACTATTTTTTATTTTTTTTATTTTCTCCCCCTAAACTACATACGAAATGTAAAAGAAAGAAAATTGACCGTTTGATACTAATACCTTTCAGTTTAAGTTTTCAGAAAAACTTTCAGTTTTATAATATGAAGTAGTGAATTTAAATTACGCAGGAGACTCCACTATCAGTAACTGCTTGAAGCTTGAACTTCACAATCACCGACAAGTCTTCTTGAAGTACCTGCACACTGTACAAAACAATTAGTTTTGAAAGGACCCGAAGCACACAACTTCTGGTCGGCCAGTGTCTTCACTAAAATCATTAGCAACCTTGTAGACCGACTTAGGTCGCCACTGCATTTTAGCTTTTTCAGTTTCAACCGAGTCATCATCAGGTGATGAACCACCAACACTAGAATCATATATGAAAAATTGTTTCTTTTTTATTTTTAAATTGTGAAGGTGTTGACTCAATATAAACTCTGCCAGATATATCCTGGAAGTGGCAGATTTAACAAAAAATAATCTTTTTGCAATTTCATGACTATTTTGTGCCATGTGGCCTTTTCGGCGACATTGATAGCACAAACGATATGATTACTTTGGTTTCGGTTTGTCCTGAAATGCATGGCACACATAATCAGAATCAGAATGATCATCAACATCATCAAAAATTTGAAATCGGTTAGCATGCACCCATTTAGATGTTAGACTTCGAGGAGCTGTATTCTTTGGCATATCCTTCTTATTTGTCTTCTCAAACGTCTTATTGTTACGACCCAACCCGGCACGTTTATAACCTGGTAGCTTTAAAACTTTGACTTGAGAATTAAAGGGACTAGCTTGAGCAACCTGAGTAAATTTAGGTTTAATTCCCTTTAAGTTATTTTCTTTTACCAACTCAGCAGCAACTTTTCATCAGACAACTTTACTTCATCTTTCTCACTTTTCACTTGCTTGTCAGTTCTTTCAGAAACAAATTCAGAATAATCTTGTTTTGCATCAGAAGGTTTGACATCAACCAAAGGATCAGTTAGAATAACCGGATGTGGAATCTGATTATGCTCTTCTCCTCCAAATACCTTCTTAAAATTCTCATTTTTACACAAATAGCTTGTGAAAAATGCGAATTTTTCAAATTATTCAATTGTCGATTTAGATCGAGAACCTCAACATTTAAATCTGATATTCTCTTATGTGCTTCTCCCAAGTCTTTTTCTGATTCAATTAATTGCTCTGAAACTCTGTTCGATAAAGATTTTTCTCTTCTCATATTATCATGTACATCATACACTTCTTGTGTAACTTTATCCACCCTTTCTTTGTAAATCTCAATATTCCTTGTCAACAGCTTATATTCTTTTCTCAGATTTGAAACTTTGTCTTGTAATCCAGAATGTGCTACTTGACGTTCTTCTTCCAAAGCAATAACTTCATTATAAGCTTTCTGAAGTTCATCATTAGACTTCTGAAGTAAATCCAACTTTGCTTTTGATATGTTAAACAAAGCGTCAAAATTTTTCAGTTACTTCTTTTGCTTCTTTCTCCCATTTCTCTGCATTCTTGAATAAGTCTTCTTTATTAGTGAGGAATGTCGAAATCTGGGTTACCAACTCTGCATTTTCATTTTGAAGTTTCAAAATTTGTTCTTTATCAGGAACAACTATCCGATCCAACTTTTTCTGAAGCTCTACAAACTCTTCCAACAACACACTCTTTTCTTTGAGTAAGTTCTCATTTGACTTGAAAATCTCATCAGAATCTTCACACTTCTTTTTGTAAATTTTCAGTTCTTCTTCCCTCTTCTTGTTGTCAACAATCAACACTTCTTTTTCTTCAAGCAATTCTCTAATTTTTCTATCCTTTTGTGAACAAAATTCACAAGTAGATTCATAACCACTAACTTCAGAATCAGAATCACTTGTGTCAACTTTCATATTTGCCATCAATGCTATATGTGAATCTCCAGTAAAATAGTATCGGACAGATTTTCCAAACTGACATCATTTGCTTGAGAATGACATACAAACGAGATTCATCCGGAAAATCTTTAGCCAAATCATAACCTTCTTCAGCCACCACAGCTTTTGCTTCTTTATTGTGAACATGCTTATCCGAATTACACTTTTCAGATGATGATTGATTGCATTCACGAGCAAAATGGCCGAACTTGGAACATTTGAAACATTTAATCTTTGACTTATCTAAACCAAGTTTTTCTCCTTGAAGAATAGATGTCTTTCCATGTTTCATCATAAATCTTCTTCCTCTTTCAAATATCATCGCAAACTGCCAATCCAAATCTAATTTATTCAACTGATCATCATCCAACTGATTTATATCGTCTCCAAACAAACCATATTTACCAATTTCGCTAAAAATTGACCTAAAAGAAGATGGTATGAAAGCAGAAAACAATGCAGCTAAATCTTTAGCTGTTTGAACTTGAATGGATTTGTTTGTTGATTTATCAGGAATAGTAAAACTACAACCTGGAGAATAACCAGAATTTTCAAACTTTCCGGCAAGAAGATGTAGGGATATGATCATGTAATAGTAAGCGTATGTCCGGATATTATTTAAGCCTACGGGGTCACACGTCTTGACACCAAATGCATTAATATTAATTAATGGTTAATTAATATTTATCACGAACATTTAACGAGGTTACGTTAAAAACTGACAGTTAATTGTTAACAGGGGTGTTAGTTGTAATTAGAGAGAGTTGTAATTGGATTACAATTGGGAGAGGCTTTGTGATAAGCTTTTAGGCCGAATTCGGTTAAGGGATTATCCAAATCCTTTGCTTGTTTATCAAGTATTCTAATCCTATAAATAGAGCCTATGAGTTTAAGGATTAGTGGCTGCTTTTATTAGATAAAAGAAAACCCTAATCTCTCTCTATTCTCTTTCGATTTCGGTAACAAGGAAAACCCTAGGGGTTTCGGTTCTTGTGTGGTTCGACCAAGCCTACATCAAAAGGAGTTCGTGATCGGTTGCTAGCACATAGAATTGGTGTGTCGTGTGTGCGATCGTAGAGGGATTTATATCAAATCCTCCAAGAGATCAAGTCTTGCCGAGCTAAAAGGTACACGTTCTAAAACCGGTTAGTTAGATTAATTCATAGGATTCTTTCCGCTGCGTACTCGTGTTTTGATAATAGTTTTATAACCCAACAGTGGTATCACGAGCCACCTATGATTTTAATTAATTACCGGGAATAAAACTTGGAAGGGGGGTAACCAAAACAAGATTCTAGCTTTTCGATTCATTTAAAAATTGTGTTTTACAATTGGAAAAGGTTTCGCAATTGGTAGAAACGAAAAAAATTCGATGGAATAGGACTTTTCGACCCGATCGAAAAGTCCCTGATCGAAAAACACTTCTCGATCCGATCGGAAACCCTTGATTTCCGATCGGAAAACCTATTCCGATGCGGAGACCCTTGATTTCCGACCGGAAACCCTACTTTTCGATCGAAAAGTACCCGATCGTAAACCTGTTTCCGATCGAGCACTAATCGTAAACTGTTTACGACCTGATCGGAAAGTACCCGATCGGAAACCCTAGTTTTCCGATCGGAAAGCCTAATCGAAAAGTGGGGTTCTCGATCGGAAACCCTGATTCCGATCGAAAAATCCCATGTTATGGATCGAAAACCTCTTGCCGAATCGGAAACCCTTAATTTTAGCTCTAAAATTTGATTTTTGTGATCTAAAATTATAAATCCAAGTTTTTATTGTTATTAGATATTGTTATGAACAACATGTTGTACCTTTAAGATTTTAAAGTGTTAAAAAGAAGTAAAAACCATGATGTTTCATGCAAATCGTTCATGGTTATTACTTAAATGAAAGAGGATTAAATTAAAATTATATGTGATAATTAGAAACCCTAAGATTATGTGATTATTTGATAATTGTGACATAATAAAAGGTTTTAACTGCAAATTTGTTTTATGAAAATCGAAATTTTCTAAAGGAACTATAGAAATATGATTTTGTTTATAAAATAAAATTTGTGTCCTAAAAGTCAAAAGAAACACCGGCTCACCCATTTGAACACACTCTAAGAGAGGTATAAGTCGGGTCGCTCTGCTTCCCTAAAGTGGGTAGGTTTTTAATTGCAAAAGTTGCAAACCTCACCCCTACGCTTCTTTGTGTGTTGCAAATGGAGCTACCGAGCTCTTTTGATTTGGAAGACAAACTAAGAATTTTATAAACACATTATGTGATGAAGAAGTGCATGAATCTTCACACATAACCTTTTTGATCACGCATCAAAATTGTTTTGACCCACACCAAACTTAAGTCTTTGCCATCCACCTTGTAAAGGACACTTGTGAATGTCATATTACTCATTGGTACACAATGGTAAAATGGCATTTGCATGACAAATTCCCACTCATTGGTACACAATGGTGGACAATTTGTGCGTTCTTGGCTGGACGACTTAAAACGAGCTAGGCGGTGAGACCCTTGGCCCGTGGCAAAAGATGGGATGAAACATGACTACAAACCACTTGGTGCAAGTTGTAGGTCCCATAAAATCTAGGAATTGTATTTGGAATACAATTAGTGATCATCACTTACCATTTGAATGCATCATCTCTAGCAGATCAACTGATGAAATGATGGCATGTCAATTGGATCCTAGCCTTAATAAGCTTAATTGTTTAAAATGTTTAAACATTGGGTAATTAAATTTATTAAGGAAAAGATTATCGAAAATACTGATTTTTGAACTTAATCTGTTTTGTAGATGGCAACAAACCCTCCTCAAAACAATGTTGGTCATGCTTTTCGTCAAATGTTTGAAAGAGAAAAGCTGAATGGATCTAACTTCAATGACTTGTACCGTCAACTGAGGATTGTCCTTAGAGTTGAACGGAGGACCGATGTCCGTGAACATCATTGGCCGACCGAGCCAGCTGCTGATGCTTCTGAGCAAGAGAAAGCGTTCTACAATGCAGAGTATAGCAAATACGATGAGGTTGCTTGCATGATGATCTCGAGTATGACTCCCGATCTTCATAAGCAATACGAATTTCATACACCTTGTGATATGATCAAAGAGCTGAAAAAGATGTATGAAAAACAAGCTGGTGTCGAATTGTTCGACCTAGTTGTGGAACTCCACGACTTGAAGCTTGAAACTGGTAAATCGGTCAGCAGTCATGTGCTCAAGATGAAGAGCTACTTTGACAAATTGGAATCGCTCAATTATGGGTATAATCGTGCTGTTGCAGTTGGCATGATCCTCAAATCGCTTACGAAGGATTTTGAGGGTTTTGTGCGCAACTACAACATGCATAGTATGACTAAGACTATACCTGAGCTTCATGCTATGCTTGTCGAGTATGAAAAAACGATTCCTAAAAAGGCCACTGAAACACCCCAAGTTCTTATGATCAAGGGGGGTAAGATCCAAAAGGCTAAACGACCGCAAAAGGGGAAGGGCAAGATTGATGGCAAGGGTAAAGGCAAGGCTGTTGCCCATATCCCTAAAGCCAAGCAAACCCCTCCGGCCCCTAAAGAGCATCAGGCTAAGGACCAGATCTGTCACCATTGTGGTGAAGTCGGACACTGGAAGAGGAACTGTCCTACCTACCTAGCTGAGTTGATGAAGAAGAGAAAGAATACTAGTGGGACTAGTACTTCAGGTATCTTCACAATTGAATTATTTTCCTTTTCTAAGAGTGATTCATGGGTGTATGACACCGGCTGTGGAACTCACATCTGTAATTCGTTACAGGGTCTTAGAAAGAGGAGGAAACTGAAGCCTGGAGCTTTGCAGCTGTTCGTTGGAAATGGTTTGCCAGCAGCTGTGGAAGCTATAGGAGAATTTCATTTAATTCTGCCTTCTGGGTTATCCATTGTATTAGACAATTGTCATTATGCACCTTCTATCACTAGAGGTGTTATTTCAGTTTCTTTGTTGAAAAACCAAGGATACATTAATGTTTTTAATGATATCAGTATTTCAGTTTCTAAAAATAATGTCCATTATTTTGATGCTATTCCTTGTGATGGCATTTATGAAATTGATATGCGTGGTTGTGTTTCAAATAATTCAATGTTCACTGTTAGCAAACGAGCCAAAACTAGTTTGGACTCTACCTATCTATGGCACTGTCGTCTTGCCCATGTTGGCAAAAACCGCATTGAAAGACTTCAACGTGAAGGGATCTTACAATCAAATGATGAATCATTTTATCAATGCGTTTCCTGTATTTCAGGAAAGATGACTAGAAAACCCTTTCCGAACAAGCCGCAAAGGGCAAAAGAGCTACTTGGACTCATCCATACTGATGTATGTGGCCCATTTAGACATGTGTCAAGAAAAGGTGCTAGCTACTTCGTGACTTTCACGGATGATTTCAGCCGTTATGGTTATGTTTACTTGCTTAAACATAAATATGAGGTATTTGAAACATTCAAAGAGTTTAAGAACGAAGTTGAAAATCAACTTGGTAAGACCATCAAGATCCTTCGATCGGATCGTGGTGGAGAATACCTAAGCCAAGAGTTTAAGGATTATCTTAAAGCGTGTGGAATTGTCCAACAGCTTACTCCTCCTTATACTCCTCAGCATAATGGAGTGTCTGAGAGGAGGAATCGAACCTTACTAGAGATGGTGAGGTCGATGATGAACCTTACAACTCTCCCATTATCATTTTGGGATTTTGCTCTAGAAACCGCTGTACGCGTTCTAAATATGGTTCCAACCAAGAAGGTTGAAAAGACACCATATCAATTATGGCATGGAGAAGTCCCTGTGTTGTCTTACTTAAGAGTCTGGGGATGTGAGGCACTTGTGAAGCGTGATACGCGTGACAAACTACAACCCAGGACTACTAAGTGCATCTTCGTGGGATACCCAAAGGAAACAATGGGTTACTACTTCTATAATCTCTCCGAAAACACTGTTCGTGTTGCTCGATATGCTGAATTCTTTGAAAAGAATTTTATAGCTCAAGAGAACAGTGGGAGAATTGTAGAACTACTAGAAGATGTGTCACCTTCTGAAACAACTAGCAATCATCAACTTGGGGGGGGGGGGGGAATGTTCAAAGTGATGAACCTCAAGTCGATGATGTTGCGATTCCACTTCGTAGATCCGAAAGGGTCGTACGTAATCCGGATAGATGGGTTGGTCTAGTCGAATCCGAGGATAACGTATCAGGAGATCTCAATGAGCCTCCGAACTTCAAAGCTGCATTATCAGATCCGGAATCTGACAATTGGCTTGAAGCTGCGAAAGTGGAAATGAAATCCATGCAAGATAACCACGTTTGGACCCTGGTTGATCTTCCTCCAAACGCAAGAACCGTTGGGAGCAAATGGCTCTTCAAGAAGAAGACCGACATGGATGGAAATGTACACACCTATAAAGCTCGTCTCGTGGCGAAAGGTTATACTCAACGTTTTGGCGTTGACTATGATGAGACCTTTTCACCAGTAGCAGACATTAGAGCTATTAGGATTCTCTTAGCCATAGCAGCGTACTATGACTTTGAGATATGGCAAATGGATGTTAAGACTGCCTTCTTAAATGGTTACTTGGATGAAGAAGTCTATATGGATCAACCTGAAGGGTTCATTGATCCAAAACATCCCAACCAAGTATGCAAGCTTCAAAGGTCCATTTATGGACTAAAGCAAGCATCGAGGAGTTGGAATAAACGGTTTGATGAAGAAATCAAAAAGTTTGGTTTTGTTCAGAATCCCGATGAGCCATGTGTATATCGCAAAGCTAGTGGGAGTAATGTTACTTTCCTTGTCTTATATGTAGATGACATATTAATAATTGGAAAACACATTCCAATGTTGCAAGATGTAAAATCCCATCTTGGAAAGTGTTTTGCCATGAAAGACTTGGGAGAAGCAGCATTCATTCTTGGAATCAAGATCTATAGAGATAGAACTAAGCGGTTGATTGGACTAAGTCAAAGTGCTTATATTGATAAGATCTTGAAGCGATTCAAGATGGAGAATTCCAAGCGTGGTATAGTACCAATGCAGGAAGGACTTGGTCTGTCGGTCAAACAAGGTGCTTCTACACCTGATGAGGTGAAGCGTATGCAAAGAGTCCCTTATGCTTCGGCTGTAGGCTCTATAATGTATGCGGTGAGATGCACTAGACCTGATATAGCGTTTGCGCAAAATATCGTTAGCCGTTATCAACAGAATCCAGGTGAAAGTCACTGGACTGCTGTTAAGACCATTCTCAAGTACCTACGGGCTACTAGAGATTTGTTTTTGGTATATGGGGGAAATCCAAATCAAGAGCTCAAAGTGACCGGATACTGTGATGCTGGATTTCAGACTGATAGAGATGACACGAAGTCTCAGTCTGGGTACGTCTTCGTTATGAATGGAGGCGCTGTGGATTAGAAAAGCAAGAAAGAAACCACAGTTGCTATGTCTGCAACAGAGTCTGAGTACATTGCTGCTTCGGAAGCTGCAATGGAGGCTGTCTGGATAAGGAAGTTTATTAGTGGGCTAGACATTGTCCCCACAAGTAACTTGCCGATCGATATGTACTGCGATAACTCGGGTGCATTGATCATCGCCAAAGAACCTGGAGTTCAGAAGGGCGCCAGACACTATGCCAGGAGATATCACTATGTTCGTGAGCAGATCGAACTAGGTGAAATCAAATTACTCAAAGTTCACACAGATATTAACTTAGCTGATCCTTTCACGAAAGCTTTGTCGAGGCCGAAGCTTGAAAGGCATGCCGAGGGCATGGGACTTAAATTAGCTAGTTAAATCATGTATGTCTGATGTTCGGTATTTGGATAAAGGACGTTAAGCAATTTCTGTTTATATAATGAAATAAAGTACTTGATATGTTTGATTTCATTTAATGGTTAAGTTGTGTCCTATATTTGCATGTTTAATCCTTGAGTACTTGTCAAGTATTCTAAATTGTCCATTGTCGATTAACTATATGGGAATATAGTTAAACTAAGACAAAATCTGAGTGATTGGTTAGGATGGTCCCACCAAACTCACATGGTATTCATTGGAAGCATACTGGACTGACCCACTAACGAATTGTTACTTTATGGATCGGCGTCATTAAGTGAAATTCGTAAATGGTTGCTTTATTTATCCTTAGACTTGAGATACAAGCAGGTCATGCATGTATGGATTGCACCTACTTGATATAGGTCTAACTATCCTGAATAAGGTAGTACAAAAGGGCTATTTTCAGTAAGTGTAGTGAAGTATGTGACTTGACACGTGTAGTCAAGAGGAGTTGTTCCTTCAGCTTTGTGCTGAAGCAGATACCACTGGGCCCCTCATTGGACTAATCAAGATGTTTGCATGGCCGTGCCCAAATGAAATCTAGAGATGTCTCGATTTGCAATTTGGTAATCTTAAGTTAGTTGTGAGAATGAGAAACAGAATCGTTAAAGTATGGAATGACTTTGATCCATATCCATATTTAACACGGTATCGGTAACAAAGGGATAGTAAATGACTGTACCATTTAAATACACTTTGAGAAACTGTACTTAAATATTTCTGGGAGCATTGGCGTGTTGCTAGACGCTAACCAATGTTATTACCTTTACTATTGCAAGCTCAAGTGGGAGCTGTAGGGATATGATCATGTAATAGTAAGCGTATGTCCGGATATTATTTAAGCCTACGGGGTCACACGTCTCGACACCAAATGCATTAATATTAGTTAATGGTTAATTAATATTTATCACGAACATTTAACGAGGTTTCGTTAAAAACTGACAGTTAATTGTTAACAGGGGTGTTAGTTGTAATTAGAGAGAGTTGTAAATGGATTACAATTGGGAGAGGCTTTGTGATAAGCTTTTAGGCCGAATTCGGTTAAGGGATTATCCAAATCCTTTGCTTGTTTATCAAGTATTCTAATCCTATAAATAGAGCCTATGGGTTTAAGGATTAGTGGTTGCTTTTATTAGATAAAAGAAAACCCTAATCTCTCTCTATTCTCTTTCGATTTCGGCAACAAGGAAAACCCTAGGGGTTTCGGTTCTTGTGTGGTTCGACCAAGCCTACATCAAGAGGAGTTCGTGATCGGTTGCTAGCACATAGCATTGGTGTGTCGTGTGTGCGATCGTAGAGGGATTTATATCAAATCCTCCAAGAGATCAAGTCTTGCCGAGCTAAAAGGTACACGTTCTAAAACCGGTTAGTTAGATTAATTCATAGGATTCTTTCCGCTGCGTACTCGTGTTTTGATAATAGTTTTATAACCCAACAGAAGAGCTGTTGGAGCTGGATTAAAGCTTGAACTAGGATGTGACTTTGCTTTAGCATTCACAGTAGCATTTTCTCGAAAATATAATTTAGGATTTGAACAGAAGGACTTGCTGACTTTTTCACAATCATTTCATTTCACGAGCTTGTAATTTGCTTGTCAATTGATTGAATGTCTAACGTGAGTAACTTGAATCATTAGTTAACATCATAAAGTAATTTTCCCATTTATCAAGTAAGGCTTCTAGAAGCTTATCTTTTAACTCATCATTCTCCTTTTCAACTTGCACAATCTCAAGTTCATTAATTAAATGCGAAAACCTTGCGATCAAGTCTGACACTTTCTCATTCTCACAATGCCCAAAATTATCAAATTTCTTCTTTGAAACTTTCTTTCGAGTCTTTTTATATTGCTCATTACCCTCACACCTTTCTGTTCCTAAGAAGTTGTATAATTCTTAAATTGATGCATCAAATCTTTAGGCAACACCATTGTAAGAAAACTATAAGTTTTCTTCTCTCTTGCAAAAAGTTTTCTTTCTTCGGACTCAAAATCACTAATCATCTTTGGCTTTCTAGCACTTAGAAATGGACACTCATACTCCTTTTCAATCGGAATCCAACAATCAACATCTTAAGAAGAAATGTAAGATTCAAATCGTTTCTTCCAATTATGGTAATCCTCCAATATTAGCAACTTGGGAACTTTCTGAGTTGTTCCTATTTCGTTATCATAGTTCATCATGATTTGCATTGAAGTTTGAGCCGTTGAAAATGCTTGAAAATCACTCATTTTGAAGTTAATAATTGAACGTCAAAACTTCAAACCCAAAAATAAAGGTTTTAGAAGCGGATTTTAGGGGTCGAACTAGAGGGTACTAGCCGTTAGGCGGTAAAAGTGTAGATCTCGTCGAGACGGTTGTTTTGGCTGGTATTAGATCCCGTAACTCTTTACGGTTATCAAGTTACGTCAGTTTTAATGAACGTCACTTTTCTGCCAGCGTACCAAAACTACCTTCAACGTACCAAAGTATCGACTTCCGTACCAAAAACCTTCACCGGACCAGCAACGTACCAATTGTCTTCAACGTACCAAGAAATGGACCAAACCAACTCAGCGTACCAATAAACAGGAACGTACCACCTTGGTACGACGTAACTGCCTGCGTACCAACAAGTAACCATCGCGTACCACCGTTGAAGATTGCCTTCCGTACCAACGATCAGCGTACCAGAAATCTATGAAGATTTCCTAGCGTACCAAGTAGCGTACCAAAGGATCATCGGGCATACCATCATTTTCATCCGGCGTACCAACACATATTCGATTGATTTTTACGAATTTTGACAATTTGGACTGGAATTTGGAACAGTAAGCAACGAAAACACTCTAAGAACGTTCAGAAATCAGTTTTAGCACCAGAAACACTCGGAAATGTTAAAAATTGATGAAAAACCAAAGAACCCCAACTTTCTCTCACTAGAAATTTAA
Organism: Deinandra increscens subsp. villosa; assembly: GCA_039602395.1. Classification (NCBI taxonomy): domain Eukaryota; kingdom Viridiplantae; phylum Streptophyta; class Magnoliopsida; order Asterales; family Asteraceae; genus Deinandra; species Deinandra increscens. The sequence goes on along the minus strand of JBCNJP010000007.1, from coordinate 54,557,006 downwards.
AAATTGATCAAAACACAACAGTAGAGCAACCTGGATTGCTCTGTTACCACTTGTAAGTACACGGACGGATCTTACTACTGCATGAATCGATCAATACTATCAACAAGGATGTAAATAAAGTTTTGCTTTATTGATTCACTTAGAGATTACAAAGAGTTCTAGAGAGAGAGAGAGAGACACACACTCAAATACACACAGTTAAGATGATAACAAATGACAAAATTACTGATCTCTCTCTCTAACACTAAATATTTATAGTAACCACTTAAGTCAGCGTACCATCCAACGTACCATTGGTACGTTGGCTCCATAGCAACTGGTATGGACCTTGGTACGCAGACCCTACGACTCACACGAATATGCTCTGATCTAGATACAATACACGAGACACATTGTAGCATAGGAATATGCTCTAATAGCCTCGATATTCTTTAGGCAAATTTCTCCAATCCCAATGTGTACAGTCGATGTTGCCTAGCATCCCAAGTAAGCCATGATATGCGTGATGTGCCTCGTAAAAAAGTGCAATGTCGTGACTAGTAAGAGCACCTAAATATTCATGCTTATACAATTCATAACAAATGTGACAAAATGGTCTAGTGTTTCACGTGAGGTTCTCTCATCCATAGCTAAATATTCATCGTATTCGTCTTGAACGTTACCGTACATGAGTTCACGGATGGCAGATGTGCATTTTTGTATAGCGAGAAGCCTTCCCTCCCCCGCGCGTCCATCTCCTCTTGAAAGTAATTGTTGTGATGGGTCACATCAGCAACAATCTTTAAAAATAATCTTTTAGACATCCGAAACCTGTCAACAAACATTTGTTCGGGATATAGGCAATCGTCGTTAAAGTAATGCCTCATTAGATGATCTTTGGCCTCTAAACAACCCCGTGGAATGAATTTCCTTATCTTTGGACCGCCACCTTCACGTTCCATCGAGGTCTCAACAACTAGAGAAAAGAATTCGATGTCTCCAACAGAGTCGTCCGATGACTCCGAGGATGTCAGAGAGTCGGGTGGAAGAATCACATTCGTCTCATATTGAATTGATTGTGAGAGATGTCTGAAAAAATTGATAGAATGTAGGTGAAAGAAGTGTGAGAAAATAATGTTTGTTGAATGAGTATATATATAATGATATTAAAAAATTAAATAATTTTTTTAATGACCTCAACGGTCATAAACGGTCATATATCCTCGATCCACACACAATGCTCAACGACTACATGTAGCCGATTTTCCAAGCCACTGACCGACGGTGGTGTTGCCGGGGAAGCCAGCGAAGCCGCCCCTCGACGCCGTACCCACTCCGTCCAGCCTTACTAGGAGAGAATGAGATATATGATGATGATGATGATGATGATGCCATGATCTTGATGTTCTAACTTCCTTTTAAATGTCTAGAAATTGATGAATATTATATGAAAGAGAGCTATTTTTAGGGGTGTTTGCTTCTCTTTTGTAAACATCAAGGGTGTCCTTTCAGATTATATAATTACATCCATCATCTAACTACCACATTAAAAAAAAGACTTTTCATGTCATTTGATCGTTAGGGTATTTTAATACCCTCCCCACAGCATGCAGTGGTCTGACACCACCACGGCGTCGCCCACCACCATAATGGTGTTCCGTCCCTTCCCGAAACTTTTCCTCCTTAACCCTCTTTTTCTACAAAATGGCACTAACCGCACACTACGCCGCTTCATCCTCTCTTCACTCCCTAGCTCACACCACCGCACACTACGGGGTTGGTGTTAAAACGTGATACGGATCGTTTCCAGATCAGAAGAAAGATAGAGACGGAGAAATCTAGTCATTTATGTGTCAAATGGTTACTTCGAAGGAGTTTACATCAATGAAGCTCGGGAGATGTTGGACAGACCTCTCCTGTCAACATAAAGACAAATGACCAGAAAATCTAAACTACAAGCTAAGCTTCACCTATTTATAGGTAAACTGCCCAACGTACCAGACTACCCAGCGTACCATTTGGTATGCTGCAGCGTACCATCTGGTACGCCTCATGGTACGTTTACCCTTACAATTTGCACAGTAATGACCACACCCGAAACATGCTCTAGCAGTTGGTATTACGTTTACCCTTACAATTTGTAAAGGATCCCAAAAATGATATATATTTTTAACACTAGTTTTTGAAACCCGTGCATCGCACGGCAGTTTATGAATAATAATAACGAAAAGTAGAAAGTAAAATGTACATAATGAAATTAAAATTCAATCATTTCAACTAAAAGTCAGTAGAAACATATAATAAGTTATAAAAGGAAATTACAAATTGGAAAATACAGATTTATAAACAACGTTCTCTGTCTGGTTAGTCACGTTGCCATCTTCATCCAGTATCAAAAGTTTAAGTCCATCTCTGCTCTTCACTCTTGACAATGCTACGTAAAGTTGTCCGTGACTGAAGCATGGATTTTTTATATACAATCCAACTTTTGATAGTGACTGCCCCTGACTCTTATTAACGGTCATTCCCAAGCATACCGCAATTGGATACTACCTCCTTTTAAATTTAAAGGGAATTTTTTTATCCGAAGGAGACATGGTAATCCGTGGAATAAACGTACGATGACCGACATTATTTCCAGAAATGACTTCGGCTTCTATTACACGTTTTCCAAGATATGTTATCTGAAGTCGCGTGCCATTACAAAGACCGTTTTTCTGATCAATATTTCTTAGCAGCATGACAGGGGCACCGACCTTTAAAACCAATCTATGGCTGGGAAGACCAGAAAACTGTAAACCATTCAGAAAATCTGGTGAGTAAATATTCTGATCTACGCTTTCTTGAACATCTTCGCTTTGGCATAAGCAATCAGAACTCAAATATTCTCTTTCTTCACCTGGTATGAGTGATAACAACCTGTTATTGATGTCGTAAACAATTTCATTTGTAGGTGCCAAAATCGCTCTTTCCTTCCAATAAGCTGGATCTTTGTAATTCTGAATGATAGAAGGATAAACGAAATCAATAAGTTGTTGGAAAGGATCAGCCGAATCTTTTATAAGCAGATCTTCTGGAATATCAATAATGGCGTGACCATCATTTTCACCACCAAGTTTACCTTCACCCAATTGTAAAAGCCATTCAGCAAATGTTTTAATACTTTCAACATCACCTGATTGATCTCCAGTGGTAAGTCGCATGTTCTTTGTTAATTTTAAAACTTTACATTTGCTCCAAATGTATGAAGAACTTAACGAAGAATTGACAATATCTTCATCAGTTCCTCCAGGTACAACAGGTAGAATCTGTCTAAAGTCACCTCCAAAAACAACGACTTTACCTCCGAAAAATGAATCATTTTGAGATGTTTCTCCACCCTTCAGCAAGTCGTTCAAACTTCTGTCAAGCGCTTCAAAACAATGTTTGTTTGTCATTGGAGCCTCGTCCCATATTATCAATGTCGTCTCTTTCAATAAGTTTGCTACGTCACCTTTTGGCTTCAAAGAACATATGGAGTTTTCCATGATATTGATAGGAATTCGGAATCTGGAATGTGCTGTCCTGCCTCCTGGTAACAATAGAGACGCGATACCACTTGAAGCGACGTTTAAGACGATCTGGTTTTTTGATCTGATAGAAGCAGATAATGTGTTCCACAAAAATGTTTTGCCTGTTCCCCCGTAACCATAAACGAAGAAAACACCTCCCTTTTTTTGATCAACGGCCATCATAATTTCATTGTATATGCTTCTTTGTTCATCTGTCAACTTGACAAAAAGACTCTGATACAGTTCAGCCATACTATCTTTGTCATATGAACGCTCTTCACTTATCAATAGGTTGTTTGCCAAGAATATTGAAGCGTTATCCGGATAAGGCATTGATTCAAATCTTCTAAGAGTGGAATTGTTAAGACGTAAGATCTTCTCAATTTCAAATAAAGTGAGGTTTTTTAAAACATCATCATCAATTGAGGAGCCTGTTTGAATAAAAATATAACTAAATGTAAATATACAAAACAGACGAATGTTAAAAAAATAAATTGATAAATTAATGGTACCTTGTGTATTTTTATTTTGTTGACGTTCGTAAACAATTCCATCTGAAAGGGTTAACCATGATTTGTCCCATACATGATCTGGGCGCGACAGAGTACCACACAACAACATAGTTGCGAAAAGTGTCCTTAAGAAATGCCCTGTTCCGTGATGACTTGCCTCCTTAATTGCTTCGATGTATTCATTATCATCGTCTAAAAGACCAAGCGCGTAGCAAGCATCTCTAAATGTTGCATGTTCAAATCCATTAACGGTCCTAATCTCTTCAAATGTTCTAGGTCCTTTAACTTTATTAAGGAGAATTCTCAAATAGTAGGCTTCACCAAGGGCAGGCGAAACAGAATGAATTCTTCCAATTGAGATACCCTGCTTTCTTGGTTTCCAACATCTTTCATTGGACTTCCAAACAAATTTTGAAGGAAACTGGACGTATGTAAGATTTCTGGCATGAGGATACATTTCATTACACTTCATCCAAGAAGAAAACATTGACTCACAAACGGAAGCTTTTTCAATTACATCGTCAATATCATCTTCTTCACCGTACACAACTTGTTGATGACCCGGTAGATGAAAAGGAAGCCTGGTAACAGAGGGGTATCTATATTTGACCTCATTGGCAAATATTCTCCATGACGCCTCACATGCAGAGACGTATCTACAATCATAGTAAGCTAATATTTCATCGACAGGTTTTTCCGGTTGATCCCCATTTTGAGACTGGTGTAACTTCAAAGTTGTTCTATCTGGACCTTTGTTGATGTACTTGAAAAGATATTTGATCGCGTTGCCTTGGTTGCACCATTCAACATTTATATGCGCTTGATATCTTTTCAATAAGAACTTGTTATACGGAACTACGTATCTGGTATCTATCTCTGCACCTGATTTAACAATAGTAGGACCATTACGTCTCCTTCTATATAAAGGATATCCATCTGCATCAATTGAAGTTCTTTCACGGAATTTTTTAGGAAAATTCTTGGAACAATCGTCTTTTACCATGCACGGCGATTTCTTATTATGCGGACCACATGGACCGTGAATCATGAATTCTTTGACCAGTTGATATAATTCCGGATCTTCATTAGGATCAGGGATCTCGGCGGATATGACACGATCGATATGATCAGCTGTCGGCAGTTTCGCATCAGGATGTAAGAATATACATATGTGCGAATGCGGCAATCCACGTTTTTGAAATTCGATAGTGTAGACAACTGAAAATTGAAAATAAAATCTGAAGTGAATTAATTATAAATATAAAATAATGAAATAATAAATTATTAAACTTTAATACCTGCTTGAACCTTGCCGAAAATTGATCTGTCCTTTATGTCTTTCATTAGAGATTCAAGCTTCATTTTAAACAGACGACATAGAATGTCAGGACGATCCTCGGCACTAATAGTTTCGTCTTCGAGACATCTAATAATTTCCGGCCATCTCGGATTACATGTTATGGTTATAAAAAGATCCGGATAGCCAAACCATTTGCAAATTGCCATAGCATCTAAAAAGTTTTGCATCATAAAACGTGCTCCACCGGTAAAAGAAGACGGTAATATAATACGTTGACCAGTAGAGGACAGATCTGTATTACCGTCATTTTTTGCAGCGTTCAAATTTTCTAATGTTTCACTTCTTAATTTAGTCTGCTTGCCACGTATATATCCCAACCTTTCACTCTCAATCATGGTGTAAGCATCCACCAAGAATTGTTGATAAAGTCGTCTTGAGTTTAAAATCAACGAAAATTTGTTCACCCTGTCTTGAATACGAAAAGAAAAAAATTCCCTCATAGTGCATGTCTTTCTAATACTTTTCTCCAAACTTGTAACATTTCTATGAGGGATATTAATTTGGTAGCCATCATCTCCGTAAGGAAACAAAAGTGGATACTGTAGTGGGAGATACGAAGGATGTAATTCACTAATACGTTCCGTACGACCTGATTTCTGAGTAACAACTATGTCACGATGGTCAACTAAATTGCCAATGTCGCCAACAATTAAAGCGGCTACTTCAGATGCGGTAGGTAAATTGTATGTCCTTGCATCTTTTTTCCTGCTGCTTATAATACGTAGCTTTATCTCTGAATCGGGATCCCGTGACAAAGTATCTCTCGCCATTCTGTAGGTTTTCACCAGCACATTTTCTTTATCTAAGATGTCTTTTATTTCCTCTATAATCTCCAATTCTAATGCATGAGGAGGTCCTTTCGATCTGATTTTACATTTGGTATGCTGCAGCGTACCATCTGGTACGCCTCATGGTACGTTGGCAACCTAGCTATTTCAACAATCTAGACAATTACATAATTCGCACAGTAATGACCACACCCGAAACATGCTCTAGCAGTTGGTATTACGTTTACCCTTACAATTTGTAAAGGATCCCAAAAATGATATATATTTTTAACATACTTCAAATACCATAAATTTCCAAACAAAAATTGTTTATTGATAATCACGTACACCTTTTATTAATCATTAATTAGTATCTTGTTCGATGATCAATCTATACAAAACATATTACAAGCGTGCGTATGTATGTATTTATTTTTATAAACATATATATTTATATATATATATATAGGGAGAAGATCATTTGAGAACCAATTGGGTTTGAGAACTTTTAAGAACCATTTTGAGCCACAAGTTATATATAAGGAAATCTCCCTCATGAATTTGAATGCTTCCCCCTGAAAATTAATGGCTCAGAATGGTTCTCAAAAGTTTTTAAAGAAAAAAATTCTCATTTGAACCTAACCCTATATATATAATATAATTAATGCATGGGCTGTTGTTGAACTAGCTATCGTGCATGTATTCCGCTAACTTGTGCAGGTATGAACCGTTTTATGACTTATCGAGTCAAATCGCTTCATCTTATTGGTACCGTTCGACAATTCCCACAAGTTCAAGTCTGGAGTAGCAGCCAAGTTCGGGCTACTCTCAGTTGATGGAAACGTTTGCTTAGCGCAACAAACCTCCCCTTTGAGAAACGAAAGTACCTAAAAATTAACAAGAATTCGATAAATTAAATGAACAGAAGAGAATTAGCTAGGGGTCGGTCCATATATAATTAAATTAAATTCTTTAATTTGGCCACCTTGCTCATGCATGGCCTTGAATTTGATGTCGTGCTAATACATCTAGTAGCAACAGATGTCACTACAAGTAATCCATGGATATCATTCTCGGATTCATCGTATAACATCTCATAATCTCTCTGTGCTAGTAAGGGTCTTGCCTGAAATTGAAATTCGATTCAAAACGCATGCAATCGATCTGTCTCCTACCCAACCCAAGGTAAGGGTAAAAACTCCATTGTGTGTTTATTTATATATTAAACTAGCTAGTAGACGAAACCCCGTGGATCAAAGCGGCTCGTGCCTTAAAACTTTAAGGCTTGCTAGCTTTTGATGTATGTGAAAATAATAATCCACCTCAAAACGTTGATACGTACTAAGCAAGTCTCAATCTCAAATTCAAGAATTTTATAAAATAACAATATATTTTAAGACTTGTACTACTGTAGAATAAAAATAAAAAAATAAAAGAAAAACTTAGCTTTCCCAACCCGTATGTTTGTGCGTTGATGACTTCTAAATTATCAAACACAATTTGGTTTTCAATCAATCAAATTTAAATGAAATGTCCGTAGATAAAAATACTAAATCGCAATGGTAAAATTGAAATTTTAAAAACATCATATTTAAAAAGTTGAAATCATAAAAACCTTGAGTTAGCTTTAACAACCTGTACATTGCTTTGATAACTTCTACATTATCAAGCACAAAAATAACTATATATCACAAAGATACATTCAAAATTTTATAAAACGTTACATTTGAAATGTTATAAAACTAATAATACACAGTGTTAAAATCTAGTTGGGCTAAAAAGATAAGAAAACAAAGTGAAAATATATTGGGTTTAAATGGTATGATGACGAGGCCATATTCCAACTTCACGAGGAAGATATCGTAAGAGATCCACATTAAAGATGAAATATGTGCTTAAAAACTTGTAGATATTTGATAGAATGAATAATGACGACACCTACATTACTATATAAACGTCCTTTATTTTCATGCTATATATAAATATAGAGAGAAGTTAAAATGAGAATTTTGGTTTGAGTAAGAAGGATAAGAGAGAATCTTAGCCATTGGATCTTAATCTAATAAAAAAAAAGACAAATTTGGTCTTAGCCATCTTTGTTGACTTTTAATTAAGTTTCCTATTTTTTTTTAAACATTCATAACTTTCACATATGATATTAATTTTTTTTAAATTACACCATAAAAACGAGTGTTTTATCTTTATATCGTGTATAGTGTTGCTATATATAAAATTAAAAAACAAATTACTCTTTCGATTTTTGACACAAAAATGTTCAAATCTTTGTGTCATTATGTCAAAGTTCTCAGATCATTGTGTCGTTATGTCATCTTGTCACTATAAAAATAAAATAAAAACTACTCTTTCGATTTTTGAAATAATATGACACAATAATCTGAACATTTTTGACACAATACTACACAATGATCTGAACATTTTGACACAATGACACAATGATCTGAACATTTTGATACAATCCAAATTGTAAATTTTTTTTATTTTATGTATAACAACATTGTGCGCGTTTTAAAGAAAAAAAAACTCGCTTATATGGTGTAATTTAAAAAAAAATATATTGTCTTACTTATGAATGTTTAGAAAATAGGAGGAACTTGATAAAAAATCAAAAAAGTTTTTCCATCTTTTGCTTTCTTTTGTTTTTTTTTTTATATCTAATTCTATATAGGAAAACTTTGACTCATAGATCTTCATTTAATTGAAGATCTAATGGTTATGATTCTTTCTTATTATTGTTACCGAAACTAAATTTCTCACAATAACATCTCCCTATAAATCTAATCCTGTATCATTTGAACCGTCGTTTGTTAATACCCTAAATGATCAACCTTTTTAAGTTTGACTTTTTAATGCTGGAGTTTTTCAAAATTTTCGAAATGCGGTTTTAATGTTTGTGATAATCATCAATTTGAAAAAAAGTCAAATGTGAAAAATCAAAGTTTATGTGTTTGTTAGCGGCCTTTTTAACTGTGATTACTCTGAGATGAGATCACGTGGTATGTGTGAATAGCGAAAAAGACAATAATTTAGGAGTGGTGTTTTAAAGTTGTAACTGAATTACCCATGCAAGGAAACCTTTATCATCTCTTGGAGCAGATCTATTGCAAAACAATCTCAACAGCAATATCCCGAATGCAAGGATGTCTGATTTTATCATATCCAAATAATTCTGATCCGCAGGATGCATGTATCCGCAACTTTTCATGTCATAAACAACAAACCAAAGCCATATTATTATTCTCACTTTAATTAGTGATCGATTATAAACAAACAAACTCAATATAATCTCACTCATAGCTGTTTATAGCATCCTAAAAGGGTTGATGAGTATGTGCATTTACCTCTATCCTAAAGATAGAGAGGTTGTTCCCGTTGAGACCCTGATCTCGAATGATACAACTAGAAATAGTATAGCTTTTATGAGGTTAAAAGAAGAAAAAAAAAATCAAGGAATTGAAAAATATTCTAAAGAAATGAAACTCTAATCAGAAAACTATACAAATAAAGCAAATTGGAGAACTTGATGAATCTCTTACAATTATCGAACATGCCCAGACCAAGTGAACTTGGAGGGAAATATTAAAGAGCGAAAATCTATATTGGTAAAAAATATTGGGCGACACTTGGTGATGAGTACAGGAATATTTTAACGCGTTAACATGGTGGCTCATGGTGTGAGATCAGGAATCGATAAAAATAAATTTCTTTCGCTATCATTTGGAAAATTTTTGTCACTTTGAAGGTGCTCAGATTAAAGTTCCCGAGCATGAGATGAAACGGATGGACTCGGTCTCCGTCATTTTTCTCGATAGGGTGCCGACTCTAGTTGAGGTGCGTGAAACTATTGGAATATATTAGATTAGTATGAGCCTACGGGCCCAATATGTTAATTAGGGTTTACTTATAATCTCTATAAATTGTAAGGTAACCTATTCAATAAGATCAATTGAGTATTTCATATTCTTATATGGTATCACAGCCTAAACGATCCAAACCCTAGCCGTCGCCTCCGAGATCAAACCCTAGACAGGGCGGTGTGCCACCGCCGCCGCCGCCCTGTCCAGACTTCACTTTTTATGTTTAGTTTCTTCTACTTTTCTTGTTTCCGTTTGAATAATTCTTTGCTTTCGGTTCAAGATTCCGGTCACCATCTATCGCTCACAAGTCTCAACCATTTATCGCAATCCATCCGTTGCTTGAACCCCTACAATTGGTGTGGCTTCTGTTCAACTATCACGACCGTCTTTGTTGCCGGATTGTGGTGGTTTTTCTTTTATGAACGTGCCTCATGGCTCATGTGGTGGATGGAAACCCAATTTTGATTTTCAAGAAAATTATTTTGAAGGGAACATGCGTTTTGTGGCTAGATAATTCAAAAAAAAAAAAAAAAAAAGGATTGTTAATTTATCCAAAGAAGGAGTACACGTGGAATTGGATGGAACGACATTGGTGGTATTTTGCTTCCATTGTTTTCAATCGATTTTTTTTTTCTTCAAGCCAACAACTTTGATGATTTCCGGCTTTTACTTATTCAGTATTATTGTTCCTCAATCATGACTTCTACATTGTCTTGACCACTTCTATGAATCCGAATCTTAAACTACGGTTTGATTCGATTAGTTATTTTTTCTTTTTCTTCTCTTTTTAGATCTACGTACGGGTCCAAGAGATCATCATATGACCACGGTCATCATCCTTTCTTTTTCTTTTTTTTTTCTTTTTAGATCTACAATTCTCATCTCTTGATCTACGGATTCAAGAGTCCGTCGATTGCTAGTCTCGACACACTGTCACACGACTACGGTCGCCGGTTGTCAAACTTACATTTAGTCAGTCATGTTTATTATTCAGGAAACCAAGACCTAAAACCAGATGCAGTCATGAAAGGAGCTAAAGCTGAGTAATTAACAATACTTTCAGAGTTGCAATTTTTCAGAGCCGCTTATAGAAGATTGGAATTCTGGATCGCGGACCGAGATCGAAGCTAGTTTTAAGTTTTTATTATTATTATTATCTTTATGTTTAGTTTTTTTTTTCCAGTCTGAGCTTTCATTACCTTTCCGCTCTGACTGCAGGGGAGTATTGGAATATATTAGATTAGTATGAGCCTACGGGCCCAATATGTTAATTAGGGTTTACTTATAATCTCTATAAATTGTAAGGTAACCTATTCAATAAGATCAATTGAGTATTTCATATTCTTATAGAAACGATGTGGGATTATGGCAACGATAAGTCTCCGGAACATAATGGATTTATGTTTGCTTTTGTCTAAACATTTTGGGGCACCCTTCACACGGATATTATGGCATTTGTGTTGGATATTTTTTAAGAATAAACAAATTTCTAATTGTTGTAACAATTTATTTATAATGCTCATTCCTAAGGTAAATACCCATTTACATGTATTGGGTCATTGCCCCATTACTATGATTAACTTGCAATGCAATATCTTGGCTAAAATCCTTGTTAATAGATTATTGAAAAAAATGGATAGACTTTTTTTCCTGGAGCATTGACATTCATTAAAGGGTGTCAAATTCTTGATGGTCCGTTAATTCTAAAGAAACGATCGATTGTCAAAATGATGACATGTACTCTGATAGTGTACTGTGCATGCCATGTTGGCATGTAGTTGCATTAAAGGGCGTCAAATTCTTTTGAAACTTGGAGTCCAGTTTCCTTTTTACGATTTAAATGGCTTTTGTGCTTCTTATAATCCTATATCCAGATTTTGGGTTGTGTGATGTTAATTTTGTTGGAACTGTTGTTGTCATCCTTTGCAATTCTATGTTCTAATTTTATTTTTTATGTATTGTTAGTTTGCTTAGTTTTTCAGTGTTTGTTCTTGGATTTCTTATCATGCATGCAAGGTGTTTGATGAAATGTCTTTCTTTTAATTGGTTACATTTCTTTTCAAAATTATCAAGTTTGTCGATCATTGTTTCTGTTTATATGTAATACTATTGTAATACTATTGAAGTAGATCACAATTTAAGGATGTAACTGTTCTCATTTTGTACAACCTTTTAATTTTGTGATTGTGATGATTTTCTTTGGGGAATCCTGGATACAACTATTCTCATTTTGTACACTCTTTTAATTTTGTGATTGTTGTTTTTTTTTTAAAAAAAACCTTTTCAGAATCTTATATAGGAGCATAACATTTGTCTATTGCGAGTTATGTTCATTTCAGGGTTTAAATGTTAATTATGAAATTTTAATTTGGGTTGATGTTAATAAATTTTACTTTGTTTATACTTTGGCAGGATTACTGTTGTTGTTCTTGCCTCATATTTGTGTCCTGGTACGTATTCTTTCTTTCATTGCAGAAATGACAGTCATTGTAGGTGTTTTAAATCAAAGCCAATGTAATGTAATACCTAATTGTGGTTGTTCTTTTGGATTCATTTTAAGCTAATAACTCTAAATTAGTTTTTAAATTAATTTGTAGTTCATGTACGTCTTGCGTTTTACTGTACAGTAAGAAGACTGATGAAATAATGAGAGGGTTAAAAAATAAATTTTAATTTTATTGACATATTTAATAGCTGTATATCTGTTTTAATAAGTTAATAACATGTGTTCGAATTGAAGAAATAATTTCATACCTGTGTAAACATCGACCTTAATAGAGTAAAATCTTTCACTAGGCTAATAAGTAGGCTTTGTATATATTTCAGACCTATGGTAATTGTTAAATGTGTTTTAATGTGAAATGGATAACTATTTGGCTCGGTTGTCAGAATGATAATGTAACATGATCATTTGAAATAATAACATAAAGAAAATAGTATGTGTAATGAGATTCTGATGGTAGATAAATAAGCTTTAAAACATGTTGAGAAAGAAAAAAGATAAGAACAATTAAGAAATGTATGAGATATATACTAAAATTCAGTTTTATCTTTAAAGAAATAATTGTTCTAAAAAATGGAAATGTTTTGTTCATTTTGGTTGAATTGTATTATTGATAAGTAAAACTCATACAGGATCATAACGAGGTTCAAAACCGGGTTCAAAATAGTTCTTATTTTAATAGACTATAAAACTACACATGAATTTTATTTTTTTTGAGGTTTAAAACAATCAACAATCTAAAGAAAAACAAAACATTAAATAGCATTACCGGTAAGTTATAAAACTCATACTGGGTCAAAATGGAAATGTTTTGTTCATAATGGGTCATATTGAGGTTCAAAGTCTATTATTCTCCTTTTACTCAATAAATAGGTTTTGCTTAGTATGAGCTTTTGTTTTACATGAAACATGGATCCTGAGAGTAAACACAATTCCTTTCTGTTGTCTAATACACCCCCGCAGTCTTAGCCAGGAGGTTGACGGAGGCAAAGATTGGATCGAAAACGAGTGAATAGTTGTCGGGGTAGTCCTTTTGTGAAGATATATGCGTATTGAAAGTTGGCCGGGATGTGTAGGACACGGACAGCGCCAATACGAACCTTTTCTCTGACAAAGTGGATGTCCATTTCTACGTGCTTCGTTCGTTGATGCTGAACGGGATTTTCTGATAAATACACGGCAGAGATGTTATCACAGTAAACAATAGTGGCTTTACGAGTGGGGACAAATAATTCCAATAATAAGTTTCGTAACCAACTCGTTTCAGCAACAACATTAGCCACTCCTCGATATTCGGCTTCGGCGCTTGATCTAGAGATGGTAGGTTGGCGTTTGGTGGACCATGAAACAATGTTATTCCCGAGGAAAACACAATATCCAGAAGTAGAACGTCGAGAGTCAGGACACCCCCCCCCCCCCAGTCAGCGTCAGAATAAGCAACCAAGTCGTGGGTTTTTGAAGGGGTGATGACAAGACCGAAGTCCAGAGTGCCCTTTACATATATTAAAACGCGTTTCAGAATTGTTAAGTGCGGATCCCGTGGAGCATGCATAAACAAACATATTTGTTGTACCGCATATGTTAAATCCGGGCGAGTGATAGTTAGATATTGAAGAGCTCCGGCAAGTTGGCGGTATAACGTGCCATCGGGAAGGAGTTGTCCACTGGAAGCACTAAGTTTTGATGTGACTTCAACGGGTGTGGATGATGGCTTGCAATCGGCCATGTGAGCACGGTCAAGAATATCTTTAGCATAATGACTTTGAGATAGGAGTAGGCCCCCATTACGACGAGTGACATTTATTCCAAGGAACTGGTGCAACTCACCAAGATCGGTCATACGAAATTCGTGGGTAAGGCTCTTTATAATCTGATTGAGCAAAGACGTGTTAGAAGCTGTGATGATTATGTCATCCACGTATAAAAGCATGTATGCGATCTGAGTTCCTTTCTTGTACACAAATAAGGAGCTGTCACTAACGGTGCTTCGAAAACCATGTGACGTGATGTAGGAAGCAAAGCGGTCATACCAGGCTCGAGGAGCTTGTTTTAATCCATACAATGATTTGGTTAACCTGCAAACATGGTTAGGGTAACAAGAATCTGTGAACCCAGGTGGTTGAAACATGTAAACGGTTTCTTTTAAAGTGCCATGCAAGAAGGCATTTTTAACATCCAGCTGGTGAATTGGCCATTTCTGAGACACGGCGAGACTTAAGACAGTACGAATGGTGGTGGGTTTAACAACCGGACTAAATGTCTCATGACAGTCAATGCCAACTTGTTGATTTTTTCCGTTCACGACTAGTCTAGCCTTGTATCGCTGGAGAGACCCGTTTGCATTAAACTTGTGACGAAAAAGCCACATACATCGAATGATATTAGTGTTCGGTGGTCGAGGCTCAAGGACCCACGTTTCATTATCCATTAGAGCACGAAATTCATCGGTCATCGCAGCATGCCAGTTTGGATCTTGGAGAGCAATAAGGTGATTTTTGGGAATTGGGGAGAGCGGTTGCTTAGTTTCGGTGTTAAGGTTCATGAGTACACGAGGTTTAATGGTGCCGACCTTTGACCGAGTGACCATCGGATGAGACGGGGAAGGTGGTGGGGGTGGTGGCGGTGTGGGGCTTGGAGATGAGGGAGATTGCACGGTTGTGGGGGAAGGGCTGTTAGGAGGATTTGAAGGTGGAGGGGTTGATGGGGTGGTGGGGGTGGGATCGGGAGCTTCTGGTCGAGGAAATTGAGGAATGGGATTTTGAAACAACAAAGGGTTGAGGTCACTGTCGAAGGGTGAGTAATCTTCAGGGGTTTTGGGATGAATTTTGGAATAGGGAAAGATAGTTTCATCAAAGGTGACATGGCGGGATAACAAGACTTTACCGGTGCTAAGTTCGAGGCACCGATAGCCACGAAAATTTGCCGGGTAGCCTAGAAAAACACATGGGGTGGAGCGAGTCGTTAGTTTGTGGGGTCGTGTAGCGGAGGTGTTTGGGTAACAAAGGCAACCAAATACTTTCAAGTGGTCGTAGGTAGGTTGTTTTAGGTATAAGGCCGTAGTGGGTGTTGTGTAGTTTAATATTTTTGTAGGCAAGATATTGTGGAGGTAACAAGCGGTATGGATGGCTTCTACCCAAAAATTTGGAGGAAGTGAAGCATGGGTAAGAATGATCAACATGATATTGTTGAGTCTTTGTATCATTCGTTCCGCAGTACCATTTTGTTGGGATGTTTGTGGGCACGAGAAACGGAATTGAAGTCCGTGTGTGTCGGCAAAGGTTCTGAAATTGTGATTGTCGAACTCACCCCCGAGGTCACATTGAAAAGACTTTATGTTCATGCTAAATTGCGTTTGAATACTTTTGTGAAATTGTGAAAATTTGGAAAAGGTTTCGGACTTGAATTTTAAGGGAAACACCCATGTGTAGTGGGTAAAATCGTCGATGAGAACCATATAATATTTATATCCGGTCTTGCTTACAATTGGAGACGTCCATAAATCACAATGGACGATGTCAAATGCTAAAATGGTATTGGATGTCGATGGTGTAAATGGTAAACGTTTGTGTTTCGATACTTGACAAGATGTGCAAAGCAAATGTTTGGCACGTTTATTACTTGAGATAAATTTATTTGAAACAAGAAAGTCAAAAACTAGGTGGCCAGGATGACGTAAACGGTCATGCCATATGTCTTTAAAAACAGATGCAAAAGATCCCGAGGCGGAAACGGGATATGTAAACGGATAAAGGCGGCTTGAGCTATCATGGCGCGTGAGGAGTTTCCCAGTCTTGTGTTCCTTCACAGAAAAACCGTTTGGATCAAACTCAACAGAAACATCATTATCAATTGTAAACTTACGAACGGAAATGAGATTTTTGATTGTGTTCACATGGCCGATTGCAAGCCATCATCCACACTCGTTGAAGTCACATCAAAACTTAGTGCTTCCAGTGGACAACTCCTTCCCGATGGCACGTTATACCGCCAACTTGCCGGAGCTCTTCAATATCTAACTATCACTCGCCCGGATTTAACATATGCGGTACAACAAATATGTTTGTTTATGCATGCTCCACGGGATCCGCACTTAACATTTCTGAAACGCGTTTTACGATATGTAAAGGGCACTCTGGACTTCGGTCTTGTCATCACCCCTTCAAAAACCCACGACTTGGTTGCTTATTCTGACGCTGACTGGGGGGGGGGTGTCCTGACTCTCGACGTTCTACTTCTGGATATTGTGTTTTCCTCGGGAATAACATTGTTTCATGGTCCACCAAACGCCAACCTACCATCTCTAGATCAAGCGCCGAAGCCGAATATCGAGGAGTGGCTAATGCTGTTGCTGAAACGAGTTGGTTACGAAACTTATTATTGGAATTATTTGTCCCCACTCGTAAAGCCACTATTGTTTACTGTGATAACATCTCTGCCGTGTATTTATCAGAAAATCCCGTTCAGCATCAACGAACGAAGCACGTAGAAATGGACATCTAAATTCCTTTCTGTTGTCTAATAGATCCATCCACAGATTAGGAGTGCCCATTATGACCCGCAAATTCAACTACATCTAAATAGTATGAGTTTTTTGTAATCTGCATGGATCTATTTACACATGTCCGAAATAAATTGGTTAGGCAAATCTGTATTGAGAACTGAGAAGGCACAAATGCAGTGATCATGTTTTTCCTCATTTTAAGATTACAATCCATATGAAATTCTTTTATAACCTGTACGTTTTTAACTCCAGATTTGTATTGCAAAGTAACAGAAGTTAATATTTTATTTTTTAATACTGTTGGTATAGATTTGTATTGCAGTGACCATGTTTTTTTAACTCCAAGTTTGATTCAAAACATAAAATTTTGCTTCATGTGGCTTCGATTTTGTTCTGTCAATCTTTTTTTTTTCCTTTAACTTTTCGTCAACCCGTTTATTGTTATTATTAGATTCTTTTAGTGTCTTTTAGGTGGTCGTATATTTTCTGTGACCTTTTACTATTAGTTTTTAACATTGTTTCCTTGAGCTAATTAGTTTTTAACAATGTTTCCATATTGCATCTACATGCAGATGTTACTCTAACGAAAAAGGCTAAAGAAAAACAAGCATGAATAGGCAATCGTTAGCATCAGAAAGGAGCAGTTTTGGTTCGTAAAGAAAGGAAAGATAACTCCTTCCATATGTGAAATACCCACTACTTAGTAGGTAATAAAGTAAGAATATGGAAGTGCTAACAGCTGTTCTTTGTATGTACATCTGAATCATCTACTGTGAAGAAATTTTGAAGGCTTCTAAGTTAAACTTCAATTGTGAAGAAATTTTGAAGGCTTCTAAGTTAAACTTCTGCTGGATAGATGGCACTGTTTGAAGATTATAAAAAGTAACACCAGTTAATACCCAATAGATAGAGGCATGCATCTACTGATGGGATTAGATGAAAGATGTTTTATAGCTTTTGTAAACACCCATTTGGGTATATGGTAATACCATAACATGCTACTGATGAATGCTATCCTTTTATAACATCTAACTGACCCGCAGCAAGGCGCGAGTCAGTTTACTAGTATATAAAAAAGGAAGAAAAAACAAATGGTATTCAAGATGGATTTTGCAAAAGCCCACGACTAATTAGCCTGGGATTATCTCTTTTCTATGATGAAGTTGTTCGGTTTGGTGATTCATGGATTGATATAAATGAAACTTGTCTAGTTTCCTCATCTGCCTTTGTTCTTGTTAATGCTAGCACAACGAACTCTTGTTAATGGTAGCTCAACGAAAGGGTCAGTATTCATCGTGGTCTTCATCAAGGGGATCATCTTTTTATTTTTATTTTTTTATAGATATTTTGGGTTTGGAAGATCTAAACCATTTTCTTCATAAGATGCTGAATTCCATTTTGTTTTCGAAAGTCGTGGTGAGTCATTATTGCGTTCCGATATTGCTTTTGTTCTTTGAAAAATGATGTGATTATGGTTGGCGATTGTACTGAACGATATATTGAAGGCATTACCCATGTCTTTAATTGTTTCTTTTTGTCTCCAGCCCTTCAACTTAATACCGGGAAATCTCAATTGTTTGGAGTAGGTGTCTAGATAGAGGAGGTTCAAAAATCGGCCTTCCAAATTTGGTTGTATTCCATCTTCTCTTCCTTTCAAATATCATGGTATTCATATTGGGGAGAATATGAACAAGGCTAAGGGATAGGATCCTATCAATTTGAAATTTAAGTGAAGGTTATCAAATTGGAAGTCTAATCTTTTATCTTATCGGAGGGAGAGCTACTCTTCGCATTCCAAAAAAGGTTAAGAAAAATATTAAGAAACTCCGTTCTAATTTCTTTTGGGGGAGGGAATGGTAGTAAGAAGAAATTGAACTAGGAGAAATGGGATGTGGTGTTGGTGGATAAAAAGAAGGCGTTTTGGGAATTAGAATCACGAAAGCTCTTAATTTGGCACTTTTGTTGAAATAGAAATGGTAGTATCATAGTAATCTAAAGCCCTTTGGGTCAAAGTTAAAGATTCGATTTATAAAAATAACCCGTTTTCTTTTAGGGGGGGTCGGTAAAGAGGGACAGAGGGTGGCACATGGAGTCAATTAGTTAAGGGTATATAGTTGCTTAATGATAATAAATTGATTCCTTTTTCGGCTATGAGAAAGAAAGTAGGCTTGTGCGTTTCGACCTTGTTTTTTGGAAAGAAATTTGGATAGGTGAAACAGATTTGCCTTAGCCTTCCCTCAACTATATTCGTTGGAAGTGGACAAAAATTGTTTTGTTTCTTGTAGGAGAAATGGGGAGAGTTGGAATTGGGAATTACGTTGTCTACGAAGAAGGGGTCAAGGAGGCTAATTTTTTTGGATTGTAAATTACGTTATTTGGACTAATGATATGGACTATTTCGATGGGAGTTCAATAACCAAAAAGAATATTGTGTGAAGTGGGTTAGAAAGGAAATAGAGAAGAAGATTTTACCTGATGCTCAATATTCAACATATTGGAATAGATATATTTCGAAAAAAAATCAATACCTTTTTGCGTGGAGAATGTTGTTGGATAAACTTCCTACGAGATTTAATTTGTGTACGATGGTTTGGAAATTCACTATATTTTTTCCCTTGGTGTTTGTTAGGGATAGAAAGTGTCAATCATATTTTCGGAAGATGCCTTATGCCAGAAAAAGTGTAGAGAAAAGTGTTGATTTGATTGGAGTTACCGATTGCATCTTTTACCAATCCTAAACATATGGTGAAATAGATCGAGACTCTAGTGATTCACTCAAGGAGTAAGAAGCTCATCGAAGACATTTTTGTTATCACTTGTTGGGCTATTTGGAAGTAGCGGAATGAGATAGGAATCGTGACTGGAAGAAGGGGGGATATTGAACCCTAGATCTTCGAATTTAGCTAAATCAAGTGATTGTTGGTGAAATTTAATAAGGGAGGTTGAATTGGGAAGGGGAAGGCTTCTAATTCACCAAATTCTTCTCAATTTCTAGTTTTTTGTCAATTAAGTTGCTAACCCAAGCGGTGTGATTACATGCACTTCATCTTAAGGTCAAATTAAAGTAGTAAATCTGTTGTATGTATGTTTTTTTTTCCTTAGATAAAGCATAGATTTTTTTTTTTGCATGCTTGAGTTCATATAAATCTATATGGAATTTGTGATGGGGGTTTAGACCCATCACATGGAAATCGAATTCTAGGTGTAGCTTGGGTGTTAGGTTTAGCTAATATGCCATAAAGATGCTTGTTTAACATGATGAAATTGTTAATTTATTATATCAAGGGTTATTGGAATGTTTATGATTAAAAGAGGGATGGAGTACTAGGTTGAATGCTATGTGCTAGCTAGAATACCTTATATGTACACAATGTGTTTGATAAAATGCCCACGAGAAAAGAGATAATTGAAAATCGACTATTTGATGCCAAATTGTTATACGTGAGCAATATAGATGTTAAGATTGTCCATATTGTGAAATTGTATGCTAAATAAGTACGTAACTTGTAGGTGAAGAAGGCGACTGCTCAATTAATCAAGGAGGATGAAAAGCTAAAGCCTAAAGGTAACATAAAGTGTGTTTAATTCGTTACATGTATGGGATGTGAGGATTCTCGATCCTAATTTAGGAGTTTGGTTATATGACGCCTAAAATTATGTGATGATCTAAAGAATGATAGTCATACGTTATTTGCAACATGGAATGAAAAAAGAATGATAAGTATGTTACATGAGCCATTTGGGGAAGAATGAAATTAAATGTGCAAAATAAGTGTGAACCGTCGGGTAAGAATGTGATCATGAACAATCATGGTCCACGTTGCACCTCCTATTGAAAAGTGTGGCTTTTGACACAAGTTCTTGTGTCAAGATAAATATGGTAACCCCATAATGATGCAAAATTCGTTATGCTAATAAAATGGTTAGTTGTGGATTACGTGTCTAACGCTTATATACTATGATCATTATGTTATTGGTTATGTGAAAAGCAGTATTGTTTGTTAAAGAAGACATGAGATGGGGAAGGTTTAAAGTTGACTACCTTGTTATGATGGGTGGTTAATGGGTCAACAGGTTGGAATTAAATGTTTATGATAGATTCCAACTTGTTAATGCTACAAGATTGATGTTGTTTTCTATTGGAATCATTTAATATTTCTTAGTTTGATACATGTGGATTGAAGGGATAAGGTTGAATTGGAAAATTTGCACTCAAGTTGAAAAACTAAAAATTTTGGCTAAGTTCGGATTTTCCAGCAAAACCTCAAAATTCTCTGTCAACCTACCCTTTGCGGTATGCAAAGGGTTTTATGATGTGGGTCGCGACACATGGGGCTGGGAGGTTCACGACACGCGACCGTCTCCACTCTTGGAATTATATTTTGTTTAACAACTTCTATAGGGTGGTTTTGGTTGGTTGTTTGTATTGCCATTGTTACTAATGTGTTACTGGTAATGGTGACAGGAAAAGAGTAATATGGAAGCGGTCAGGATCGAGCCGCCTTTCTAGAATGAACCGAACACTTTGTGGAGATACATTTTAACAATTATAATCGTTAATTAATGTAGCATATTCTCATCTTATGTGGGTGTTCATTACTTTTGGAAAACTGTTTAGGCGATCATGCCTAGATTTAGGTGTCCGATTGTCGAATAACATCAACGTTCCTATTGAGGTACGATCCAAGAGTTACACTTTGGGCAAAAAAACAAGAAAGGATTAATTAAGTTTTTAATTATCCAATCATGATTAGATGATATGAGTAAACACCCATTATTATTTAGTGGAAATAATTATGAACATAAGGAAAATAATTCGGTGGACATATTGTAGTTGTGTGTTTAGGTCTTGTATTCGGATTGCTTAACAGCTCGTTAGGCTGTAACGACTCGTTATGCAAGTTCTAGTAAACGTTATGTTAGTATGTAACGGATTGTGATGCAAGTCTTAGATAACGATTCGTTATCTTGTAACGACTCGTTACGGAGCAATTCCGGTCTCTGATTGTATTTATGTGATAAATACAATTCTGGAGAGTGGTTATTGTAATTATGGACAAACTTGGAAAACAAGTCAATTTGTATCAATAATTACGACATAACCTAAAACCCTAATTTTGGTTGGACAACTTGGAGAACACTAAGGAAGAGAAGAGAGAGAGTTGTCACCCCTCCCTCCCTGGGTCTGAGCACCGCCGGCCACCGGTCGTCGCCACCATCATGTGCTGCCACCGCCACCATCTACTTCCGATTGGATCCACGAGTTCATCTTGGCTTCCCGTTTCTCCATGAAAGGTATAATTGTTATTCGCTTTCAGTTTTGTATGTAGTTTCGGTTGTAAGAGTTACATACCGAAACCCTAATCTTGATCATTCGGTTTTCTAGCGGAACCGTTTGTTGAACCATCGTGTCTCATTGGTTTTGTCACGACCAGTAAAATCAGACTATATGGGTTATCTGGATATTTGGTGGCATCGATTATAAACCGACCTCGTGTACACGCTTCGCCTATGACTTGTTTGACAAGTTGAGATCATAATTTTAAAATCCGTACACGAAAATCCCAACAGTGGTATCAGAGCCAGTTATAACTCCATATAGACGATTTATGTTATTGTTAATTGTGATTATGTATGCAATAGAGCCTTCCTTAATTTTCCTGATTCGAACAACGTAATGGGTCATTACATTGTGAGGGCTCGTTATGTCGTTCCTGTACAAGGACCTGTTAAGCTATAATGGGTCATGATGCACATCCGGGATAATGACTCGTTAATCAGTAAGAGTTCGTTACAAATCAAATATATTTGTCATTGTTTGTGGTTGTTTATATTTCCGGTTCGTTGTTTTATGGTTGTTTGCTTTTCTGGACTGTATTTATTCTGTTTTTCGGGTATTTTTGGCCTGTAGTGTAATAGATAGGTTTTGCCTTTTAGTTTGTATTAGTTGTAAAACCTAGACTGCATCAAGACGGGAGAGAAGCGACCACAAGAGGACAATGCCGACCGGAGATGATCGTAGCGCGCAACAGAAGACCGAAGGAGTTGTCGTAGCACGCGGCATTTTCCAGGAGACTTGCTTCGCTTGGAGGCCTCGCACCACGCGACGTTCTACCTATGGATCCATCGCGACACACGGCCAAACTGTTGGACAGAAAGGTTCTTTCCGTCTACAGAATCGCAGACGACTTGACAAGCATGATGAGAGCAAGTGGGAGCATGAATGAATTGCCAGAATTGTGCCATGTCTTTTATTGATAATTTCTGTTTCGTTCATTGGCTCGGACGGAACAAAAAACCCGTAAAAGCTCAATTGCATACTATATATTGTTTTGTTGTGAATGCATGTGATTGTTTGTCACGACATAGGACATTAGATCACAATATTAAAACGACGAGTTAATAAAAGGCGTTTTATTAAAGTTTTGAAAAGTTCAAATTGAATAAAAAGTTTATTTAGTTGGTTTTCTACAATAAATTATAAGTTTTTTTTTATGAAAACCATAATTGATAAAAGTTATTATAATTGGTTCACGAAATGACCAACTTAGTTTTAATTAGTGTATTTAAAATTAGATCAGTCGAGTTATCGAAAGGAATTTCAAATTGTCAAGAACCAAAGGAAATCAGTTTACAAATCTTTATGGACGGCTTACATCATGAAATAAGTCGTAATGTGTTTTAATTATTACCCAAATCGGAAAATTTAAAATAAGAAACCCAATCTTAAAGCGATATTTTTGCACCATCCTGAGGTAAGAACACCCGAACTAATGTATTCGAACCCCCTTGTGTTAGTGTTCACCCTGCATCTGGGACTACAATTTTGGTTAGAGGTAGAACCACGATTTCCATGTCACATGGGTCGGGTCTGCATTTATGGTTTAAGGACATATATCACATTGAGAACATGTTCTAGAAGTGGGCATAGTTGGGAATAATGTGTATCTTGACAACACTCGTCAAGTGTTCCCAAAACGAGAGTTGTGTAGTCGACACAATTGGTAATCGTTACCTACTCGTGTAGTCTGGATGGTGAAAAGAGCAAAGTCATTCAACCGCACCAAGGTGAAATACGATCTCATCCTAATTACTATTTTGTTTTCTTAGGTCAAAATAAATTAGGCTCCTGCATGATAGTTACTATCATGTATTCTTGTTTTACCTTTAGATGTCAACTAACAATTCTGATCCCGCTCATCGCTCCTCCATGTTCTCTCTTAAGTCCATCCTTGAGAAGGATAAGCTTAATGACACCAACTTCATGAAATTGGTACCACAACGTGAAAGTTGTTCTCGTGACGGAATAAAAAGTTCTATCTTCTTTAATTACTAATTACTGTGGAACCTGTAGTGCGCGATGTTACTGACCATGCATCATGGGTATGGCATGTTGATGACTCCCATATTGTGGCGTGTTTTGTTTTTTTTGCTAGCAACCATGATTCCCGGACTTCAAAGGAGCATGGTTGAGCAGCTAAAAGTTATGTTTTAGAATCATGCTCCTTACAAATGGTTTAAGGTGATGAGATCACTATTCGCGTGTCGTGTGCAGGAATGTTCCTCAGTCAGTGCTCATGTGCTGAAGATGAATGTTTATGTCGATTGTTTGGCACGATTAAGAAATCCACTAAGTATAGAGTTGGCGACGGATGTGATCATCAGTTCATTACCCTAGTCATATGACTAGTTCTTCCTGAACTATAATCTGAATACTATGGAGAAGTCACTCTCAAACCTACATCAGATGCTTGAAACAACTGAGATGAATACTCGGGGTGAAAGATGAAACGAATGTTGTGCTAATGGTTTGAGATGGCCAAGTTGGTAAGAAAGCTAAGAAAGCCAAGGGCAAAAAATGTAACGCAAAGGGTAGGGTAATAAATCTGAAACTCCTAGGGCAAATCTTCAGAAGGATGCCAAGTGTCTTCATTATGATGTAGAGGGCACTGAAAGAAGAATTGCTCATAGTACTTGGCTGAAGTGAAACTTAAGAAGTTGTCACTCGGAAGAGAGTCCTCAGGTATACGTGTTATCGAATCACTTTCTTTCTCCTAGCAAATTTTGGGTGTTTGACACTAGATGTGATAGTCTACAACGATTTGTAGGGACTAAGAAGAGTTAGAGATCCGAAGCAGGGAGACCGAGAGCTGCACGTTGAGAACGAGTAGAATGCCGTTGCTGAAGCGATTGACGAATTTACTATTTTGCCTAAATGGTTTAACCATTATTTTGAACAATTGCTGAAATGTTCCTATTGTGACTAGAAGCATGGTTTCTCTGTTTGCTTAGAAAAGAAGTTTTAAATATGCTTGCAATAATGATAATGACTTCATTTCTGAATATTTGAATGGCGTGTCCTGAAGCTAAATATCACAATGGAATCTATGAGATAGACGCCAATGATAACATGATACACATAATCTTCAATAAACGTGTTAAGACTGATGTCAGTAACACGTCCCACTAGCATTTTCGACTAGGTGACATTTACGAGAATTGCATAAAGAAACTCCAAACTACGAGGATTTTAAAATCTAATGGTCCAGAGTCTTCTGAGACATGTGAATCTTGCTTAAGTGGCAAGTTGACCAAGTCGCTCTTTATGCGGTCTTTTCCAGAAAATGTCAAGAAATGGAGGAAGGGATTTCGTTCTATTACTGATGATTTCAGAAGATTTGGTTGTGTATAGATGATGAGCATAAAAACGAGACCTTTGAAAAGTTCAAAGAATATCATAACGAAAATACGTAACAAGCTCGGTAAAACGATTAAGGCGATTCGATTAGATCGAGGTGGCGCGTATCTAAGTGAGGAGTTCGATAACCATCTTAGGGCATTCACTATTGTATCCCAACTTACTTCATCTAGAACACCACAAGTTGAATGGTGTGCACGAGAGAAGAAATCGAACACTTTAGACATTGTTCGATTAATGATGTGACATATAACTTGCCACACTCCTTTTGGAGTTTTGCTCATGAAACTGCCGCTCGAATCGTGAATCTCGCTCCTAAAAAGAAGGTAGATAAGGCACCATATGAGATATGGCATAAGGAACGTCCAAATTATCTCACCTAAGGGTATGGGGATGTAACACGTACATTTATGTGAGTCTTCGAACAAACTCGATCCCCACGATGATAAAGTTGTTCTTATTAGTTATGCCCAAAAGTTTCGTTCTTGTTCATACAACCAACCGGATACTGGTACCATTATTCGACAAGACGTTATTGAACCTAAACCTGAAAGGACTCAGGAACCGGTTATAACACAAGGTGTCCACAGAAATACAAGGGATCTTCATGAACCATATATGAATCTTGGAATTCATGATGTCCTGATAGTTGATCTGGAAGAACCCGCAAATTATAAAGCTGCAGTCTCAGGTTCTGAATCCGAGAAATGGATAGAAGCCATGGGCGCTGAGATGCAATCCATGTAAGATAACCAAGTCTAGGATTGGGTTGAACTTCCACCTGATGGTCGCGTTGTAGGAAGTAAATGGGCTTTAAGTTGAAAACCGACATTGATGGAAATGTTCAAAGCTATAAGACTAGGCTCGTTGCATAAGGGTTTACTCAAACTCAATATGTTGATTATGAGGAAACCTTTTCTCCTATAGTATTGCTTAAGTCTATTAGGATTCTACTTTCCATAGCCACGTATTATGAGTACGAGATATAGTAAATGGAAGACGAGACTGTGTTTCTAAATGGACATCTTAATGAAGACATCTTCATGAAACAATATGAAGGTTTTGTAGATCCAAAGAATCCAAATAAGGTATTCAAGTTGAACGAATCCTTTTATGGATTGAAGCAAGCATTTCGAAGATGGAATCTTCGTTTTAATCAAAAAATTTAAAGAGTTTGGTCTTATCAAGAACAAATATGAGCCCTGTGTTTACAAAAAGCCAAGTGCGAGCTTTATCACATTTCTAATCCTATATGTGGATGACATATTACTCGTTGGAAACAATTTTCCTATGCTTGAAGGACGTAAAGTCTTGGCGGAAGAAATGTGTCTCAGTGAAGGATCTTGGCGATGCCACCTATATTCTAGCATTAAAGATTTATAGAGATAAATCTGAGAGTCAAATTGGACTAAGATAAAGTACATATATCGACAAGGTTCTACGATGCTTCTTGATACAAGATTCCAAGAGAGGATTCTTATCTATGGCACATGGAACTGTGTTGAATAAGCAACAATGTCCTAGGACGGACATGCAGATAAAAGATATGAAAGGAGTTCCATATGCATCTGCTATTGGTTCCATGATTATGCCATGTTATGTACTAGACTAAACGTGTCATACTCATTAAGTGTGACAAGGAGATATCAACAGAATCCGGGTGAGAGTTACTGGATTGTTGTGAAGAATATCATGAAGTGCCTGAGAGGAACTAAGGATATGTCTGTAATATATGAAGGGCTAGAGGAAGAGTAAGTGTAAGATGTTACACTGATGCGAGTTTCCAAATGGACCAAGACGGTTCTCAATTGCAGACGGGGTATGATTTACCTTAGATGGTGAAGTCATAACTTGGAGAAGTACCAAGTAAGGCGTAGTGGTGCAATCCACTATAGAATCGGAATGAATGTGAGCATCAGATGCTGGAAGGATGATGCTTAGATGAAGAAGTTCATTACTGATCTCAGAATTGTGCTTAGAAGCCAATCGAGATATTTTGTGGCAAGCCTGGTGCTATTATCGCATCATAGTACGAAGCACATTCTTCGAAAGTTCCATTATATACGAGAATTTTGGAACGTAGTGACATCAATATAAATAGGATTAAAACAGATCAAATCTAGCGGACCCGTTCACTAAGCCTATGCCTTAAGTTAGACATGAGGAGCATGCTGATAAGATCGGTCTTAGATTTGCTAGATAGTGGATTTGATTTGTGAATAGTAATTTGGTGTATTCGAATATAAAACAAAATTCTAAGTTTGTATGAATTTAATAGTTAAGAGTTACATAAATTATTATTTCTGTTCTCGAATATTAGTACATTAAGAATCCTTGAATACTGGAGTATTATAATGTCCATAGTCGATCAGATGCGTGTGAATGAATCTGAATGAAAGAATATTATGATTGATGATTGGTTCATGAGATGAATGCTCAAGGGAGTTAAGAATCATATTCACAAATATGTATTAGTTGAAAAATATCGAATGTAACTCGCTTCAAAATAATCTTCATGGATATAAGTCATATGATATTTTGAAACTGGTACGATCAATTTATTCTTTGATATGCGGTGCAAATTAGAGCAAACATTTATCCAAAGGTCATTTTTTGATTTTTTTCTAACGATGTCCGTAACAGGAAATAATAAGGGTAATTTTGGGAGTGATATAAGGCTTAATGGGAGCTATTTATAGCCAAAGAAAATATGTTCTCTTATAGATATAAGAGTTGAACATTCTGGCGTCATCGTTAGATAGGAACTAGTGGAAAATTCATGGTCGTGCTCGAACTAATAGTAGTTCGTTTGACAATTTCAAATTGGGAACGAGACTTGAAATTTTTGAACAATAATGAGAATGATTATGATCCATGTCTCATGTTCAATAAGTGTTCGTAACAGAGGGATAATTGATGTTGTCACCAAAGGCTATAGTATTTGGTTGAATCAAAGAGGTGACTAACTCAAAGATCTAGTTGACGAAGAAATCCGTCATACCTTGATAGGGGCAGTGAGATGCACTTAGGCGTCCACCACTGTCTACGTTGATATGCTATATCGATAAATCTTCCAAGTGTGAGTTTGTTAGATATAGGTGTCTGATTGCGGATAACATCAACATTGCTATCAAGCTACGATCCAAGAGTTACACTTTTAGCAACAAACAAGAAAGGATTAATTAAGTTGTTAATTATCCAATCATAATTAGATGATATGAGTAAACATCGATTATTATTTAGTGAAAATAATTATGGACATCGGTAAAATAATTCGGTGGACTTTTTATGGTTGTGTGTTTAGGTCTTGCATTCAGATTGCGTGACGGCTCGTTAGGCTATAACGACTCGTTATGCAAGTTCT
Organism: Deinandra increscens subsp. villosa; assembly: GCA_039602395.1. Lineage (NCBI taxonomy): Eukaryota > Viridiplantae > Streptophyta > Magnoliopsida > Asterales > Asteraceae > Deinandra > Deinandra increscens. The sequence continues at coordinate 54,527,896 of JBCNJP010000007.1, read as the reverse complement.
AGTAAATGTTCCGTTAGTATGTAACGGATTGTGATGCAAGTCTCAGATAACGAGTCGTTATCTTGTAACAACTCGTTACGGAGCAATTCCGGTCTCTGATTGTATTTAGGTGATAAATACAATTTTGGAGGGTGGTTATTGTAATTATGGATGAACTTGGAAAACAAGTTAAGTTGTATCTATAAATACAACATAACCTAAAACCCTGACTCTGGTTGGACTAAGTTGGGGAACACACATAGGAAGAGAAGATAGATAGAGAGTTGTCGCCCCTCCCTCCGTGCGTCTGACCACCGTTGGCCACCGGCCGCCACCACCTATTGCCGATTGGATCCACAAGTTCATCTTGGCTTTCCGTTTCTCCATGAAAGGTATAATTGTTATTCGTGTTCTATTTTGTATCTAGTTTCGGTTGTAAGAGTTACATACCCAAACCCTAATTGTGATAATTCGGTTTTCTAGCGGAATCGTTTCTGTAATCATCGTATCTCGATTGGTTTTGTCATGACTAGTTGAAATCTGACTATATGGGTTATCTAGATCTCTGGTGGGATCGATTGTGAATTGACCCCATGTACATATGAAATTGCATTAAACGGATCGATTATATGGTAGACTACATTGAGAAGAAAGTTTTGTCATAAATTGTGTTGAATGATTACATAAACCGAAGGAGTATACAATGATTAAGGGCTGGGGGAGGTTGGACAGAACCTCCCCTCTCAACACATAGATCTGGATAGACTCTGGACAGAAACTTACAATGAATTACAAAGACGAAACTGTTTATACTCATCACTCTGTCCGAACTGGGGCTTCACCCGAAGTGGTCCGAACTGGGACTTCGGGTGCACTTCGGATGCACACGAACTGCCACTTCGGGTCAGTTCGTGTCCCAGTTAGTGTCCCACTTAACTCAGTCTGTTTGGACAATTCGAACAGTAACGGCCACACAAGGTTCATGTACCAACACATGCTTCCGCCTATGACTTGTTTGACAAGTCAAAATCGAAATTTTAAAATCCGTACATGAAAATCCAAACAATCATGATCATCTCATGGTTATTACTATGTTAGAAGTTGGTTATTATTATTGTGTTAAGTTGAAAATTTCTGGAACGAATCTTTTATGCATTAATCAACATGTTTTAAGGTTGGGGATCTTACACTAACCCTTATCTGTATATATATAAAAATTTACCGTTCAATATTGTAGAACCACGATACGATCTTACTACTGTATGATTCAGTAATTGGATAGCAACGAGAAGGTAAATAAAGCTTTGCTTTATTGATTCACAAAGAGTTACAATGTAGAGAGAGAAACACACTCAGTTTACACACAGTTAAGATGTTGCAAATGACAGAACTGACTAACTCTCTCTAACACGGACTATTTATAGTCACTTAGTCAACAGGCCAGCAGACCACCACCGGACCATCTGGTACGATGTACCAACTGGTCCGGCGGACCATGTGGTCCGGCCAGATGACTATCTGAATCACACAGAAGCTCTAGATTAGATACAATACACGAGACACACGCTAGCATAGGAATATGCTTCTACAGACTCCCCCTTAACGTGTAGTGTATCTAGCTATCTATCTTTCTAACAAAACTTCAGTCTTCAATCTTCAGCATTTCTACGTCTGATCTTCAACTTGAAATCTTGTCAGAATTAGAGCTTGCATGGCTGGATCACTCTTGAATCATCTTTAAACTTCAAAATCCACTTGTAAAAGTAAACATACTCCCCCTTTCACCATGCTTAAGTCTTTGACACACATAACCTGCAATTTCAGAAGACAGAAACGCAGTTTCCTTTTTCTTTTGAAAATTAATTTAATCTTGGCGCAAAACTTCTCTTCGAGAATCCAAGATGTAGATTTGAATTTTTGATTTCGTATCTTGTATCGATCGGTCGAAAACAAATAAGAAATAAAATCTTTTTGGCTTTTTGAAACTTTATATCAAAACACACCGAAAATCTTTTTGAATTTTTCAGATATGAAACATAAATGCAATACAGAAATGAAATACTGAATCACACACTATTTTTGTATTTTGCGAGAAAGATCACAACTTGGGATCATATTGAACATAACATGCTGAACTACAGTTCAATTTCAATTACTTCAGCACACAAGTCATGTCGATTACTGGTATAATGTCCATTCTAAACTCAGGCACAATCATACTCATACCATCTGGATATGTTATTGTATTGATTAGATTTGCATTGACCAGTGTACCCCACACTATCAGACATACACATATATGTTTTTGCTTTTTATATCACACTTTGTGACTTCATTTGTGATTTAATCACATAATGATCGTATTCATGATTCAGTCAACTGTGTTCCATGCAAAAAGAAATAAGAACGTTAAATCGTCTACCTTAAGGTCGATCTTTCGATACGCAGATAAGGCCTCGGATTTAACAAAATAAGAAAATAAAAACAAGTTGAAGTTGTATAACTCAACAACAATCAGGTCGGTACTTCCGTACACGCAGAGAAAGTCCGATGAGTTATACGAAACACCAAAGAAAATAGAGCAGAACGTCAAACGAACAACAATCAGGTCGATCTTTTGATACGCAGAGAAAGTCCGATCGTTTGACAAAATAAAGAAAATCAAACAAGTTTAAATCTTTACAAAATGAACACATGTATACACAGTGACTTCTCATTTTCTTAGGATATGTATAATCTTGTTCACTAGAAATCCACAAATCAATGCCAAGAGCATTAACATAATCCTCTAATCGAAGTAACTTAGGAACTTTCTGAGTTGTTCCTATCTCGTTATCATAGTTCAATATGGCTTGCATTGATGATTGAACAGCTGAAAAAGCGTGAAAATCGCTCATTTTGAAATTTCAATATCGAACGCGAAAACTTAAAACTGAAAAACGGGCGTCTTCCAAGCGGATTTTGGGGGTCAAACTGGGGGGTACAGACCTTTTAGGTTAGTACACGTCTAGATCTCGGAAAGACGAACGTTTTGGCTGGTATTGGGTTCCGTAACTCCAAACGGTTCTCAAGTTACGTCAGTTTTAGTGAAGGTTACTATTCTGTCAGCGGACCAAAACAAATCGGCGCATCAAAATACTACCAGCGGACCAGTTCCGGATCAAATTAACCAGGCGGATCAGATTTGTACTAGCGGACCAGATTTCGAATCAGATGAACTAGCGGACCAAATTATACTAGCGGACCAGAATTATACTAGCGGATCAGATGTGGTACGGCGGACCAGATGTGGTACGCTGAAACTGCTGCGGACCAGAAAGTAACTGCCACGGACCAGCTGATGAAGATTGCCTGGCGGACCAGTCAGCGGACCAGTCTATTCGTCGGGCGGACCAGTTGCAGAAAAAGCAAAAATCGACTGATTTTCACAGATTTTGACAATTGAAGCTAGAAACTGGATCAGTATGATGCGAAAACACTCCAGAAACATCCAGAAATCATTTTTATCCTCGGAATCACTCAGAATTATGAAAAATTGATGAAAAACGTAGAAAATCCAAACTTTTTCTCTCTAGAATCCAAAAAACTTACCAAATCACAGCAGTAGAGCAACCTGGAATGCTTTGATACCACTTGTAGAACCACGATACGATCTTACTACTGCATGATTCAGCAATTGGATAGCAACGAGAAGGTAAATAAAGCTTTGCTTTATTGATTCACAAAGAGTTACAATGTAGAGAGAGAAACACACTCAGTTTACACACCGTTAAGATGTTGCAAATGACAGAACTGGCTAACTCTCTCTAACACGGACTATTTATAGTCACTTAGTCAACAGGCCAGCGGACCACCAGCGGACCATCTGGTACGCTGTACCAACTGGTCCGGCGGACCATGTGGTCCGGCCAGATGACTATCTGACTCACACAGACGCTCTAGATTAGATACAATACACGAGACACACGCTAGCATAGGAATATGCTTCTACAAATATATATATATATATATATATATATATATATATAGAGAGAGAGAGAGAGAGAGAGTCGAGATATCCTACATCCATAAAAAACACTACATCTCATGCGGATCGATCTTGGACCTCCATCGAGATCATCCAATGGCCAAGATCTATGGTGTTTTCGCCTATGGCGTTTTCGGGGGAAAACAAAAACACCATAGGCGAAAACACCACATATCTTGGCTGTTGGATGATCTTGATAGAGGTCCCAGATCAATCCGCATTAGATGTAGTGTTTTTGCTAGATGTTCATATATATATATATATATATATATATATATATATATATATATATATATATATATAGGGTGAGGTTCATTGTAGACACCTTAAAAAGTGTAGACCCCGTAGACCCCCCTATATTGTTCTATAAAACTCACTAAAAATTATAAAACTCATTGCTGTTGGTTTGGTTTTTTTTATGCGATAAATTTTTAAAAATAAAAAAGAAAACCTAGAAAGTTGTTGGAGACAATGAAATATAATTGTTGTTGAAAAAAGTATATTATTCTATAAAACTCACTAGAAATTATAAAACTCATTGCTGAGTTTTAAACTCACTGTTGTGTTTAAAATTCACTACAACTTTAAAAATTGATGTTCTTTAAAACTCATTGAAAATTATAAAACTCATTACAAATTATAAAACTCACTCTTTAGATTAAAACTCACTGTTGTTTTTAAAACTCATTCTTTTTATAACTCACTGCAACTTAAAAAATCGACGTTCTTTAAAACTGACTATAAATTATAATTTCAAATTAAGAAAATAAAAAATAAAGAAAAAACTATAAGACATAAGAAATAAACCCTAAATTAAAATATAAAGAAAGAAATATGACAAAATAAAAAAAAAAATAATAAAGACCAAATTCAACAACAATGAGTTTTATAATTTTAGTGAGTTTTATAGAACAATAAAGGGGTCTACGGGGTCTACACTTTTTAAGGGGTCTACAATGAACTTTTGACTATATATATATATATATATATATATATATATATATAGGGTTAGGTTTAAATGAGAACTTTTGTTTTGAGAAGTTTTGAAAACCAAATTTCAACCACTAATTTCAAATAGGAACCACTATGATTCATTAGGGGTTTTCCATGTATATAAATTAGTGGCTTAGAATGGTTCTTAAAAGTTCTCAAACCCAATTGGTTTTCAAATGATCGTCTCCTTATATGTATATGTAAGATACAAGAGAAAATATAATAAACTAACCTGTTCCTAGTTAACGTTAGTTGTTCGAATTGCAACCACTTAGCATGACCAAAGCCCATGATCTACAACAAGAAACTACGTGAGTGAAAATATTGCAAAATAACATTTGTACCTACTAAGTAAGCTTATGGGTGGTGATTTTTTATTGGTTCTTTTGAATATATATACATAGCAGATGACCTTGTGCAAATCTATTTTATCTTATAAACCATAAAAATAAATTTCTAAGTGTTATGTGGACTATTTTGATCATAAGGGCAAATTAATAATACATATATTTATAATAACTACTCATCTCACCAATTTTTGTTATCTAAAATAAATTTATACACTTTATAATTTCATTAAAAGAATTACACCATAAAATTAATTATTTTTAACCTTTAATATGTGTATAATATTGATTTATTTTTCTTAAAAATAATAATTTTAAAAAAAGTTTACAAAAACATTATATATAATTGTGCTATTATAAAAATAACACGGTGATATTATTAAGTTTATAAAGAACTATTATAAAATATACATATTTTTGTAGTACGTGTAGTAAGATAATAGAATTGTATTATTTTTATAAAATAGCACCGTGTATTTGTAATATTTATAACTCCAAGATAATAGTAGTTTGTTGTTTTTATAATAGCACCGTTATATAACATATTTTTATAAAATTCTTTTAAGAAGTATATCTTTAGAAAAAATATATAGTAAGATATATATACATATTAACAATAAAAAAATGCTTGATTTTATCATGTAATTATTTATAAAAATAAAGTATATAAAACTTGTTTTAGTATTAAAAAGTTGATGTAATTAATATTTATTGAAACAAGTTAAGAATCTACATGACTGTTTTTTATTAGTTTTTATTGTTTGTACAATAAAATGGTTTGTATTAGTACAATATATATATATACATATATATATATATATATATATATATATATATGGGTAAGGTTCATGTGAAAACAACTTTTATTGTGAAAACACGAAAACAAATATTAAAACCTCTATAACTTTTTCATACGTTCATATTTTATAAAAAAATAATTGCACCAAAATCCTTAGAATTATGTTATCTTTCGTTCTGAAAAAAAATAAAAAAATAAATATTTTTTATTTTTTATTATTATACATGTGCAATAATATATATTATTATTATTATTATTGCACATGTGCAATAATATTAAAACCCCTATAACTTTATCATACATTAAATTTTTTTATAAAAAATTGCACCATAAATCTTATAATTCTGTTATCTTTAATTCTGGATAAAATTAAAAAAAATTCAACGTTTTTTTTATTTTTGATTATTGCACATGTGCAATAAAAAAAATTATGGCACATATGCAATAATATTAAAACCTCTATAACTTTTTCATACATTAATATTTTTGATAAAAAAAAATTGCACCATAAATCTTATAATTCTGTTATCTTTAATTCTAAAAAAAAATAAAAAAATAACGATTTTTTTAATATTGCACATATGTAATATAATTAATACGTATTATTGCACCTGTGCAATAATAAAAAATCACGAAATTTTAATTGTTTATTTTTGTTTCCAGAATTAAAGGTGACATAACTCTAAGACTTTTGGTGTAAAATTTTTTAAAAAAAAATTAATGTATAAAGAAGTTATGAATGTTTTAATATTTATTTTCGTGTTTTCGTAATAAGATCTTATTTTTATTCGATCATTCCCATATATATATATATATATATATATATATATATATATATATATATATATATATATATATATATATATATATATAGAGAGAGAGAGAGAGAGAGAATCATTTGAGAACCAATTGAGTTTGAGAACTAAAAAGAACCATTCTAAACCACTAGTTTATATATATGGAAACCCCCCCCCCCCCCACCATGAATTATAGTTGTCCCCACCTGAAATTAGTGGTTGAGATTTAGTTCTCAAAAGTTCTCAAAACAAAAAGTTCTCATTTAAACCTAACCCTATATATATAAGGTTCATTGTAGACACTTTCGCATGTGAAATAGCTCTTTTTCACATGTGAAAGTTTTTTATTTTGTGGCTGTTTTTTTATTTCTATGCGAAAGTTTCTAATTAATGAGAAAAAAGAAAAAAACAAAATTAATCACAACCATTAGATCAAGAAATCTAATGGTGAAAAAGTGTGTCTACCTGTCTACACTTATAGGGGTGTCTACAATGAACTTTTCACTATATATATATATATATATATATATATATATATATATATGATATATATATATATATATAGGGTTAGGTTCAAATGAGAACTTTTTGTTTTGAGAACTAAATCTCAACCACAAATTTCAGGGGGACCACTACAATTCATGGGAGAGGGGATACATTTAAATAAACTTGTGGCTCAAATTAGTTATTTATATATATATATATATAATAGGAAGGTAAAATAAATAGGAAGGGTAAAACTCTATACTATATATATATATATAGGAAGGGTAAAATGAAAACTCTCCCGAGTTGAGAAAACTTTGAAAACTCTTCAAAAACGGGGTCAAAAAGTTTTTTTTCCCTTCAATTTTTTATGGTGATTCTTTACGTTATAGGCTATACATAGATGGAAAAAAATCAAAAAAACGCCTCAGGGATATTTTTTAAAAAAATCTCAAAAAACGGTCTTGTTACATATGTAACACTCTGTACATATGTTTGTTACATATGTAACAACAAAACTTGTTACATTTAAAAAAAAAATCCCCGAGACGTTTTTTTGATTTTTTTCCATCTATGGATAGCCTATAACGTAAAGAATCACCATAAAAAATTGAAGGGAAAAAAAAACTTTTTAACCCCGTTTTTGAAGAGTTTTTAAAGTTTTCTCAACTCGGAGTGGTTTTCACCATAACCATCCCCTATATATATATATAGGGAGAGGATTATTTGAAACCAATTGGGTTTGAGAACTAAAAAGAACTAATCTCAGCCACTATTTTATATATATGGAAACCCCCCCCCCCCCCCGAATTATAGTGGTCCCCACCTGAAATTAGTAGTGGAGATTTAGTTCTCAAAATAAAAAGTTCTCATTTGAACCTAACTCTATATATGTTTAGATTTAGAAATAGAGCATTGGGAGTAATTAATCTGTGAGGTTAATCATATTCATCCTAGTCAATACAAAGTACAAGGTTAGGTCTGTAAATATGCAAAGTCTGGTTTGGAGTTATTGGGTCATTGTAAATAGTATAGAGTTGTTGTGTCATAAATGAAAGTTGTAGAGGAAGACTTGTAATATTAAATAAGTTGGACCAGGTTTAATGGATTTAAAATAGAATAATTAAGTTTAGGAGTAGGTTTGGACCTAAAAGGCCTGGTATAAGTAATGAGTATAAATACTCATTTTCTAGTTTTATGGGATCTAAATTAAGTAGAGAGAGGGGCCGGAGAATTCGTTTTGTGCTCTTGAAAATTAACGAAATCCGAAATAAACATATTACAAAAGGAATAATTTTTTTTGGATATCGGATTTCTAAAAAAAGAGGTTCAAATTTGTGGAAGTGAATTGTGTCGATGGGTCAACTAGAGAAATATGTTGCTCAAAGGTGGTTTACTTTAAATTTGGAAAGTGAATTAAGTGGTCTTCGGTCATGAAAGGCTTCGGAAAGTATCAACAGTGTCATTTTTTTAAAGTTAAATTTGGATAATACGAGGATATCACATCACCCATTCGATCATCTCTAATCCCCTTCATAAGGAAACTTATCACTGGTGAAAAATGTTTTTTAGATTTTCATTTCTAGTTTTCTAGAAAATGAAATGAGTTTTTCATCTCTAGAAAACACATGAAAATTTTTGAAAACGCGTTCAAATTTGAAAGATGGAATTTTCATTTTCAAAATTAGAAAACTAGAAAACATGTTCAAATCAACTGTTTTCTATTTGTTTTCTATGTCTACATTTCATTAGATTTCCTTACATATGACAAATTAAAGAACAAAAATATTAAAATAAAACACATAAAGTAAAGACAATACATGTATAAAAGATTTAAAATAATAAGTATTTCTTAACGGATGAGAGGTCGAGCGGCTGTGCGTATAAACCCTAGAAAATGAATGCCCCTTTTCTTTTGTATATATATTTGGAAAACGAAAATAGATATCAGAAAACAGTAAAAAATGTGTTTTCTATATTTAGTTAAAATTTAGAAAACACTATTTTCTGTTTTCCTGGAAAACGTTTTCTAAAAAATACAATTTGAACGCGTTTTCTATTTTCCTTCCTTTCTTGGAAAACGGAAATGGAAAACACCCCCTGTTTTCCACAACTAAACGCGCCCTAAGGGGCCGTTTAGTTGTGGAAAATGTTTTCTAGTTTTCCATTTCTAGTTTTCTAACAAATGAAATGAGTTTTCTATCTCTAGAAAACACATGAAAATTTTTGAAAACGCGTTCAGATTTGAAAGATGGAATTTTTATTTTCAAAATTAGAAAACTAGAAAACATGTTCAAATCAACTGTTTTCTATTTGTTTTCTATCTCTACATTTAATTAGATTTCCTTACATATGACAAATTAAAGAACAAAAATATTAAAATAAAACACATAAAGTAAAGACAATACATATATAAAAGATTTGAAATAATAAGTATTTCTTAACGGAGGAGAGGTCGAGCGGCTGTGCGTATAAACCCTAGAAAATGAACGCACCTTTTCTTTTTGTATATATTTGGAAAACGAAAATAGAAATCAGAAAACAGTAAAAAGGTGTTTTCCATTTTTAGTTAGAATTTAGAAAACACTATTTTCTGTTTTCCTGGAAAACGTTTTCTAAAAAATACAATTTGAACGCGTTTTCTGTTTTCCTTGTATTCTTGGAAAACGGAAATGGAAAACACCCCCTGTTTTCTACAACTAAACGCGCCCTAAGGGTTTCTAGTTGTTGAGTTTTCGTTTTCCAGGAAATTTCTACTCGTGTAAAGATTATGGCAGGTATCCAAGCGAGTACATTTGTGCCTTCCAACAATATGCCTAAATCCCACATGTCACTCTTTAATTAAAGAATGGGAATTTAAATTTACTAATGAAAGCCTTGCTCACAAAACTGTTCTGCAAGAGGTTAGAGAATATAAAGATCGTACTAGGATTTTCAGAGAAAATTTTAAAGCTGTAAAAAAGGATCACGCATTTGTTGAGGAAAAATTAAGTAATAAAAGGGGTCTTCTTAGAATATGTGAAAGAAAGGTAGCTGAATTAACTAAGGAAGTTCTTGAACTAAGAACTAAGCTTAGTGCTGCTCAATCTACCTTAGACAAACATCAGACAATACACAAAAACATGATGAAAGCTAATCAACATTTTTATAAATCTGATGAAAGAATTAGACATGTTTAAGAGAAATTTGAATTAGGGCTTAACTCTATAGAAAACATTGAACACTCTACCCACACTGTTCCACCGCCTTTAATGAGTCAAATGATTTATGTGCCTCTTACTGCAACATATGGCAAAAAGGAAAGTATTTGGTTGAAAGCAAACTTGCTTCATTTCCAATCAAAATTTCTGCACCTCCTAATCACACTAACAAAGTTATTTCATGTGCAGATAATGTAACTGTTGAGGATGTTCTAAAGAAGGACAGTGAATGTAATGCTTTTCATAACAGTCATAATTCTAGTGTTTTAAATAAATCTAAAACTAACAGTTTTGAATTTCCTAAGTTCGCTACTGAAGTGTCAAAGTCTGTGTCAAAGCCTTCTGTGTAAAATGTTTTTGGTGATCAAACTTCATTTGGTGTGTTTTGTATTGGAAAGACTGATGGTTGTGTGAAAACTTTGAAAAAGGGGAAGGAACCACGGGTTGTTGGTTCCTCTGTCCCTGGTCTGTTTTTGTTTGGTAAATCTGATAATTTAAGAAATGTGAAAAATGAAAGGGAGTCTAAACCTCAAGACTTTGTCCCTTATCCAGAAGTCCACTCTACCTATGACCAAAACCAACCAATAAAGCGGGAGTATGTTTTGTCCACTCGTCCTGAAGGCAAAACATATTGGATTAACAAAAATGCTGCTAAACCAAAATGCCAATCCACTGGGCGACAATATTCTCGGCCTCCCACTTTTCCAAAGAAACAATCATGCCATACTTGTGGAAAGCCTGGACCACTTGGCATGAAATTGTTTACATAAACCATATCAGCCATATTACCTAAAGATACAATAACAGTCTAAAGACTCAACTTTCCAGGCTAGTGCTCCAACTAAAAATTCAGTGCCTCAAAAACCAACAGTGTTAAGACCTCCGCAACAAAAACAACCTAACTTGAAGCAATATAAAACTGGAAATGGATACACATCTGATTGCTACCCAAAGAAGCAGACTTCTTTCAAATGTGGAGTTCCTGGTTACATTGCGAGAAACTGTCTTTATCACTTCTATGTGCCTTATTATCCTGTTAACCAGAAGCTTTCATCTTAGGATTACCATCATTCTAAGCTTATGAAGTTGCAACCACCTAAGGCAATGAAGAATGTAAATCCTAGGGTTTAACCTTCTGATGGCAATTGAGGGGCTGCCAAAGAGCAAAGAAAGCTCTCAAATCAAAAGCATGTCTTTCCAAATTATGATAATTTTCATAAAAGTGTTAGCAAACCAAAACAGGGAAAGGTTGAAAAACCTAAATTTGTCACTCCAAAGGAAACTAAAACTGTTTTGAAACATGATTTTAAAAAGGAACAGGTTGAAATACCTGATGTCAGTACACCAAAGGTGACTAAAATAACTTTGAAATCACCTCAATTTTGGAAACCCAAAATAAAGGCAGTAGCTACACCCCCAATTTCTGATATCACGAAGGGGATGTTTTTTAAAGAAGTTTCGTTTATTGACTCTTCAGGTCTACCTAGAACTATAATGGCCTGGGTACCAATGACTAACTGATCTCTCACCTCGTGCAGGAATAGTCAAGGAGGAATTTCATTAACCTTTTGCTTGTTTGTGATAGTGATTGTTCCAGGCACAGGATATGAGACATCTCTTCACTTCATGACATGCAGATTTCAATGGTAGGCATGTTCACCTTGTGAGAGGTAAAACTGAAAATACCAGCAGAAAAGGTAACATAATCTGAGTTGGTTGTTTCTTGATTTATTGTGTGAAGTATGATAATGCATGAAACAAAACCCAACTCGATATGCTTTCAAAAGGATAACTTTGAAGGTTAGCTTGGAAACACTCTCATTACTTTATCTACTCAGAAGCCACGTCAGTCGCATGTCAAGCACTATGGTTACAAATATTCTCTCAAGGAATTAACATGATGGAAGGAAGATAATATCACACTCATGGTGGATAACATATAAGCGAATGTACTCATAAAGAACTCGGTATTTCATGGAAGAAGAAAAGACATCATATGCGATATCAATTTATCAGCGAATGAGTTGTGAACAATCAAATAAAGTTAAAAATATAAGTAGTGAAATTCAAAGAGCGGACATACTAAAGAAAGCACTAGCAAGAGTCAAGTTCTTCACAATGCGAGAACTGATTGACATTCAAGATCATAAGAATAAAGATGATTATGATTAAGGGGTGAATGTGAGGCTAATCATATTCATCCTAGTCAAAATAAAGTATACGGGTAGGTTTGGTAAATAAGCAAAGTCTAGTTTGGAGTAAGTGTGTCATTGTAAATAGTATAGGGTGTATCGTGCGAAAGTCTATAACTAGTCAATTAAAGGAAGCGATCTTTCATTAGAAAGTTGCAAACTTTGGTTATGTATATATGTCGAAAAAGGATTGTCAAATCAATCCAATCAAGTTTACATTTTTATAGAATTGTTGTTCAAATCATATTTTAATTGATGATCGTACCAAGATAATCTACGTACGTACCTGAGGTATGAAGTTATTTCCTAATAAGACGTTGCATGGTCGTAAATCACAATGAACAATGAGCCCTTGTGAGCACTGCTCATGCATGTAACGTAAACCTTGAGCTATTCCAATCGCTATGTTCATCTTATGTTCGAACTTAATTTGCAACTCTTTTGTCCAGAATCCTGCATCAACAACATCATTATTTAACGAACGACCATACACCAAAAACTCATTGCTGGTTCCCACATCATCAGTCACCTTTCGAATCTCACACCATACGTGGTTGTATGTGGTTGTTGTATGTGGTTGTACTGGATGACCCTTTGACTTTTGCAAACTTTAACTTTTTTCCAACTTTTTAAACATTATGGATGATCATTTGACTTTTAAAAAAAAATTTAAAGACCAAGCTCAACATTTAAAAAAGTTACAAGAGAATCCGGTACAACCTCATACATGAAACCGGTAGAGCATAGTGATGTAATAATCTTTAAATCCAGAAAAAAATGAAAGAAATTATTGACTAACCATTTAAAAATCTGTCCAATAATGTTCCTCTAGAAGTAAACGGGAATACCAATGCTATGGCATTCTCATTCACATGAAAACCATATAATCCAAGAATGTTTTTATGGTACATAGTTAATGCCGTCTTCTTTTCGGCTTCAAGAACATATCTATACTTGGTACCAACATATCTCTTCACGAATACTTCTGAACATCCATCTTTGAGATACCCACTATACATTTGAAAACTCTCAATCGAATCAAACTGAATTACGTTCATAAACCCGTCTGTTATCTCCGAGATAACTTCCCAACTTAGTTCAACCAACAATCCAAATCCGTTAGTCATTGTGTCTACGCCTTCATGTTCTTGCTGTGAAGATTCATCGTAGTTTGTACTAACGTTGGAAGAACTACTAGAAGAAGGGCGATAAATTCCTTCGAAATTTGGGAGGGTGCAACAATGGTACAAATTAGAAGATTTTTTTGTGGGTTTACTTCTTGATGATTCTGAAACATCACGTAAAGGCTTGCAGTTGCACACAACTAGTTCATCATCATTAGTCTTTGATGATAAATTACATTGTCTTTGAGTTACCCATTCTGGATGCTGCATCGCAAAACTCCTGAAAAACAACAACATTGATATTATAACTACTTTATTTAAACACTATAAGGCCGGTATGAGATTAGCGATTTATAGACCAAATGGAATTGACTAGGTAGCTAGCTAGTTCTTTTAGGATGATTCGGATCTTATGTTTGATATGTAGTATAATATGTATGTTAGAACTTTAATGTTTATCAAAATCTACTAGAAACCTAATATATGTGCATGTACATAAACTAAAACTGTCATGTTCGTTTAAGGTCTAGGATTAATGGGTTGGTTGTTAATTTGGTTAATGAAAGTTGAGATGGGTAGTTAATTTCCTCCTATTTTCATGTTGGTTGGACGGTAGTTACCCACTAAAATGTAGTATCAGAGGGGGGGGGGGGGGGGGGGGGCGCTATCCGACCAATTTGAATGCATGCAATATATCGCTGTTATTATTTGCTCTCTCTCTCTCTCTCTCTCACACACACACACACACACACACAAACAGTCATGAATTTCATTGAAGACCATGAAATCGAGTCGTATTCGTCCAACAGTCATGTCAATGCAAGTGAAGTTACGGCGACATTGGCGAGTAACGTCGAAGATACCAAGTAGGATTCAATCAAAAATTAGATTCCGACATCGGTAGTAATGGTCACCACAGAAGACCCCTATGTGTTCGTTACGTTGCTCATGGCGGAAAAGACTGATAAAGTTATCGAGGAAAAACCAAAGGAATCGGAAGTTTTAGAACATCTATGCACGGAGATCAGTGATGTAAAGATACAAGAATCAAAAAATTCAAAGGCTATTCAACGAGATTGGATGCCCTCAAAGAGATTCCCTGGTGAAAAGTATGTTCCACCAAAGAATTCGGCAATCAAGAATCTCTATAACCAAGTTTTGGAAACACATCTCAAGAGCGAAGACGACGAAGTTATCATAGATAACTTGGATGAATTTTACAACGGTTACATTAAGGAACGACCTCTTCCTACAAAGGTAAGGTATAAATGTAAATTTGTAAGAAGAGGCGTTTCATGAACCATAAATGATTCTATTGCAATCAACCAGGTCACCACAAGAAAGTGTGTGATTACCGCATCAAAAAAATAGAATTTATGGTTAAGGTAACGAACCAAAGGGGTTGGGATGACATTTGGTCCATTAGCCTTGTCAAAACAACCACATAATCAGATCAAGATGCTTCTTTACTACTCTTAAGCGAGCAGTGTGTGTGGAGGCAAGGTCGATAGAAGGGAAAATGGTCCATGTGAAGGGATGGGTTTGGTAGAAGTGAATCATAACATGACTGGCCATATCATGTAAGGAATATATTCCATTCTTGTATAGGACCGGAACGTGCTTAGTTTGGATCAACTCATCCAACAAGGTTATGAAGTCACGTTTGATAGAACTATTTTCTCTAGCATAAAGATGAGATAAAACCCCTACTTTGATATCATTGGAAGATCTGAAATACGAAAGACTTGAGAATGACCATTTTTAAGCTTTGGACAATGAATCCACGAGGGAACTACTCAAGATTAGAAATGATAAGGGGAAGGAAATTCCAGGCTTCACTCCTTGCATCGACAACATCAAAGATTGTGTAACATTCGTGGACCTTTTAAAGATAATGTATACTGGTGCTATGGAGGAAGCAAGAATAAAGGAAGAGTTTGAGAACTTGGTAAAAGGGTTCATCCGGGATTACACCAAACAAACGAGATGACCTTTCCCTACATTCTTAAATGAATAACATATTGATCTCTATAACCTTTATATGTTCGTTTTGGTGGATACGAAACACTAACTGAAATTCAGACTTGGCCAATGATCACACACAACTTGTGCTTTAACCAAAACATGGCTGGAAGTTTAGAGATTGTGTATTTGATGTACTTGGAACTCCTAGAGTGGCATTAGAAATTGATTAAGGAAACCGAGGCCTAGGTTGTTGAAGGAAGGTTCAAGATAGGAGAGTCCAACGCCAAAGAAAAGGAAAACAGGAGGAAATATGATGAAGGAATCAAATCTGGAGAGGATAGAAGAAAAAGAAGGTTTACGCTATTCGAGATTGGTCTATTTCATTGTCCGACACAGGTGCTACCGTCGATAAATTACAGGTTTGTTTTCGATTTGAGGTTGCGTGTCTCTCAGTTCCTGTATATTTGAATGTTCGCGTTCTTGAAATTTAGGGTTTAGGTTTGTGCTTTGATTTTCATGAGTATACCGTTTTCATTCTTTGTTGTTCTTTCTTTGTTTGCTTTCTACTGCTAATCACTGTGACTCTTTAAGTACTCTCTTAGTTTGCTTTGTATTACAATTTTTTTTGGATTTTCTTAATTTTTTATAGCTTTGCTGATATGCTTGATCATGCTCTTGAAAATGAATTTTTAGAGAATGATGAACAATTTGATAAGATTTTATTTTTTCATTTCACGTTTGATGAATTATGATATTTCTGCTAGGTTTATCTGATTTTGATTTTTGATTTAGTTCGACATTGTAGACTATAGAGTCAGACGTTATTATTTTTTGAGCTATTTGGGGCAGGCAATTACGTACATATAGAATTTATGCCTTTATTTATTCAGACTAATCATGTTATCTCTCCCATTTTAGTTGATTATGATCTCTGATTTCGTTAAACCTTATAAATTAGAGAATCATATATAGGTTACTATTTTTAATGATTTTATAGGTTAAATCATTTAATTAAAAAATTGTGTTTTGTATTTGCATAATTATCTTTCTTACTCGGCTACTGATCCCGAGAACTTCAATAACTTTGTGGCAGGACAACAGTTATGTCATATAATCTTTTTTTTGGAACGGCATCGATCAGGCGACTTTGGTCTTACGTGTAACCTACCCTTGCGGGGCTATGTCCAAGGTCGATTACTCGGACCTCCGTGAGAACCAAGACACCCCCTCCTGAAGCTTTCTCCTGGCAGAAACCCCCTCCTGGACAACATGGGTAAACTGCCTCCCCTTGGATTAGAACTTGGGTCACATAGTAACCAAAGCCCTAAGAGCCAAGGGGTACCACTAGACAAGTCCTAGTGGTTTATGTCATATAATCTTAAGATCTAGGGTTTTTATGTAAGGTAGGAGGGAGTGGTGAAGTTTTGAGGTAGATGAAGTTGGAGGAGAACCAATAGGAGTGTGCCACGCAGGAGAGAGAAAAAGTAAGGATTTTGAAGGATTTTGAAGGATTTTGGGAGGGAGTGGTGAGGTTTTTGAGGAATTCTAGGTGGGTTTATTAATAAAAAAAAATACATTAATTAAAAAAAACATTACATTTAAAAAAAAAACATTACACTAAATAAATAAAAAAACCATTACAATAATTAAAATAAAACATTAATAAACTACTCCTCAATTTCCGCCTGCGTTAAAACAACCTCGACGTTCTCCTCAATGTGCATCTTGATATCATGTCGAAGTTGGTAGTGTGTTTCCTGATCTCGTAACTCCACAAGGATATCCGGATCTATGTTCACACGAACGGGAGGGTCTCTGATCCAAACCGGTGATATTGCATTCCCTTCATCCTTTAAAATCATGTTGTGTAAAATAATTGCCGCATATATGATTCTTCCACATTTCTCTCGTGTCATTGCTCGGGCACCCCGTGCGAGTATGTGAAACTTACCTTTCAAGGTACCGAAAAAACGTTCAACGTCCTGCCTTGCCGCCTTTTGAAGTTTGTTGAATCTTTTGTCGATTAGATCAACCGGATGATTATATGCCTTCACAAAAGTGGACCAAGTTGGGTATATACCGTCGGCAAGGTAGTACCCCCTCTTGTACTGGTGACCGTTAACAACAAATGGACACCTTGGTGCTAACCCGTGCATCTCATTTTGAAACACCGGAGATTGGTTCAAAACATTAATATCATTGTTTGAACCTGCAACACCAAAGAACGCGTGCCAACACCAACGATCCTGTGATGCTATGGCCTCAAGCATGATGGTTGGGTACTTGTGGTCACCCCGATGATATTGCCCCCGAAGGTTTCTTGGGCAATTTCTCCAGTCCCAATGCGTACAGTCAATACTGCCTAACATACCGGGCAAACCATGGTATGATCCATGTGCCTGATATAATAGTGCAATATCATGGCTTGTGGGTGCACGCAAAAACTCATTACCATATAACGCAAAAACAGATGTAACAAAATGATCAAGTGTTTCACGTGAGGTTCTCGCGGACATAGCTAAGTATTCATCGTATTCATCAGGAACGTTACCTGATGCTAGTTGACGAATGGCAGATGTGCATTTGTGTATAGCGGTGAAGCTATCCCTTCCCCGGGCGTCTATCCCCTCTTGGAAGTAACTGTTATGTGCTTGGACATCGTCAACTATCTTCAAAAATAAACGCTTTGACATCCGAAACCGATCCTTAAACACCGTTTCGTTGTAGATCGAGTCCTCAGCGAAGTAGTGTCTCATAAGACGGTCTCTAGCTTCCATACGTTGTCGGTAAACGTATTGTCTTTGTTGTGGTTGAGTAACTAGTTGCTCATGAGCCGCTACAACTAGTTCCAGAAATTGCGTATCTTCCTCGTCGGAGTCGGTCGATGAATCGGAACTTGAAGGAGGAATAGGTACGTTGAATGGAAACCGATTCATTTTGAAAGAAAGTTGAATTTGAGTTAGAATGAAGAGAAGTTGTAGGAGTAGTTGGGTGGTGTTTGAAGAAGTTGGGAGTGTTTGAAGAAGTTGGAATGGGTTTGTATATATAGAGTTTAAATAATTAAAAAAATTTTTTTTTTTTTTTATTCATTTATAGCCGTTGAACGGCATTATTGAGCCTGGCCCCACCACACAAACCACCGGCGAAAAGTAGTTTTGAATGCTTGGTTTTGGCGGCGCCGCAGGCCTGGCGGCGGTGTTCGCCGGCGACGCCGCCGGCGCCATCGGCAAAACAGACACCATTCCCTCCTCCCTAAGTTTCAAACTTTTTGGCTAAGACATGCCACTGAATATCTTTTTGAACCATAAAGGATCATTGTATCCATTTCTATCTGTCCACACCCTACTCCATACAAAATTACTAGACTCATTCAAGTCAAGGTTGATTTAATAAGTCAAGTCAATGTTTTGCAAGTCAAAGTCCCTGGATTAAGTCATGTCAGTATTTAATTTTAATTATGCTGGAATAAAGGGGAATGCCTCGGTTCTTGTAATACCTTAAATAAGGGAACTAATTTGTTTAAAAGTATGCTGAAAAATTATTACAACACTTCTCTCTAAATTTCTATTTAGCTCCTCTCTATTTTCTTTTGGTCATTTGATTACCATATCGGTCCACACCAGTGGTATTAGAGCGGTCATGATCCATGGATACCCACCATGAGTATGACGCAGAGTTCCAACAAAAACCCGAGAGGCTTTCGCCCGATACGAGATGATGTTTGAACGGATCTTTACTGTTATGCAAGGACTATAAGCAGACGTTGAAGCCTTGCAACATCGAGCCGTCGGCACGTCTCATCTTACTATCATATCAACTCTTACGTTCACTGGGGGACCCCTAAACCACCAAAGCGTCACCCCAACGTCTTCTCATATTCAAAACCCATCCCCTAAAGGGGCACTACCTGCACCCTCGCCATCCACACCAAAACAAATATTGTTTGTTGCACCGCCTCTATATATTTTAGATGAAGAAAATGGGAATGTAGAGTACCTATAGGATGATGTCAATGAAAACCTGATGGATGTAGCATCTCCCACTTGTAGTGATATTGGTATTAATTCTTTTGTAATAGGAGGATCAGACATATCCAATCAGTTTATGGTTTTGAAAGATGATATGGGTGTTAACTTTAAGAACAAAATTGTTCCCATCCATAATTTCATTCATGATACACTGAATATTCAAGAACAAATCAGTGGGAGTGCAGCCGAAATGCCCGAGTGGCACCCATCGTGGCGTTTCCCTTACATTTTCCTGAATGTGACCGGCATAGCCAGTTGTGTCCTCCATGGAGGCACATTGAGCCATGTTTTAACTTTCAATCTGAGGATAATGTGAATGCGAGCGGGGTGGAATGTTATGTGTCCACACTACTCCATACAAAATTACTTGGCTAATGCAAGTCAAAGTCCTTTCAATAAGTCAAGTCAATGTTTTGTAAGTCAAAGTCCATGGAATAAGCCAAGTCAATGTTTAATTTTAATTATGCTAGAATAAATGGGAGTGTCCAATCATAATCTAAGGTTAAGTAATGCTTTGACCATCCGGTTCTTGTAATTCCTTGAATAGAGGAACAATTTTGATTGAAAGTATGTAGAAAAAAATTTACAATATTTCTCTATAAACTTTTATTTGGTCCTCTCTGTTTTGTTTTGGCCATTTGATTACCTGATCGGTCCACATCAGTTTCTTTATACACGTGGCTACTCAATTTTCTTGCTTACATCTTTAGATAATATTCGATTCATTTGTATAAAAAAAGGTTCACCGTTATTACTGTTTTTAGATAGTCGTGTTGTGTTTGGCCCAATTCTAAGAGATGCAGTCCTTATTAGGGTGTATTCAGGTTTGCTCATCATTTCCTTTTCTAATTGTCAAATCCTTGTACCCATTTGACTCACTAAATAACTACTACCCATAGAAGGTTTGAAATAGTAATCATTGAAATAGCTAAAATAACTCCTACCTGGTTTGAAATTGCAATCATAGGAATAAAACAAACAATAGTTCGCTTGATCCTACGTAAGTACAATGAATGGAGAAGTTCGCTTGATCCTAAATAAGTACAATGAATGAACTGAGAACTTTAGCCTACTTTATTAGATTGCTTACCAATGATATCTTACCGCGGCGAGAGGATACTTATAACAATTTGGATAGGTAGCCTCACAATCAAATTTCAACAATCCGTAAAGTTGGACATGGTTGGTACATTTAGTTTTAGACATTTTACCATGTTTATTTTTGCTTTTCTTCAATACGACACGAACAGGTTTAAGTTTTTTGGTCAGCGTCATCCGCTGGTATATATATATATATATATATATATATATATATATATATATATATAGTGAAAAGTTCATTGTAGACACCTTCATAAGTGTAGACATGTAGACACTCTATTTCACCATGTGAGATGCTCTTGATCAATTAGAGATTGTGATAATTTGCATTTTTTGAATATTATCACTTAATCCACTAGTTCAAGAGCATCTCACATGGTGAAATAAGAGTCTATATGTCTACACTTGTGAAGGTGTCTACAATGAACTTCTCACCTATATATATATATATATATATATATATATATATATATATATATATATGTGTGTGTGTGTGTGTGTGTGTGTGTGTGTGTGTGTATAGATGCAAAGTTCTTGATTGTTATGTGAAGTATTAAAAACAAGACAAAGAATTGTAGGAATGTGCTGGTCCGAACTGAAGACGAACTGCCAGTTTGGACACACACGAACTTGTCCGAACTGGCAGTTCAGATGATCGTGGTTTTGCAAAGTCTTGTTCAACTATAAATAACTTGTCTTGTATAGCGTTTAAGGCACTGGTCCAAATTATTGTGTGTCTAAGTGTGTAATCTCCGTGTTTAATATAAGTTCCTTGTATTTACTCTTCGTGTTCTTGTTTTACATTGATTTCATTACAACCGAGTAGATGATCCTACACTCACGCAATTTCAATTGGTATCAGAGCCATTGGTTCATTCTACTGGTCGAAAATATGTGTTTTTCGGCTTTTCGAGTAAAAAGTGGGGGCTTTTGGAAAATCTTCTCGTTTTTGCGTTCGTTTGATCATCTCGAGTGTGCTTTATGTGAAAAATCTTCTCATAAATTATTTCTACTGAGTTTACCTGAATTACTGCTGAAAACCTCGTTCGAAAACACTGCAAATCGTGAAATTTGAGTCGAGAATGTTTCGGTTCATTTAAGTTCGGGTGAGGTCTGAGGGTTCGTCAAAATAACTACTTCGAACTGTAGATTTGCTTGGGTCCGTTCATCAGAAGTGCGAGTTCGGTTAGGTTCGGCTAAGTTCGTCTTTGTTTGTTTATCCGAAGTTTGAGTTCGGATATAGTTCGGTTATCTTGGTTCAGTTCGGATACAGTTCGGCTACTTTCTGGTTCGGATCTCAGTTCGTCTGCACGAAGTCTCAGTTAGGCTTAGTTCGTTTGAGCTCAGTTCGAATATGATTAGTTTATCCCAGCTCGTATTGGGTTCAACTCAGTTCGGCAAAACAAATTTGAGTTCGGGTGAACAGTAATCAAGCTTTTTGGGTTGTTTCACTAAAACCATTAACAGTTACGGGAGCTAATACCAGCCAAAACGACCGTCTCGGAGAGATCTACACTTTTGCTCGCCTTAAAAATAGTACCCTCCATTTCGATACCCAAAATCCACTTCTAAGACCTTCGTTTTTGAGTTTGAAGTTCTTAGTATATCAATTTTCGGTTTTGGTAAAGAGTTACATCAGCACATTGAACTGATTCTTCATAAATTGTTCGAAAATGAGTGCATCACAAGCTAGTCCTGTGATATCTACACTGATGAAATGGGAAGATTATCATGAATGGAAAGTTGATTTTGAGATTTACATCAACAAACATTTCAAAGATTTTTGGAAGATAACCGATAAGCAATTCAAATGGCATGTTCATGCAAGTGGAGATGTAAAAATACATCGACATCTTTTTCTAGAAGAAAGGGCTTATACAGATAATGAAGAAAAAGCCAGAGACATTATCAAAACTGCTCTTTCAAGAGAATTATTTCTTGAAATCACAATGAATTACACTACAAAGATAAATGGAATGCATTGAATAAAAGAGGTGAGACATGTGCACACACTCAGATCATGGAAGTTGGCACAGACTCTACTAATTCAAAATCATATGATTCAGCATCTAGTGGTTTAACATCTGGAAGTAATGAGTTGTCAGACAAAAAGGATTGTGATACTGTTTTCAAGACTGAACAAATTGATGGTTGTGTAACTGAATACGATTCTGACACAAGTTCTTGTATGATATATGATAAAGGGGATGATAGTGACATAGAAGAAATTTAGAATGAAGTTCCTTTAATGTGTCCAAAGTGTGCTGAACTCATTAAGGGGGAAGGATCCTGCGAAAACCCTTTATATTGCGAAAACGCGAAAACCAATATTAAAACCTACATAACCTCTTCATACGTTAATGTTTTTTCATAAAATTGGCGTCAAATGTCTTAGAATTACGTTATTTTCAATTCTTGAAACAAATATAAAAAAAAACGGTTTTTTTTTGTGTGATACACATGTGTATCACGTGTGATACACATGTGTATCATCATCATTACTACTGCACAAAAAACGAATTATCATCTGTAAAAACACTCCTTATGTTAAAAACATATTAAAAACACTAAAACATTTATGGTACTAATAATAATGAAACATAGTGCACATGTGCAAATATAATTAAAAAAGTTATAAAGTGTTATTTTTTTTATTAGATATAAAGATAACATAACTATAAGACTTATGGTGCAATTTCCTTTTAAAGCTAGTAATGTATACCACATATATGAGGGTTTTTTTGGTGTGGTACACATGTGTATCATTAAAAAAACACAAAAAAATAACAGAATTATAACACATGTGGTGCGTCTTAGAGAAAACAAATATTAACTCATACTAAAGTATGAGTTTTTTTTGTGGTACACATGTGTATCACCAAAAAAATAATAATAAAAAATAAAAAAACGTTAACTTTTTATTTTTTATTTTTATAGAATTAAAGATAACATAATTATAAGACTTTTGGTGAAAATTTTTTAAAAAATATATTAACGTATGAAAAAGTTATGTTGGTTTTAAGATGGTTTTAAGATGGTTTTCGCGGTTTTGCAAAATATATGCGTTTTCGCATGATCCTTTCCCTATATATATATATATATATATATATATATATATATATATATATATATATATATAGGGATGGATATAATGAAAACCACTTTGAGTTGGAAAAACCGTGGAAACTAACACAAAACGATTTTTTTTTCTTCAAAATTTTTGTAGTGATTATATGCGTTAATACAAGCCCTATGGTGAAAAAAAATCAAAAAAAACGCCTAGTACTTTTTTTTTTAAAAAAATTTCCGAAATCTGACGTTACGTCATGTTACATATGTAACATTTACCTGTTACATATGTAAAATGCCTTGTTACATATGTAACATCGGTTATAAAATATTTTTTTTTAAAATTTACTAGGCGTTTTTTTTACTTTTTTTGCATAAACGGGGTCTTTTTAACTTAGAGAGTCACCATAAAAAAAATCGGAACAAAAAACGAATTTTTTAGCTTGGTTTTCACGGTTTTCCAAACTCGAAGAGGTTTTCATTATATCCCTCCCTTATATGTATATATGTATAGGGTTAGGTTCAAATGAGAACTTTTTATTTTGAGAACTTTTGAGAACTAAATATCAACTACTAATTTCAGGTGGGGACCAGTATAATTCATTTGGGGGGGGGGGGGGGTTTCCATATATATAAACTAGTGACTGAGATTAGTTGTTTTTAGTTCTCAAACCCAATTGGTTCTCAAATGATCCTCTCCCGTAATTGATACCCGCCCGATACCCGGCCCGGATTACCCGATATATTACCCGAAACAATACCTGGAATATTTCACACACACACACACACACACACTATATATATATATATATATATATATATATATATATATATATATATAGGGTAGGGATATATTGCAAACCCTTCCCACTTTGGAAAACCAAGTAAACCAATTGAAGGGCCATACGGAGATCCACGTCTCCTATTGACTTTTTCCAAGGAAGGGTATGAATGTCATTTACTCCATTGATTGCTTTATGCTTGTGAAAAAGACAGCTTGGATACATCAAATCGTACGACCATTGCAGAGAGTAACCCTTTCTGCAAGTCGTCGTTCTCCTTCAACCTAAAACCTTTTCTTTTCTCCTAAAATGGTACCGAGAAACCTGTAACCTTGTACTTCTTCATTAAAAATCCTAAAATGTTCCCGCTTAACCTTGATTATGATAGGTCTGATACTCAGCATTAAATTTGGAACTCGAAAATACTGAAGGTAATGGATTATGATTTTTGCTTTTAATGTCATGTTCTTGTTTATTGTTATATGCTTTGATTGAGTGTTATATTTACACCATCCTTTTTTAATGTTTATTATAACAGCAACATACTCCGATGACCATATTGAAGAAAACTCTGATGTTTTATTTCACCGAATGGTACTAAGCTGTGGATTCCCAAAGTGGATGAGACATTAAAGCCTTTTGTAGGCGCATCATTCACTAATTTGGTTGAAGGTTATAATTTTTACAAAAATTATGCACATGCTTGTGGGTTCAATGTTCACATAGCGCAACCGAAAAAAGTCTAGGATAACAGGTTGTGTGTTGCTTAAATACTTTAGGTGTAACAGGTCCGGTAAACCACAAGCAAAAAAGCAGTTCGAGTCTTCGACTAGTTGTAGGCAAAGCACATACAAACGTAATGATTTCCAGACACATGTGCTTTTTAGATTTTGCCCCACGAAAGCTGTTATGTATGTTCTAAATATTTTTTGAGGCGCATAATCATCCCCTAGTGGAAGGTTTTACCACTGATTTGACTAAAATTAGCCGAAGGTTGCCATTTTCTACAAAAAAAATTATACACAACATGAGTTTGAACAATGTGGGACCTGTTAAGGCACATAGATATATGGTTTCAATGATGGGTGGTCACCATAACGTGAATGGGACACCCCCGGATTTTAATAACTTTAGTAAAAACACCAGAATGTTTATTAGTGATCGAGATAGTCAACTTGTCTTGAATCATTTAAATGAAAGATCTAAATTTTTTCCAGACTTCTACTTTGATTATCTGGTTGTTGAGGGCAAGTTGAAGTGCCTTTTTTGGGCAGATGAGATATCCAAGATTAACTATGAGGCTTTTGGTGATGTTTTGGCTTTTGATGCTACTTACCAGACCAACAAGTAAGATTTCTTTTATTAAGTTACTATGTAGGGTACATATGTAACATTGTTAATGTAAACACATGTAACTTATAAGGTACATATGTAAACTTCTATCTTACACCTGTTACACTTTTCAGGTACAACATGGTGTTTGTACCTTTTACAGGTGTGGATAATCATCGTCGTTGTGTAACTTTTGGTGCTGGGTTGTTATTCAATGAAACTACTGAGTCGTATACATGGTTTGCTAAAGAAATTTCTAAAAGCTCACAAAAAAGAACCATTTTCAGTCTTAACTGACCAAGATAACTCTATGAGAGCGGCTGTTTTGGTAGTTTTTACTGAAGCAAAACATAAGTTGTGCATGTGGCACATAATGAAAAAGCTGCCTTCTAAGGCAATTAGGTTAATTATTGATAATGTATATGTATACCGCTGTTACATAAGTAACCTTACTACCTATTAGTGCGTAATTCTTTTAGAGATAAAAAAAATAAACTGATGAGCATATTGTATTAACAGATAACAGGGGATTTGTTGCAAAATACTGATGTTAGGGCTCAACTTCATCGACTTGTGTGGAGTAACTATAATAAGACAACTACCTTCGAAAGGAAATGTGGTGAACTTATTGAAACTTTTGGTTTAGGTGGGAATGACTGGTTAGCTGAAATGTATGGAATCCGTGAATGTTGGATACCAACTTATTTTAGAGATATTCCCATGTCTTGTTTGCTAAAAACAACATCGGTTTGTGAAAGCTCAAATGCGGCATTCAAGGTGAGCTCTACTAGTGCGCCCATACCTTGGTTCAGTTTATGCTTAGTTTTGAAACCCGCCTTGAAAGTCAACGTTATAAACAACGTGCTGCTGATTTCAAAACTTATCCATATCTTACCATAGTAATATGGAATTGCCAATTCAGAGGCATGCGTTTGATGTTTATACACAAACCATTTTCTGTGAGGCGGAAAAAGAGATAAATGAAGGGAGGTATTACTGCTACATATCTAACACTGAGGTGTCTGGATCAGAGCATGTTTACTATGTAACTTTTTATTGAAACAATTGTTTTTACATATATACCAGTTTATATATGTAACATGAAAGTGAGATGTTTGACAAACTTTTTTTCCCATGATATTTACAGGTTAAATTTGATACTGTGGATGAAAAAACAAGTTGCTCATGCAGGTGTTTTGAGAGGATCGGATATTTGTGTAGACATGTGTTTTGTGCATTTCAAGTTAACCACGTATATGAAATACCTTCAATGTATATTTCAAAGAGGTGGACAAGAAATGTACTTCCAAGAGAAGTGTATGCTGTTGAGAAACGTTATGGTGTTGACAACACTCCTATCAGTATTTTGAGGAAGGAATTAATGGAGTTGATGTTTGGTTTTGTTGATGATCTAAGAACTAATGAAGTTGGGATGGGTGTTCTTGCTGAGAAGTTAAGGGAGCTGAGAAAAGAAGTAGTTGGAGTTGGCAGCGGATGTTTGGTAATTGGAAATTCAGAGGCTGAGGTGGTTGAGGAGCTCGTTGGTCAATCAATGAATGTGGATGTTGAAGTTGAAAACCCGATTGGTGTGAGGACTAAAGGCTGTGGAGGGAAGCGTCAAATTATGGGGCCGGGTGAGAAAGCTAGCAACAAGCCTCCTAAGGCACCGCGTCAGTGCAAGACTTGCATGCTTTATGTGACGGATCATGATTCTCGTAACTGCAAGATGAAAAAGAAGGGAGGTGATGAATTTGAGGATGTGGATTCGGGTAGCGATTGAATGGAGGTGATGATGAGCACGAACTTGCTTATGTGATGTCTTTTATTGTAGTTTCTTTTAATTATTAGTAGTATGCAATTAAAGGGGGGGGGGGGGGGTGATGGTGGGGGTATTTTGGTTTTTTTGTTACTTACAGGTGACATTAATGCTGATCCCCTGAAGAGCAATTATTAATGTTACGTACGTAACATTATAAAAACATTTTGGTTGTATTTTTATGGTACCGCCGGATGTATTTGGTCTTTAGGTCCCGACTAATCCTCTGAAACTCCTAACCCCGCCTGTAACACCCATACCCGTTTTCAATCAATAAAAATAACTTTGCATTAGGTCCCAGTAGAGTAACGTTTAGCTACTACCGAATTTTTCCAAAATACTTTTACAAATGTTTAGTTTTAGTGTCGGTAACCATACATAACACCATTAAAACTAAATACTACAATAATAGAGTTTCATTCACAAAATATACGTCCCCACATTCACAACTTGAGTGTTCGGTCCTTCCTAACGAGGCTTGATCACCCGCTTGAGCTTCCCATACAAAACCTACCACAATACTAGTAACACGTTAGGGAATGTGGTAAAGGAATAAGACTAAATCAATATCAGGTATTAGAATATACATTAGACAAACAACAATCAAAGTTTTGGGACGAAGTTACCCCTCGCGTATCGCGAGGGGCTTCTTCGCGTATCGCGAGCATCCTCGCGTATCGCTTAGAACACATGTAGTTCCAGGCGATACGCCTGGAACTACTTTTCCAGGGATTCAACAAAGTTTTTCCCTGTTTCTTACTTAGTCAAATTTCCAGGTCTCCCAGTTCGGCCAGAATTCTCTGAAGGACCTTATATACAACACTTTTGCCTCTATTTCATTCAAATAACCATTGTTGTTGTAGTTATCATAAACATGTAAAACGTATAACAATTAACCTTGTAAATTTGATTATCGTTTCCAGAAAATTCCTACCAACCCATTGACCCGTTAGAGTACACCTTTGCAAACGCTTACCCAACTTTCATTCCGGTGAGTCATAACTTACCACAATCCCTGCAACTACATGTATTATCATTCTTACAACAAAAAGGTTAGAACCGGCAATGTTAAACTTAACGTTGGTGCCTACGAACATTCACATGAGGGAGTTCACCTAAATCTAAAAGAAAATAATGGATTATTAGAGAATATCTCAAGCATCAACAATTCTACTATTTCGTTTGAGTTTGGATACTAGATCCAACTTTCATGGTAAAGCATAGGAATGACCAACTCCCTATTTGCTTTGCTCTTCAACGTTTCAACTTAGGAATCAATGATCCCTTTTTCTAGTAAGAAGGATGCATCATGATCATCCTTGTTACTACATAGTCTACAACCGCCTAAATTATTTTCCACATTCATATGATGAGTGTAATAGCCCCATATGATAACCAATTCTAGGTAGCTAGTTGGAATCACTATAACCATCTAAAATCAAATTTCGACAACTATGTGTTACCTTGTTAAGCTTTTCCCTTGCCTTTGCTTGAACCTGCACCTTCACCTTCTTCACCTGAAGATTAGTGATAATTTAGTACACAACATAATAACTCATTACAACATCATTCTTTGACACAGTTTGGCCCATCAACATATCAATTCAACAGTTTGTGCATAAGGTAGGTATTTTATTAAACATCTAATGTGCAACAAGGTTCCACAACCAACCCACCTATCTTACATACATGAATCATACCCAACTATGGATACCTACACCAAGTGATTACTACTTTATTAGCACGTATTCAAGTTTATCCTCAAACCTTCATTAACTCATAGTATGGTTCATTCAAGCATTTCATCGAACACTTGATATGCATTGCTAAGGTTAAGTGATCTTACTTCCATACACACATAATTCACACTAAAGATGATTAATTTATCATTAATCACTTCACATAATCATAGTCAAGCAATTTTCATAATTCTAACACTCAATAATCATTTTCAGAAAGCAATTAAAGGATTCCAACCCATCACCCCCATGAGTTGCGATTTTTAGTGAGGTAACACCTCACTCCCACTTCAATTCCTTAACCTATAGGGAATTGCTAACATGCATCCTACATCTAGAGTTCTATGACAGAATTCAGACCACATATTCCTAAAATAAATCATCAATTTCATCTATCAACATTCCCCAACTCAAAGTGAGAACTAGATAACTTACTTGGCCAAGGAACAAGAGAATGGAGACAAATTTCGAGACCCCTATGCTTCCTATATCACGAAAATTAACCCCCCTTGAATATTTCTCCCTAATTCACAAGGTTTCTCTATAAGAGATTAGGGTTTGTGAGCACCTGCACTCCCCCCTTCTCCCTGCGATCGTGAAAAATGAGTCTGGGATTTCCCAGACTTGTTTTATCACCCCTTTTTCAATTAAGCCCCTCTATTTTCATTAAATAATTAAAACCCACCCAAAGACGGGATTTACTATTTAGTCCCTCCTAAACCTTTCACGTAACAACTTAGCAACCAACTTTCAAGTTAACCAACAAAATGCTCAATTTCAACTAAACAATTTAAATACTTATAATCATTTCATCATGTATATTTATATTATCATAAATAAAAATTTGGAGATGTTACACCGCCCCCCCCCCTAGTATGTTAAAGTATCGGGTGTAATGGATATAATTTTCCTTATTTTGTAATGTATGCAAGTTCATGTAATTTACTATATTATGGTAATATTATGGGTTCTATCATCTATTATTTAGTACCTCATAATGTTATTATTTTATTGAATTGTTTTATTCTACCTTATCTTCCATTCCAATAAATGATACTGTATAGTCATTTTAACTTTATGTCAAAATCAACTCTTTATAGCAAAGTAAGGTGAGTGTAAATGTCTACCTTACTTAATGATTCATGTACTTTGGATCATTTATTACACACCTACCACCTAAAAAAACTTATTATAAATAGGATGTTATGTGTTGTATTACATACAAAAAGTTAGAGTGTTGAACAACCAAACCCGTTTTCTTCTTAAGACTCAAAAAATTGAGAAAAGTGAGGCTGAAAATGGTGAAACATTAGCACCTATAATGTTTTTAACGAAATCAAAGAAATGTCCTTATAATTGTAACAGTGATGGGCAGGTTATTAGTGCTTCAAGAATGGGGCTTGAAAAACTTCGAATCAAGACTGAAGAGTATTCTTCTACTCCAAAGAATCAAGAGGTTATGGCAGCGAACGTTTTTCATCATAGGGGGTTAGAAGTTGCAGATCGTTACACCAGACTCGACCCACGTGTCAATAGCATGGTGAATAAGCAAACATATCCAGGGGTGAATAGTGGATGCTCATCATATGCCAATCTTTACCCACCTGTCAGCCGAGTGTGGAATACCCCGGGTGTTTGCGAGGTGAATGCAGGCAAAGGGAATGTCTCATACCCAAAAGTTTACCTGCCATACTTACATTTCGTGAGCAAATCGAACTCACCAACGATGGCAATAGAAGGAATGTGTTCAAACATAAACATTGGACAAACTGTTAATGGGACTAACCAAGCCATAAATCAGTAGTTGAACATTCAAAGTATGGGAGGGGGTTTGCAAGGCTATGAGTTTGACGACGATGCTGAGTTCGAAAAGGAACTAGTTGAGTATATGGAGTATCTTGAATCCACCTCCTTACTCCAACAGCCAAAGTTGGTCAAAAATGATGCAGCCTAAGATGAGGAATTGTTTGATTTTGATTGGTTCAAGCCTGATCCAGATGCGTCTTCTTCAAGCACTGAGGGAGGAGATAATTCTGATTCATACGAATATGAATCTTTAAGCGACGGGGAAGGAGATGATTGATGTTATATCAAGTTATATCTTAATGTATCTCTATTTTAAGTTATTTTTTCCCTTCTATGTTATATGTGTAACAATTTTCTGAGCAAAAACACGTAGGTATCAATTAATTGAGTTACAAATGCAACAATTATTACTTTCTGTTTGTCGAAAATATGAAAAATACTGGTTTACATTTGAAAGTACTGGGTTACATAGGTAAATTAAAGTCTTTCCACATGAAAGGCTGGGATTACATATGTAAGTAACGGATTAAATATGTAAGTACTGGTAAAACTTATGAAAGTACTGGGTTACATAGGTAAATTAAAGTCTTTCCACATGAAAGGCTGGGATTACATATGTAAGTACTGGTAAAACTTCTGAAAGTACCGGTTACATAGGTAAAATATGGGTTTACATATGAAAAGGCCCGGGTTTCATATGAAAGTATATGGTTACATATGTTAGTACCTAGTTTACATGTGTGATCTTGGGTTACATAGGTAAAACTCGGAATACATATGTAAGTACTGGATTACATATGTAAGTACTGGTTTACATGTGAACGTACTGGGTTACATAGGTAAAGTACATGGCTTACATGTGAAAAGCTGGGATTACATATGTAAGTAACAGATTACATATGTAAGTACTGGTTTATATGTGAAAAGACTGGGTTTACCAATGTAAAATATGGGTTTACATATGAAAAGGCCCGGGTTTCTTATGAAAGTATATGATTACATATGTAAGTAACTAGTTTACATGTGTAAATCTTGGGTTACATAGGTAAAACTTGGATTACATATGTAAGTACTTGATTACATATGTAAGTACTGGTTTACATGTGAAAGTACTGGGTTACATAGGTAAATTACAGTGTTTACATATGTGAAAGGCTGGGATTACATATGTAAGTACTGGCAACTGGTTTACATGTGAAAGTACATGGTTTACATATGTAAAATATGGGTTTACATATGAAAGGCTTGGGATACATATGAAAGTATGGGGTTTTATATTTGCATGTGTAAATCTTGGTTACATAGGTAAACTTGGGTTACATAGGTAGAACTTGGATTACATATGTAAGTACTAGATTTTTTTTTTTGAACGGCCATATGTAAGTACTAGATTACATATGTAAGTACTTGTTTACATGTGAAAGTACTGGGTTGCATAGGTAAATTACAGGGTTTATATATGTGAAAGGCTGGGATTACACATATAAGTACTGGATTACATATGTAAGTACCTGGTTTTTTATGTAAGTACCTGGTGTACGTGTGTAAATCCTGGGTTACATAGGTAAACTTGGGTTACATAGGTGAAACTTGGATTACATATGTAAGTATTGGATTACATATGTAAGTACTAGTTTACATGTGAAAGTATGGGGTTTTATACTAGTTTACATGTGTAAATCTTGGGTTACATAGGTAAACTTAGGTTACATAGGTAAAACTTGGATTACATATGTAAGTACTGGATTACATATGTAAGTACTGGTTTACATATGTAAGTACTGGTTTACATGTGAAAGTACTGGGTTACATAGGCAAATTACAGGGTTTACATCTATAAGTACTGGCAACTGGTTTACATGTGAAAGTACTGGGTTACATATGTAAATCTTGGGTTACATAGGTAAACTTGGGTTACATACGTAAAACTTGTTTTACATATGCTGGATTACATATGTAAGTACTGGTTTACATGTGAAAAGTACTGGGTTACATAGGTAAATTACAGGGTTTACATATGTGAAAGGCTGGGATTACACATGTAAGTACTAGATTACATATGT
>JBCNJP010000007.1:54356371-54493751 GCA_039602395.1 Deinandra increscens subsp. villosa | reverse complement strand
TATGCACGGAGATCAGTGATGTAAAGATACAAGAATCAAAAAATTCAAAGGCTATTCAACGAGATTGGATGCCCTCAAAGAGATTCCCTGGTGAAAAGTATGTTCCACCAAAGAATTCGGCAATCAAGAATCTCTATAACCAAGTTTTGGAAACACATCTCAAGAGCGAAGACGACGAAGTTATCATAGATAACTTGGATGAATTTTACAACGGTTACATTAAGGAACGACCTCTTCCTACAAAGGTAAGGTATAAATGTAAATTTGTAAGAAGAGGCGTTTCATGAACCATAAATGATTCTATTGCAATCAACCAGGTCACCACAAGAAAGTGTGTGATTACCGCATCAAAAAAATAGAATTTATGGTTAAGGTAACGAACCAAAGGGGTTGGGATGACATTTGGTCCATTAGCCTTGTCAAAACAACCACATAATCAGATCAAGATGCTTCTTTACTACTCTTAAGCGAGCAGTGTGTGTGGAGGCAAGGTCGATAGAAGGGAAAATGGTCCATGTGAAGGGATGGGTTTGGTAGAAGTGAATCATAACATGACTGGCCATATCATGTAAGGAATATATTCCATTCTTGTATAGGACCGGAACGTGCTTAGTTTGGATCAACTCATCCAACAAGGTTATGAAGTCACGTTTGATAGAACTATTTTCTCTAGCATAAAGATGAGATAAAACCCCTACTTTGATATCATTGGAAGATCTGAAATACGAAAGACTTGAGAATGACCATTTTTAAGCTTTGGACAATGAATCCACGAGGGAACTACTCAAGATTAGAAATGATAAGGGGAAGGAAATTCCAGGCTTCACTCCTTGCATCGACAACATCAAAGATTGTGTAACATTCGTGGACCTTTTAAAGATAATGTATACTAGTGCTATGGAGGAAGCAAGAATAAAGGAAGAGTTTGAGAACTTGGTAAAAGGGTTCATCCGGGATTACACCAAACAAACGAGATGACCTTTCCCTACATTCTTAAATGAATAACATATTGATCTCTATAACCTTTATATGTTCGTTTTGGTGGATACGAAACACTAACTGAAATTCAGACTTGGCCAATGATCACACACAACTTGTGCTTTAACCAAAACATGGCTGGAAGTTTAGAGATTGTGTATTTGATGTACTTGGAACTCCTAGAGTGGCATTAGAAATTGATTAAGGAAACCGAGGCCTAGGTTGTTGAAGGAAGGTTCAAGATAGGAGAGTCCAACGCCAAAGAAAAGGAAAACAGGAGGAAATATGATGAAGGAATCAAATCTGGAGAGGATAGAAGAAAAAGAAGGTTTACGCTATTCGAGATTGGTCTATTTCATTGTCCGACACAGGTGCTACCGTCGATAAATTACAGGTTTGTTTTCGATTTGAGGTTGCGTGTCTCTCAGTTCCTGTATATTTGAATGTTCGCGTTCTTGAAATTTAGGGTTTAGGTTTGTGCTTTGATTTTCATGAGTATACCGTTTTCATTCTTTGTTGTTCTTTCTTTGTTTGCTTTCTACTGCTAATCACTGTGACTCTTTAAGTACTCTCTTAGTTTGCTTTGTATTACAATTTTTTTTGGATTTTCTTAATTTTTTATAGCTTTGCTGATATGCTTGATCATGCTCTTGAAAATGAATTTTTAGAGAATGATGAACAATTTGATAAGATTTTATTTTTTCATTTCACGTTTGATGAATTATGATATTTCTGCTAGGTTTATCTGATTTTGATTTTTGATTTAGTTCGACATTGTAGACTATAGAGTCAGACGTTATTATTTTTTGAGCTATTTGGGGCAGGCAATTACGTACATATAGAATTTATGCCTTTATTTATTCAGACTAATCATGTTATCTCTCCCATTTTAGTTGATTATGATCTCTGATTTCGTTAAACCTTATAAATTAGAGAATCATATATAGGTTACTATTTTTAATGATTTTATAGGTTAAATCATTTAATTAAAAAATTGTGTTTTGTATTTGCATAATTATCTTTCTTACTCGGCTACTGATCCCGAGAACTTCAATAACTTTGTGGCAGGACAACAGTTATGTCATATAATCTTAAGATCTAGGGTTTTTATGTAAGTTTCAAACTTTTTGGCTAAGACATGCCACTGAATATCTTTTTGAACCATAAAGGATCATTGTATCCATTTCTATCTGTCCACACCCTACTCCATACAAAATTACTAGACTCATTCAAGTCAAGGTTGATTTAATAAGTCAAGTCAATGTTTTGCAAGTCAAAGTCCCTGGATTAAGTCATGTCAGTATTTAATTTTAATTATGCTGGAATAAAGGGGAATGCCTCGGTTCTTGTAATACCTTAAATAAGGGAACTAATTTGTTTAAAAGTATGCTGAAAAATTATTACAACACTTCTCTCTAAATTTCTATTTAGCTCCTCTCTATTTTCTTTTGGTCATTTGATTACCATATCGGTCCACACCAGTGGTATTAGAGCGGTCATGATCCATGGATACCCACCATGAGTATGACGCAGAGTTCCAACAAAAACCCGAGAGGCTTTCGCCCGATACGAGATGATGTTTGAACGGATCTTTACTGTTATGCAAGGACTATAAGCAGACGTTGAAGCCTTGCAACATCGAGCCGTCGGCACGTCTCATCTTACTATCATATCAACTCTTACGTTCACTGGGGGACCCCTAAACCACCAAAGCGTCACCCCAACGTCTTCTCATATTCAAAACCCATCCCCTAAAGGGGCACTACCTGCACCCTCGCCATCCACACCAAAACAAATATTGTTTGTTGCACCGCCTCTATATATTTTAGATGAAGAAAATGGGAATGTAGAGTACCTATAGGATGATGTCAATGAAAACCTGATGGATGTAGCATCTCCCACTTGTAGTGATATTGGTATTAATTCTTTTGTAATAGGAGGATCAGACATATCCAATCAGTTTATGGTTTTGAAAGATGATATGGGTGTTAACTTTAAGAACAAAATTGTTCCCATCCATAATTTCATTCATGATACACTGAATATTCAAGAACAAATCAGTGGGAGTGCAGCCGAAATGCCCGAGTGGCACCCATCGTGGCGTTTCCCTTACATTTTCCTGAATGTGACCGGCATAGCCAGTTGTGTCCTCCATGGAGGCACATTGAGCCATGTTTTAACTTTCAATCTGAGGATAATGTGAATGCGAGCGGGGTGGAATGTTATGTGTCCACACTACTCCATACAAAATTACTTGGCTAATGCAAGTCAAAGTCCTTTCAATAAGTCAAGTCAATGTTTTGTAAGTCAAAGTCCATGGAATAAGCCAAGTCAATGTTTAATTTTAATTATGCTAGAATAAATGGGAGTGTCCAATCATAATCTAAGGTTAAGTAATGCTTTGACCATCCGGTTCTTGTAATTCCTTGAATAGAGGAACAATTTTGATTGAAAGTATGTAGAAAAAAATTTACAATATTTCTCTATAAACTTTTATTTGGTCCTCTCTGTTTTGTTTTGGCCATTTGATTACCTGATCGGTCCACATCGGTTTCTTTATACACGTGGCTACTCAATTTTCTTGCTTACATCTTTAGATAATATTCGATTCATTTGTATAAAAAAAGGTTCACCGTTATTACTGTTTTTAGGTAGTCGTGTTGTGTTTGGCCCAATTCTAAGAGATGCAGTCCTTATTAGGGTGTATTCAGGTTTGCTCATCATTTCCTTTTCTAATTGTCAAATCCTTGTACCCATTTGACTCACTAAATAACTACTACCCATAGAAGGTTTGAAATAGTAATCATTGAAATAGCTAAAATAACTCCTACCTGGTTTGAAATTGCAATCATAGGAATAAAACAAACAATAGTTCGCTTGATCCTACGTAAGTACAATGAATGGAGAAGTTCGCTTGATCCTAAATAAGTACAATGAATGAACTGAGAACTTTAGCCTACTTTATTAGATTGCTTACCAATGATATCTTACCGCGGCGAGAGGATACTTATAACAATTTGGATAGGTAGCCTCACAATCAAATTTCAACAATCCGTAAAGTTGGACATGGTTGGTACATTTAGTTTTAGACATTTTACCATGTTTATTTTTGCTTTTCTTCAATACGACACGAACAGGTTTAAGTTTTTTGGTCAGCGTCATCCGCTGGTATATATATATATATATATATATATATATATATATATATATATAGTGAAAAGTTCATTGTAGACACCCTCATAAGTGTAGACATGTAGACACCCTATTTCACCATTAGATCTCTTGATCTAGTGGTTGTGATAATTTCATTTTTTCCTTTTTTTCCTTTTTCTAATTGTTCAGAGCATTTCACATGTGAAAAAGAGCTATTTCACATGTGAAAGTGTCTACAATGAACCTCACCCTATATATATATATATATATATATATATATATATATATATATATATGTGTGTGTGTGTGTGTGTTTGTGTGTGTGTGTGTGTGTATAGATGCAAAGTTCTTGATTGTTATGTGAAGTATTAAAAACAAGACAAAGAATTGTAGGAATGTGCTGGTCCGAACTGAAGACGAACTGCCAGTTTAGACACACACGAACTTGTCCGAACTGGCAGTTCAGATGATCGTGGTTTTGCAAAGTCTTGTTCAACTATAAATAACTTGTCTTGTATAGCGTTTAAGGCACTGGTCCAAATTATTGTGTGTCTAAGTGTGTAATCTCCGTGTTTAATATAAGTTCCTTGTATTTACTCTTCGTGTTCTTGTTTTACATTGATTTCATTACAACCGAGTAGATGATCCTACACTCACGCAATTTCAATTGGTATCAGAGCCATTGGTTCATTCTACTGGTCGAAAATATGTGTTTTTCGGCTTTTCGAGTAAAAAGTGGGGGCTTTTGGAAAATCTTCTCGTTTTTGCGTTCGTTTGATCATCTCGAGTGTGCTTTATGTGAAAAATCTTCTCATAAATTATTTCTACTGAGTTTACCTGAATTACTGCTGAAAACCTCGTTCGAAAACACTGCAAATCGTGAAATTTGAGTCGAGAATGTTTCGGTTCATTTAAGTTCGGGTGAGGTCTGAGGGTTCGTCAAAATAACTACTTCGAACTGTAGATTTGCTTGGGTTCGTTCATCAGAAGTGCGAGTTCGGTTAGGTTCGGCTAAGTTCGTCTTTGTTTGTTTATCCGAAGTTTGAGTTCGGATATAGTTCGGTTATCTTGGTTCAGTTCGGATACAGTTCGGCTACTTTCTGGTTCGGATCTCAGTTCGTCTGCACGAAGTCTCAGTTAGGCTTAGTTCGTTTGAGCTCAGTTCGAATATGATTAGTTTATCCCAGCTCGTATTGGGTTCAACTCAGTTCGGCAAAACAAATTTGAGTTCGGGTGAACAGTAATCAAGCTTTTTGGGTTGTTTCACTAAAACCATTAACAGTTACGGGAGCTAATACCAGCCAAAACGACCGTCTCGGAGAGATCTACACTTTTGCTCGCCTTAAAAATAGTACCCTCCATTTCGATACCCAAAATCCACTTCTAAGACCTTCGTTTTTGAGTTTGAAGTTCTTAGTATATCAATTTTCGGTTTTGGTAAAGAGTTACATCAGCACATTGAACTGATTCTTCATAAATTGTTCGAAAATGAGTGCATCACAAGCTAGTCCTGTGATATCTACACTGATGAAATGGGAAGATTATCATGAATGGAAAGTTGATTTTGAGATTTACATCAACAAACATTTCAAAGATTTTTGGAAGATAACCGATAAGCAATTCAAATGGCATGTTCATGCAAGTGGAGATGTAAAAATACATCGACATCTTTTTCTAGAAGAAAGGGCTTATACAGATAATGAAGAAAAAGCCAGAGACATTATCAAAACTGCTCTTTCAAGAGAATTATTTCTTGAAATCACAATGAATTACACTACAAAGATAAATGGAATGCATTGAATAAAAGAGGTGAGACATGTGCACACACTCAGATCATGGAAGTTGGCACAGACTCTACTAATTCAAAATCATATGATTCAGCATCTAGTGGTTTAACATCTGGAAGTAATGAGTTGTCAGACAAAAAGGATTGTGATACTGTTTTCAAGACTGAACAAATTGATGGTTGTGTAACTGAATACGATTCTGACACAAGTTCTTGTATGATATATGATAAAGGGGATGATAGTGACATAGAAGAAATTTAGAATGAAGTTCCTTTAATGTGTCCAAAGTGTGCTGAACTCATTAAGGGGGAAGGATCCTGCGAAAACCCTTTATATTGCGAAAACGCGAAAACCAATATTAAAACCTACATAACCTCTTCATACGTTAATGTTTTTTCATAAAATTGGCGTCAAATGTCTTAGAATTACGTTATTTTCAATTCTTGAAACAAATATAAAAAAAAACGGTTTTTTTTTGTGTGATACACATGTGTATCACGTGTGATACACATGTGTATCATCATCATTACTACTGCACAAAAAACGAATTATCATCTGTAAAAACACTCCTTATGTTAAAAACATATTAAAAACACTAAAACATTTATGGTACTAATAATAATGAAACATAGTGCACATGTGCAAATATAATTAAAAAAGTTATAAAGTGTTATTTTTTTTTATTAGATATAAAGATAACATAACTATAAGACTTATGGTGCAATTTCCTTTTAAAGCTAGTAATGTATACCACATATATGAGGGTTTTTTTGGTGTGGTACACATGTGTATCATTAAAAAAACACAAAAAAATAACAGAATTATAACACATGTGGTGCGTCTTAGAGAAAACAAATATTAACTCATACTAAAGTATGAGTTTTTTTTGTGGTACACATGTGTATCACCAAAAAAATAATAATAAAAAATAAAAAAAACGTTAAATTTTTATTTTTTATTTTTATAGAATTAAAGATAACATAATTATAAGACTTTTGGTGAAAATTTTTTAAAAAATATATTAACGTATGAAAAAGTTATGTTGGTTTTAAGATGGTTTTAAGATGGTTTTCGCGGTTTTGCAAAATATATGCGTTTTCGCATGATCCTTTCCCTATATATATATATATATATATATATATATATATATATATATATATATATATATGGGATGGATATAATGAAAACCACTTTGAGTTGGAAAAACCGTGGAAACTAACACAAAACGATTTTTTTTTCTTCAAAATTTTTGTAGTGATTATATGCGTTAATACAAGCCCTATGGTGAAAAAAAATCAAAAAAACGCCTAGTACTTTTTTTTTTTAAAAAAATTTCCGAAATCTGACGTTACGTCATGTTACATATGTAACATTTACCTGTTACATATGTAAAATGCCTTGTTACATATGTAACAAAATCTGTAAATAATTTTAAA
Source organism: Deinandra increscens subsp. villosa (assembly GCA_039602395.1). Taxonomy (NCBI): domain Eukaryota; kingdom Viridiplantae; phylum Streptophyta; class Magnoliopsida; order Asterales; family Asteraceae; genus Deinandra; species Deinandra increscens. The sequence continues at coordinate 54,486,397 of JBCNJP010000007.1, read as the reverse complement.
AAAAAATCTCTAAGCGCTTTTTTATTTTTTTTTTCATCAAAACCATCAAAAATGAATGTGGAATCTATAAAAAAAATACATATAAAAAAAATAACAAATTTTGAACGTCTTTTTTGACCGGTTTGTTGGATTTAGGTGTCCAGATCCAACTAAATGAAGTACCCGACCCGGTTAAGACCCGTAAGAGTTACACCGGAGGCAACGGGTATTAAAGACCGCTTACTGTTATAACCGGCAAATTCGCAGAGGAATCAATTATTTGTTTATTAAATAGTTTAATAGATAAATAATTAATTACTATTAAGTTTAATTAAGCGACAAAAGACGTTAAATATAATTTACGTCATGGACGAGAACTGACATGTTATTAGTTTGACTAATACTCGGCGAGCGACAAACATTTAAAGGTTTAAATGTTAATTTCAGAAATTAAATGGTTCGATTAAGGATTAGGTAAAAATCGAGGGGCTAAACGGAATTAAATCAGTTATAAATATAACTGATTAAGGGAGACGAAACCCTAATCCTCAGACTGAGAATTTCGGCCTCCCCTCCTCCCTCTCGCGACTCCGACGCCGACGGCCACCCCGCCGCCGCCTCCTTGTTCTCAGACGAACTGTTCGCGAGAACCCTAATCCTAGATCACCGTCGCCGCCCTGTCGTTTCAGCCCTGCCGCCGACCGCCGCTCTCGAAGCCGCCGCCGTCCGCCCTCCTCCATTGCTGCCGCCGCCGCTACCGGGTCACCGCCGCCCGCCGTGATCAAGCCGCCGCAGCAGCAGCCCGCCGAAGCCGAGCCGCCGCCGCCTGCAGCCCGACCGCAGCCCACCGCCGTTCACCGCCGCGGTTTCCGTCGCACCTCGCCGCCGCCCTGTCGGCCGCTGACCTCCTCGCCGTCGCCGGTTCCACCGCCGACAACCCTAGTCGCGAACCGTGTCTCACGCGTGTTCCGCCGTCGTCCGCGAAACACTAATTCGCGCCTGATCCGACATACGAGGTTTTCTCGGTGCTTGATTCACCGCGTAGTAAATCCGTGTCTGCGAGGAAAGTCAGATTCATCAGACGAATCACTTCTGTGAAACGCTAGCGTCACCCGTTGACTTCCGGTGTCTCAAGCGTTTGTTTGAATCACCGCTCAGGTATATCTAAACTCGTTATAGTTTAGATTCAATTGTTTGATTATATTAATTGTCGCGTTTTGATTAAAACGCGTTTTTGGTGTTTGCGCGTTTGGTGATTGTCGAATCCTGTTGTTTTAGGTTTACGCTAATTATCTGGTTTTCGCATTAGTAAATTAAAACGTTTTCCGCTGCCTATTAAATTAATTGTTAATTTAATTATCCAAATTTAATTTACTATTTATTCGGTAATCGTTTAATAATTATTTATTGTAAATAATTATTTCTAAATAAAAAAAAAATTGCTATTATTGAGACCCGAATGCCACTGTCGTAACCCAACAGTGGTATCAGAGCCTTGATCACCACACGCAAACCCAGGCCGGTCTATTTTAAACCGGCATACTTTCGCGAACTGGGGTTCAGAACTCGAAAGTCGCGAAATTGACTGAATCGCCCTTTAAATATATTTAGTCGACATGGTTCCACTAAACATAATCCGATTCAATACAATTGGTTGAATTATCTTTCGTACATATTCGGCCCGACCACATTTGTTTTGTCATGAATGCGTTATGGTTTGGCCCATTAGGCCCATGTAGTTTTGTTTTGGTTTGGCCCACTTTTACTGGGTTCAAAGTTGTAATTAGTTAAAATAAAATAGTTTTATTTTAATTTTGTAATCGCTCACATTCGCCTGGACGAACGAGACGAGCTTGATACAAGACCCATTTGGTATTATCCCTTTATGGGATTTTCGAAAATGGCTAGTAGTCAAAACAAGACCGACGTTTTCTGGATGACTCGCAGGAGCTTGTTAAAGCCAGTGGGAGCAACTAAGTCAATCAGGGAGTTTTCTATTCACGTGGTTGATTTACCTTTATGTCCCTTGCCCTATTTGATGTTGTCATAGGCTCTGACAATATCGAACGCCCTGCATGGCCGAATATGTACATGTGTGTTTGCTTGTTTTTCGTTGCTTGTCTTAATTAGATTAACACGCCAACTTAAGACCCAAACTTAGTTTTGTCAATATGAAACTAATTTTTCAACCGATTAAATAAAAGTCCTAATTTTATTACGACTTCATAAAATTTTATTAACCAATTTAATTCGACATTAAATTCGGATTTTTCGATAAAGTAATCGAACTTCAAAAGGAAATTGGTTATCGTCTCGCGACACGTAGATCATTAATACTTAGGTTATTCAATTGATCGTCTCGAGTGAGATAGGATTCATAAAATCAGTCGTCACATTTAATATTAAAATATGACCTAATTATCCTATCTGGTAAGCCTAAAACTGGTAGTCTATGCCATCCTAAGTCGCGTCTAACTTGGAACATATTTACCGATGCATCCGTGTTGGAGTATTTCAACACCGCACGTGGTGTTTAGGGTATCTTCCAAGGTGAGCGTATTGGAGTATTTCAACACCGTACGCTCACACTGACTGCTTAGGACAACTACTATTTTCTTTACATGCACCTTTGGTATTGGAGTATTTCAACACCGTACCTCTGGTCGGCTTGTAGACAAAATGGGCATAGATGGGGCTAAACGTATTTCGTTGATCCGTTCGCGAAAGCCCCATAACGGGAGTTGTGATAGTAGACTCACAAGTGACAATCGTTGTCCGTTCGGCTACTTAGGAATTTTGAAAGCACTTTACGCTGTCTGGAGAAATTATCTAACTAACTGAATTCCCAATTCCTATTCAAGATTAGCTTGCCATCCTTGAATACGAATCAAACATCGAAACACTAAAACATTTGCCTGTTGTTTCAGATGGCTAACCGCGCGAACCAAGAGATTTTCCATCTCAAGTCTCTCCTTGAGAAGGAGAAACTTAATGGCGCCAACTTCCTTGATTGGGAAAGAAATCTGAGAATCGTCCTGAAAATGGCTAACATGGAGACCGTGTTAGATGCTGAGGTTCCTGAGGAACCTGAAGCTGACACGCAAGCGGCGCGAAACGCCCATAACACATTGCGTACAAATGCCAAAAATGTCGCATGTCTTATGCTAGCCACCATGGAATCTGAGATTCAGAAAAACATGGTTGACAGGACGGCTTTTCAGATGATCGGTGATCTGAGGGGCATGTTTGAAACTCAGGCCCGACAGGAACGCTATGACACCGTTGTGACACTTATTAGTTGTCGCATGGCCGAAGGCGCTCCTGTCAGCCCTCATGTCCTGAAGATGAAGAGTTACATCGACCGTTTAGCAAAGCTGAATTACGTCATACCCGCCGAAATGGCGACTGACCTAATTCTTCACTCACTGTCCAGTGCCTTCACTCCTTTCCGGGTGAACTTTAACATGCATAGCATGGTAAAGTCAGTGACTGAACTTCACGGTATGCTTAAAACCGCTGAAGTTAATTTTGTTAACGGTAAGGCACCCGATGTACTCACAATCCGATCAGGAGGCGTCAAGAAGCCTGAGGTAAAGAAGGGCAGACGTGGTAACAAGAAGCGAGGCAAGGCAGTTGCAACCAGAGGGTCTGGAATCTCGCAGAAAAGCAAGCCTAAGGCCACCAAAGCACCACCGGCTGAACAGCGCGAGTGCTTTGAGTGCCACAAGATGGGGCACTGGAAAAGAAACTGCCCTGAGTATCTTGCCAAGGTGAAAAGTGGAAAAGCCCAGCCGGGTAATTCCTCAGGTATACACATGAGTTTATGTTGTATGATGCTTCACTTATTCCTACAAAATATATGTTTGACATACTTTACATTTTGTAGGTGCATGAAGCTTAAAAGGAAGCAAGCCAAGACGACGCTGAACTACCCTGCGATTGTCGCACCCAAATAAAGTTCGCGTCCTGAGTTTTGATTTAAAACAATTCTTGGTGATTATAAAACAACTTGTTTTGTTTTGGTTTTCCCTGGCTGTTTTCAGGATGAACAAATTGCTTTCTCTGGATTTTGATAATGACATGTTTTGACAATGGTTGATTTTCGAAACATTCGACTTTAGTTTTAATCTACTTTGAATTTGATTCAACCTTTTGTTAGATTAAATTCAAAATCCCATAACAACATATCTTCCAATCCTGGTGCACTTGATTTGATGAAGACTGGCTCAAATGCGACGTGATAACTTTTGGTTATCACATCCCATTAAAGCTATAATGTCTTAAGCGTATATCGTAATAGTTACGTGACAACGCACGACGCAATTGTGGTTCTTAAAGTCCTGTGATTTTAAACCACCCAGCGTCGATAATATTAAATCAAGTCGAACCGATTAAAGATCGCCACTTCGATCTACAGTCGTATGAACATGTCAATCCTCTGCTTCAAGTAGACGTCTGTTCATATAAGCTCGAATCACCAGCTAAACAACTGCAAAAGTAATCACCTGATGATTACAACATTGTAGTATGGTCACACCAATTCTGGTGCACATTACCATTAAATGTATATACCTAGACACATCTTGGAAGTCTTAGACTACAATAGTTGTACTCACATGTGTTTTAAATCCGACGAACACTAAGTGTCATATACGTCGATCCAACATTTTCAGTATGAAACTGTAACCCACAAGACTGATGGCTTGCCCTTGACTTCATGTAACCATGACACCCCTTTCACACAACACTTGCATAACTAACTTCCAATCCCAAGACCGGTATCTTGCGAAGATGGAATTTAGCCATTACATGTCCAAAGCTAGATCTTTAAATATCTAAAGAAAAGTGACTTAAATAAGTCACTGGATTATGTAAAACAACTCTCGCATCTAAACGAGACGAGCCAGATAAATAATGTTTCGCCAACTATGGATTGTTGTTAAGCGGAACATATTGACATTCCAGTTAGAGTTGGCATGTTTGACCTTACCTGAATAAGGAAACATCCTCTGGTATCGGACCTCAGGGTCCGATAGAATATATCATCATCTCGAATATCACGAGAAACTTTCAAACAATCAAAGACGAACGCATCTCCATACTATCAAACTCTGAAAAGACTTTGACAATCGTTTCTGAACTTATGAATAAGTCATAACATCTGGATATTAAGCATTCGAATTCCGTACCTCAAACTACGGAGTCGAGCTTTTTCCGTTCTTGAGAACGGAAATTGATTATCGCATTTCTGCGTAAAATCAGTATCCACACGGTTTGAAAGAAAGATGAAGATAGGAATGTCAATCTGCCTCAAGCAAGTGGGAGCATCGCCATAGATCCTTATTGGAATAACGATCAAGTGCCGATCCAAAGATCATTTAAATTTACTGGGTTGAAACTTTAAATGACACCTCAATCGATTACAAGTTTCAAGATAATGTTAAGTATTGATCATGATATGACTGAGCAACCATACGCGATCGATCTCTTGAAACAGTTCAAATCATACTAAATATGATGTAGACATGAATCCAATACTTGAGTATTGCATGGAATGTTGCCGTAAGATGTTACGCCATAAATGGAAAATCACATCATCACTGCTGAACACTGATGAGGGAATATATGTTCATCAACTGAGTACGAATTATATTCGTTGAACATAAATAGCCAACTTAATTGAATCTGAACTAAGAATGCTATAAAACATTCAAAGGGTTAATTCGACTCTATAAATAGTCGATTAACATGCTCACGTGATAACACAGTCATACGTGTGCTTACCAAGGGCACTCCATTATCACAAGTTCGATTCACTTAAGAAGATTCTCTGTTCAAGATAAACGCTGGATCTCAAGAAACAACAGATATTGGCAATTCTAAATCGAAATACGAGCATTTGATAGCGAATTCACAATTTCCGCGATCGGGCTAGATCAGCGAAATTAGTCTACTACTTAGTACACGAATTCTGCATCACTTCGATATTCGATTCTAGTGTTGGATGTCGAACACTGTCGTTTGCACCATATCATTCGGCCTCCTCTAAGTTGTTAGACGAGAGTCTGAATTCTGCGTAACGCGTTCGAATTTTATACGTTTTATCATCCATGAATATTTCGTTAATATTCTAAAAGTCCGTAGTCGATCAGACATTGCGGGAGCAACGCCTGAAGCAAGACTATTCTGACTCTGGACTCAAAGTGTTGACATCCAGACTCACAAGGCCTCGTTGGAGAATGACGTCGGGACGTAACTCGTATCAGAATGTCTTCATGGATCTTAGCATAAGACAAATCTGATTAATGGTATACTCAACGGTATCCTTAGACCTGAGACACATGAGCGACCTCCCGTTTGCCAAAGAACATTCTTTGATTGTAGCTTAACGCTGTCGCGTAACTGCCAGCCATAACGGTTACTTTTGGGAATGGATCTGAAGCTTAGTGGGAGCTGTATGTAGTCAACATGGGATTCTGTACTCTTGCATTTTTTCAATGCAACAGGTCGACATCATGGGCCCTCTCGTTAGTTCCAAGTGTAAAGTGTAAGGCCTTACCCAAACTTACTGTGTGTTTGATTGGACCACTTCGAACAGTAAAACGAGGAATACAATAATCGAACACAAAGAGAATGAAAGGATCCATGTCTCTGGTTCGATTGATGTCACATACAGAAAGGATCTGATGACTTTACAAATACCATAAGTCTAAACTATATCACAAGTTTTATGATATGCCTTGGTTGTTTTGACTTGAAGTGTCATGACTGGTTGGGACAGCCACGTGTAGCTAGAGCACCTCTGACTGTAACTTGATTGATAGTCGCGATCAGTCCAAGTGGGAGACTGTTGGATTTAGGTGTCCAGATCCGACTAAATCAAGTACCCGACCCGGTTAAGACCCGTAAGAGTTACACCGGAGGCAACGGGTATTAAAGACCGCTTACTGTTATAACCGGCAAATTCGCAGAGGAATCAATTATTTGTTTATTAAATAGTTTAATAGATAAATAATTAATTACTATTAAGTTTAATTAAGCGACAAAAGACGTTAAATATAATTTACGTCATGGACGAGAACTGACATGTTATTAGTTTGACTAATACTCGGCGAGCGACAAACATTTAAAGGTTTAAATGTTAATTTCAGAAATTAAATGGTTCGATTAAGGATTAGGTAAAAATCGAGGGGCTAAACGGAATTAAATCAGTTATAAATATAACTGATTAAGGGAGACGAAACCCTAATCCTCAGACTGAGAATTTCGGCCTCCCCTCCTCCCTCTCGCGACTCCGACGCCGACGGCCACCCCGCCGCCGCCTCCTTGTTCTCAGACGAACTGTTCGCGAGAACCCTAATCCTAGATCACCGTCGCCGCCCTGTCGTTTCAGCCCTGCCGCCGACCGCCGCTCTCGAAGCCGCCGCCGTCCGCCCTCCTCCATTGCTGCCGCCGCCGCTACCGGGTCACCGCCGCCCGCCGTGATCAAGCCGCCGCAGCAGCAGCCCGCCGAAGCCGAGCCGCCGCCGCCTGCAGCCCGACCGCAGCCCACCGCCGCTCACCGCCGCGGTTTCCGTCGCACCTCGCCGCCGCCCTGTCGGCCGCTGACCTCCTCGCCGTCGCCGGTTCCACCGCCGACAACCATAGTCGCGAACCGTGTCTCACGCGTGTTCCGCCGTCGTCCGCGAAACACTAATTCGCGCCTGATCCGACATACGAGGTTTTCTCGGTGCTTGATTCACCGCGTAGTAAATCCGTGTCTGCGAGGAAAGTCAGATTCATCAGACGAATCACTTCTGTGAAACCCTAGCGTCACCCGTTGACTTCCGGTGTCTCAAGCGTTTGTTTGAATCACCGCTCAGGTATATCTAAACTCGTTATAGTTTAGATTCAATTGTTTGATTATATTAATTGTCGCGTTTTGATTAAAACGCGTTTTTGGTGTTTGCGCGTTTGGTGATTGTCGAATCCTGTTGTTTTAGGTTAACGCTAATTATCTGGTTTTCGCATTAGTAAATTAAAACGTTTTCCGCTGCCTATTAAATTAATTGTTAATTTAATTATCCAAATTTAATTTACTATTTATTCGGTAATCGTTTAATAATTATTTATTGTAAATAATTATTTCTAAATAAAAAAAAAATTGCTATTACCGAGACCCGAATGCCACTGTCGTAACCCAACAGTGGTATCAGAGCAAAAAATAAATTTTTTAGCTTAGTTTATTGTAAATAATTATTTCATAAAGGGTGTATTTTTAAGTTAGAGAGTCACCATAAAAAAAATCGGAACAAAAAATAAATTTTTTAGCTTAGTTTTCACGGTTTTTCCAACTCGGAGAGGTTTTCATTTTATCCTTCTCCTATATATATATATAATATATATATATATATATATATATATATATATATATATATATATGGGGATGTTCATTTGAGAATCATCTGATTTTGCTTTTGAGAACAATTCTGAGCCACTAGACATATATAAGGAAAATCCCGTCCCATGAATTTTAGTGGCCCTTCTGAATAAAAAGGCACGGCATGGTTCTCAATTTGAACCTAACCCTATATATATATATAGGGTTAGGTTTAAATGAGAACTTTTTGTTTTGAGAACTTTTGAGAACTAAATCTCCACCACTAATTTCAGTTGGGGACCACTACAATTCATGGGAGGGGGATATATGTAAATACAACTAGTGGCTTGAAATGGTTCTCAAAAGTTCTTTCAACCAATTAGTTCTCAAATGATCCCCTCCCTATATATATATTATATATATATATATATAGAGGGTAAGGGAAAACTATATTAAATTAAAGTTATATGGGTAATTTAACAATCTCTTTTTTTTCCTATTAATTTCACCTATATCCACATGATGACTTAAGAAAAATATATGTTTTATTTATATTGTACTTCCGACTATGTTGCATATATACAACATGGTATGTGTCATATGTTGCATATATGCAACATAATAATGTTGCATATACGCAGCATACCATGTTGCATATTTGCAACATATTCGGACGGACCCCCCAAAAATAAAAAAAATAAAAAAAATAAAAACCTATTTGTTAGAGCATATACCTATGCTATGATGTGTCTCGTGTATTGTATTTATGTGAGCGTGTCTTGGTATGAGTTTTAGTGACAATATCATTGTCACCGGACCAAATGGTCCGTTGGACCAAATGGTACGCCCGTACCATTTGGTACGCAGCCTGTTTAGTCACTTAGTATAAATAGGTTGTGTTAGAATGAGTTGGTAACACTCTGAGTCATTCTACACTTTCTGTGTGTGTTTTCTAGAGAGAGAAACTAGAGAGCTTTCATTGTATCTTCAAGTGATTCAATACAAGATCTCTTATTTACATCCGTGTTTACTATGATTGATTGATACATGCAGTAGTAAGATCGTATCTCGGTTTTACAAGTGGTATCAGAGCTTTTGGTTGCTCTACTGCTGGTTTTTTGATCAATTTTTGGAACTTTAAGGAGAGAAAGATTGGGTTTGGTAAGTTTTTCTTCCAATTCTGAGTGATTCCGAGGATAAGAATGATTTCTGGATGTTCCTGGAGTGTTTTCGCATCATACCGATCTAGTTCCTAGCTTCAATTGTCAAAATTTGTGAAAATCAGTCGATTTCAGCTTCATCTGCGTCTGGTCCGCTGATAGAACAACTGGTCTGCTGACTGGTCCGGCAGGCAAGTTTCAACGAACTGGTCCGTGGCGGTTTTGGCGTACCACATCTGGTCCGCTGGTTTATTGGTCCGCCGTACCATATTTAATCTGCATCTGGTCCGCTAGTTCAATTCTGGTCCGCTAGTTCTATTCTGATCCGCTAGTTCATTTCTGGTCCGCTGAATCTCATCTGGTCCGCTGGGTTTTTATCTAGTCCGCAGTTTAACACTGATTCGGAATCTGGTCCGCTGGTTTTTGATTGGTCCGTTGGTAGAAATGTATCTTTCACTAAAATTGACGTAACTTGAGAACCGTAAAGAGTTACGGGAGCTAATACCAGCCAAAACATTCGTCTCGACGAGATCTAGGACTTGTACCGCCTACGGCCAGTACCGTCCAGTTTTGAACCCTAAAATCCGCTTGGAAGACCTTCATTTTTGAGTTCGAAGTTTTTGAAGTATTATTTTCGGTGAAAAATGTTTGATTCTCAAGCGTTTGCGGCTATGCAAAGCACGGTACAAGCTATGCTCAATTTTGATAATGAAATAGGAACAAGTCGGAAAGTTCCTAAGCTGTTAAAGTTGGAAGATTATCAAAATTGGAAACAACGTTTTTCTGCATACATCAGCAAAAACGATAATGCTTTATGGATTCCAATTCAAAAGTTGTATGTACGTCCAACTGCAGATGGAGAGTATAAAGAAATTCAAGATTTTGATAAGGATGAAAGAAAAAGTTATGAGCTTGAACAAAAAGTTTATGGTTATCTTACCATGGCTTTACCTACTGAGCTGTTGCATCAATTCAGTACTTGCAAGAAATCTAAACAATTATGGGATGCTTTATCTGCTCGATGTGAAGGTAATGATCAATATAAGAAGAGTAGACGAAAAGTATTGAACAAGGAATTTGAAAATTTTCAACATTATGAAAAAGAAAATATTTCTGCTCTTGTTTCAAGGTTTTCACATCTGATTAGTGAGATGAAAGTGGTTAAAATTGACAAGACAGAGTACGAATTGAAAGAGAAATTGATGGAAGCATTACAGGAAAAGTGGGAAAATTATGTATTATTGCTTACTCATGATAAAGAATATTCTGCATTATCATTTCATGATTTGACCGGAAAGCTTCATGCTAGAGAGATGGAAATGATGACATCAAACAAGTCAACTGCTCAATTCCAAAATCCTGAAGTGTATCATGGTCAAAATTCTGCAAGCATTAATGCAAAGTCTAAATCATTTGGTGTTGATGCATTAAATCCACCTCAAACAACTTTTGTTGCTGGTCATGGTTCAGGAAATTCTGGAAATTCATCAAGAGGATGTAACTTCATTATTCCAAATCATTCAAGTCCGACTTCATATTCAGCAAAAACACCTGATGAGCACTTGGCATTAATCTCAGCCTTGTTATCTTCGTATTATGGATTGTTGAATGGTGGTTTGACAACATCTAATCTGATTGAAGAAGATTTTGATCAGATTGATCCTGATAATCTTGAGCAAATGGATATCAATTGGCAATTGGCAATGTTAGCTCAAAGAGTTAAAAGATTCAAAAAGAAGACAGGTTTTCAAAGTTTAAATCCAGATGGCAAGGTTGGCATAGATAAATCCAAAGCAAAATGCTTCAAATGTTCTAATTTCGGACATTTTGCTCGTGAATGTTCAAAACCAAATGCCTCTTCATCCAAGTCTCCAACAGCTTTAGTTTCTCAAGTTGATAAACAATATGATTGGGGACGAACTTCTGATAATTCACCACCTCTTGCTTTAACTGCTATTATTTCGGATAAAGGTACTTATTGTACTCCCGATTCTGATGATGAGTCTGCATGGACTTCTCCGTCTGCGATGATTGCTCAAATTGTTCATAATGATGATGAAGAACTGATTCTGATTCTGAATCTGAGATAAGTGGTTCTGGAAATAGAGGCTATGAATCGGTTTGTGAGTTTTGTTCTCAAAAAGACAAGAAGTTTCAAGAGTTGATAAAAGAAAATGGGTTGTTGATTGAGGCAAATAAAAGAAGAATAGAAGAATTGGCCAATGAACAGTAAAAGTCAAAAGATCTAAGTCAAGAATTGTTTTCTCAGAAAGGAAAGTTTTCAGATTTTCAAGCAGAGATTGTTGAGAAAGAATCAAAATTTCAATGTGTTAAACAAGAGTTTGAACAGAAAGTTACAAAGTTATCTGAAGAAAAGGATGAATTAGTCCAAGAAGTGAAGAAATGGAAAGACGAAGCTGAGGATACTGCAAAACATTTTCAAAATCTTTTTGATAAATCAAAGTCCAGACTTGATACTCTTACTAAACTTTCTGATGACCAAGCTACAAAGATTCAATCTTATCAGACTGATATGGAAAAGTTACTTGATGAGAAGAGAGAGTTAGTTAGAGTGAACAAGTTGCAAAATGCAAATTTGGATATTCAGAAAAGAAATGAAGATAAACTCGAGAAGGAATTGTTGGCTGGATTAGATGAGTTAAGACTGCAAAAATATGAAACTAATAAAGTGGCAAAGAAGCTCATTGCAACAGAAAAAGAGTTGGCTGAAGCTCATCACAGAATTTCTGAATTAAAGATTGAAGTCATTGATTCAAAACGTCTTTTGAACAATGTTACTAACTCACAATCTTTTACAAGTTTTCTGGCCAAAGATGAGAACTTTGAGAAGATGTTTAACAAAACCGTGTCACCACTAGGAAGTCTTAAAGAAGGCGTTCATGATTTGAAAGAAAAGGTTGAGACTGATGATTATTCTAAGTTTGTTGGTTCCAAATCTGTTGAAGAAAGGAAAGAGAACAAAGGCAAGAGTGCTGCAACTTCTGAAGCTCCAAAGGTTGTGTCTAGTTCTTCATCTGATGACAAAGAGAAATCTGCACGTTCAACAACTGATATTGTTGAAACTATTGTTGATGCTCCCAAGGATATTACCAAGATCAAAGCAGAGTTTTCTCGTCTTGCAAAGACCGGGCATACAACATCTGGTTCAGAAGAGAAGGTTTCTGGAAAACATACAGGTTTGGGATTTCAAAAGAAACAGGCGAAAGTGAATGTTTCAAAGGTTCAACAGCAACAAAACTTGAAGAAAGTCAATCTGAAGCAAGTCAAGAAGGATGTGTTTGAAGCTGACAAAGTTCAACCGGAGCGATTTTATAAACTTAAAGGCTCAGCTCAAATATTTTCTGATAAGGAGTTTCCACTACATTGTGTGGATTCTCGGAAAATAGCTGAGGTTTTTATTAACTCTGTTGATGCTCCAAAGACCAAGAAGAAACAAACTGCTAAATTTTCTTCTGGAAGTTCAAATGTTACTCCAAAGAGCCCGACTTCGAAATGGGTTCATGATCATCGATATCAGGTATTCGATTCCTTTTATGATCATTTTGGAGATGAATATGTTTGTGAAGCTTTGCAGGTTCCACAGAAGAAACATGTACACAATCGCTTGTGTTACAATTGCAGACAAAAGGGGCATATGGCACAAGATTGTCCGGTTTCTGCTGCTTCTAGTTCAAGAAAAGGAAAGGTTCCACATGTTGGTAAAGCTGCCAAACAACGATTCATTGATGAATATGGCAGAGTATTTGATGAATACCCACAATCTACATTTTTCAAAACTCAAGGAAGATTTATTCCTCGTTTTCAAAATGTTCCATATGTAGGTTGTTCGTCACAATCAACAGTGACTGGTTCATCAAATACTGCTTTACCAAAACAACAAAACTGGAAACCTAAGGTGGTTTCGAAAGGGAATCAAGATACTGGTCGACCAGAAGCGATTCGCTTCGGGTCATTTATAAACTGATGTGTTTGACCAAGGTACAGGTACTTCTAGAAGACCTATCGGTGATTGCAAAGTTGCTGATGGAGGAGTATTCTGCTGATTTAACTTAAATTACATGTGATATCAAATTTCAAAACTGAAATTTTTCTGAAAGCTAAACCTGAAAGGTATCCATGTCGAAAGGTCCATTTTCTTTTCTTTTTTTACATTCCGTATGTACTTTAGGGGGAGAAAATTAAAAACCAAAAAATAGCGTCTTTGTGTTTGTGTTTGTGTTAAAATGAAAATCCAAAAAATAGAGTTTTCATTTTAAGGGGGAGAAATAGAAAAACATTGAAAAAGGAAAAAATTTAAAAACATTAAAATGAGAAATTGTATCCAACATGATTGGGAAATGATGGTACATTGGCTTACGTGTCTGGCTAATGGATTAACTAGATGAAAAAGCCATAAGATCATTGTTCGATGTGCTTGGTAGGCTCAACATTAAATCAGAAAGTATTCAGATGTGATATACATTAAATAATATTTCTTGACCAAGTGGACAACATCTTGATGCATATATCATGATATATCAAGAAAAGATATGTGAAAAAGAAAATGAGAAGTCACTGTGTATACATGTGTTCATTTTGCAAAGATTTAAACTTGTTTGATTTTCTTTATTTTGTCAAACGATCGGACTTTCTTTGCGTATCAAAAGATCGACCTGATTGTTGTTCGTTTGACGTTCTGCTCTATTTTCTTTGGTGTTTCGTATAACTCATCGGACTTTCTCTGCGTGTACGGAAGTACCGACCTGATTGTTGTTGAGTTATACAACTTCAACTTGTTTTTATTTTCTTATTTTGTTAAATCCGAGGCCTTATCTGCGTATCGAAAGATCGACCTTAAGGTAGACGATTTAACGTTCTTATTTCTTTTTGCATGGAACACAGTTGACTAAATCATGAGTACAATCATTATGTGATTAAATCACAAATGAAATCACAAATATGTGATAAGGGAAAACATATCTGAGTATGTCTGATAGTATGGGGTACACTAGTCAAAGCAAACTTAATCAATACAATAACATATCCAGATGTTATGAGTATGATTGTGCCTGAGTTTAAGATGGACAAAGTATACTAGTAATCGACATGACTTATGTGCTGAAGTAATTGAAATTGAAGTGTTGTTCAGCATGTTATGTTCAATATGATTCCAAGTTGTGATCTTTCTCGCAAAAGACAAAAATAGTGTCTGATTCAGTATTGCATTTATGTTTCATATCTGAAAAGTCCAAAAAGATTTTCGGTTTGTTTTGATATAAAGTTTCAAATAGCCATAAAGATTTTATTTCTTATTTGTTTTCGCCCGATCGATATGTGATACGAAATCAAAATTTCAAGACCTATCTTGGATTCTCAAAGAGAAGTTTTGCGCCAAGATTAAAAGGAAACCGCGTTTCTGTCTTCTGAAATCGCAGGTTATATGTGTCAAGACTCAAGCATGGTGAAAGGGGGAGTTTGTTATATCTTTCACAAGTGGATCTTGAAGATCAAAGATGATTCAAGAGTGATCCAGCCATGCAAGCTCTATTTCTTACAAGATTTCAAGTCGAAGATCGGATGCAGCAATGTTGAAGATTGAAGACTGGAGTTTAGTTAGAAAAAAGATACACTACACGTTAAGGGGGAGTTTGTTAGAGCATATACCTATGCTATGATGTGTCTCGTGTATTGTATCTATGTGAGCGTGTCTTGGTATGAGTTTTAGTGACAATATCATTGTCACCGGACCAAATGGTCCGCTGGACCAAATGGTACGCCCGTACCATTTGGTACGCAGCCTGTTTAGTCACTTAGTATAAATAGGTTGTGTTAGAATGAGTTGGTAACACTCAGAGTCATTCTACACTTTCTGTGTGTGTTTTCTAGAGAGAGAAACTAGAGAGCTTTCATTGTATCTTCAAGTGATTCAATACAAGATCTCTTATTTACATCCGTGTTTACTATGATTGATTGATACATGCAGTTGTAAGATCGTATCTCGGTTTTACACTATTTTTTTAAGGCATTAGGTGAGCATTTGGTGGATAGACACGAAAATGTAAAAAAAAAGGAAAAAAAGGAAAAAAAATAAAGAAGCACCAAAATTACCTAAACAACCTTCATTTAATATAGTTTTTCTTTGGTTTCTAATTTTCCAAATAAAAGATAGTTTTACAATGATATTTACCCTATATATATATGATAAATTAAGAACTTTTTATTTTAAGAACTTTTGAGAACCATTTTAAGCCACTCATTTTCAAGGGGGGCCACTCAAATGCATGGAGGGCGATTTATTTATATATAACTAGTGACTCAAAATGGTTCCCAAAATCTAATCATTCTCCACTGCGAGTTGAGAAAACCGTGGAAACTTATCAAAAACGGGGTAAAAGCTCATTTTTTTCTTCCATTTTTATGGTGTTTAGGTTATATTTTGGTAAAAATATATGAAGTTATATTTTGGTAAAAATTAAGTGTTGGTGTGTCCGGTAGTTAGCCGGTTTCACCGGTTTGACCGATTTGACTCGTTTTATGACGTTTTAAGTTTCCTTAACAATTAGGATTTGTTATTAGACTTGTTTTAATGTGGTTTAGGGCTGTAAGTTGCCAATCATACCGGTGGAAGTTTAACTTGCAAATTTGACGTTTTCGAGTTACCGAAAGTCACAGTTTTTGTCCGGTTTGATTCTAAAATTTGACGTTTTCGAGTTACCGAAATGCTACCCTTAGGTGAAAAAAGTAAAAAAATGCATAGGATTTATTTAAAAAATATCCAAAAACTGCCTTATTACATATGTAACATTTTATATTTAGTATTACATATGTAACAAGACAACCCTTTTAGATATTTTTTCTACTTCTTAGATCTTGCGTGATTATGTTAATTCTTGTGTAATTTTGATAATGTGCATGTAAACAAAAGTTATATGCAAGAAATTGAAAATATTCTTATTAAAATACATTACAACATATGATTTTCTACTCATACACTGTTAAGAAAGACATTTTTAAGTGAACAGATGCATTGATAGCGTTGAGAATGTTTGCAATTGTCTGCATCTATTCGATATCGGTCGGTTTTGTCCTTGTCTATTATAAACAAACGGACAAGCTCACGGACCGAACTCTTAGGCAAACTCACCAGCTTCCGTGTCACCTCGTCTCTAGCTAGCATCATTTCCGGAGACACTTGAAACTCTGCTTCGAAACATCGATCATAAGCATTTCTTTGTTGAACTCAAGCATGATCTGTCTAGTTAACTTCTCCTTAAGGGCTACAACGGTGACGTTTGGGACGTTGGAGGAAGATGACGACATGTTGACAGTGAGGTGGAGTTTTGATGTGTGACATGAATTGAAGTCTGTTGGAAAAAGCCGACGTAATGTGATTTGTAAAGGTAATCGAGTGTCTAGTTTTATAGGGATGATGAGTGTCTAAAATTAGTAAATGCCGCACCTACCATTAATTGATTATCGTTTCAATGGGACGGTTGGGAGGGGAAAGTCAAGGGTATTAAGTAATTGATTTGCACTTAATGCCATATCTTTTCAAATCTTTTTCTAACGCAAATGTGTATCCAGTTTATTCTTTGGTGTATTTTTCTAGGTTTTAGGTGTAATTTTTATTTTTTGTTTTGTGTTTTTGCGTCGTTTCATTTTCCCTCTAACTTCTTTGATTTGAGCTCTTAAAAATGGCTTCTTCATCGAAGAGTGCTAGTTGTTATAAAGTTATGAAGGTGGTGGAGGAGATGCACGCAAGGGAGGCCAAGGATGATCGGGTCATGAGTAATTCCTTTGGCATGATGACCGGTCTTACCACAAACAACATCCAAACCCACATTGGGATGCTTAAAGAGCTTCTTGATCACACCCCCCCCCCCCCCCGTCCGCCATGCAACAAGCTGCCACCGACTACATCACTCAACAACTAGGTTTTTTTTATGTTATTTGTGTAGGTTTTCCGGTTTACTTTATGTGAAGCTTTTTATGATCCCACACCATCCCATGTTTCATTCCCACACCCACCCGATAGTGTGTGAAGATCTCATCCCACCCGATAGTGAAGATCCCACCCGATAGTGTATGTAGATCTCACCCGATCGTTGTGTTTATAATATATGAATATTATAAATGCTATGTTATGTTGTTCTTTGTTGATTTTTTTTGTTGATGTTGATCATTCGTTTTCTTTTTCTTAGTCTTGCGTGATTTAAAGAACAGTATGCGTAATTTTTAAAAGTGCTAATTAAGCTGAATGAGATAGTGTTAAAATTAGTAAGTTTTAAAAAAGAAAATGCGTGATTTTAAGTAGAAAATATTTAGTTAGTTGCGTGATTTTTGTCCAAAACTGTCTAATTAACTAAATAATGATTTTTAATAAGAAACAACTAAGAGAGAATATCATGTTTTAGGTTTTGGTTGCGTGATTTTGAAATCACCTGTGTGTAATTATTAAATTTTACGTTGAAGAGAAGTACATATACTTTTTTAATATGGAAGTATTTTACATAGGTGCGTTATATTTTAAACCCACTATGCATGAATTTTGATATGTGTGCGTGATTTGGTTCTCAAAACAAAAATTTCTCATTTGAACCTAACCCTACATATATATATATATAGGTTATATATATATATATATATATATATATATATATATATATATATAGGTGAAAGTTCAAATACAAAGGGGTTTTTCCGTGCGAAGGAAGGGGAGGCCGACACGTGGAATGTTTTAAGTTTTACGCGGATGGGCTTTTCCGTCATTTTACATGTTTAAATGATATTCATGCGTGATTTCATGCGCGCTAATAATCCGGAAGCAGTTATCTTTATCATATATTTACGTAGAATATCCTTTGCGATATATATTAATTCATTAAGAGATTCAGATCTCGTAAACGACATTCAAAATTTTGCGATAGTTTTATTTTGCGTTTTCTGAGGGATCATGGAACCTGAATATGAACAACGTCCGTTTGGTATGATTTGTATTTCGTATCTTATTTTTTGTGTTTCGTTATTTGTGTAATTCGCTTATAATGATGCTCGAATCTGGTTTATGTGATTTTGCTTTTGATCGAAGTCGGTTTTGAAGTTATTTTTATGCGAAATCCTGTTGTAATAATACTCGAAGCTGGTTTACGTGATTTGATTTTGATCGAAGTCGTTTTGAAGTTATTTTCTTGTGATTTTTAAATTAGTTATTGTTTGCATATTTGTAATCGTTACAATGCATGTTTAACTAGTGTAGTTGTTTCTAGATCCAGTTGTTTTTACGTGATTATTGTATCTGGTGTATGTTTTTGCATGCGTTTATTGTTAATTAAATTGCGTTATTATTTTATTTTAATCTATTGCAAAGTTGTATATAGAAATAGTTTGCGTTATTACTATTCATAGGCTGCGTTATTTTTTGTTATATTGTATTGTTGCGTGATTACCAAAAATACACTTGCGTTTTTTTATGAATATTGTATGCGTGATTACCTATTATGTGTTTGCGTTATTTTTACAGAATTGAGAAGTGAAGAATGTCACATTCCATCCGTTCCGATGTCAGTTAAACCTGAAGAGGGCATGATATTTACTTCTTTGGAGGAAGCTGAGGCATTCTACTATGAGTATGCTAAACAATCTGGATTTACAGTTAGGAAAGGATCTGTTTATGAGGTGTCTGGTGTCATTAAGGGGAGGCATTTTGTTTGTTCCAAAGAAGGTAATAAACCCTTCAAGAAATATGATTCGAGTAGCGTGTCTGGAAAGGGGAAAAACAAAGTAAAACCTAGGAAGAAGTATTCTACCCGTACAGGTTGCCTTGCACATATTGTATACACTTCAAGGGATGGTTTATCTTACAAAGTGCATAAATTCGTCGAGGGGCACAACCACTACCTTGTTGGTCAAGAAGACATGCATTTTCTTCGCTCAAACCGGCATCTGACAAGAGTTCAGGAATCTCAGATTTATGAAATGTCTTTTGTTAACCTTGGTCCTGTTAAAGCGTTTAATGTGATGAGGACAAAATATGGAGGTTTTGAGAAAGTTGGAGCGACTGTGGTCGAATGCAAGAACTTTAAAAGGGACCTGAACTGCTATATTGGTGAGTATGATGCTGAGATTGTTGTTACAAGGATGCTGAAAAAGAAAGATTTCCTTCCTGATTATTCCTTTGAGTACATGGTTGATAACGAGGGGAAACTTACTGCAATGTTCTGGGTTGATGGTGAATGTAAGGCAAACTATCAAGCATTTGGAGAGATTGTTTCTTTTGATGCAACCTTCAACACAAACAAGTATGGTTTTCATTTATTTGTCAATTTACATGATAATGATTACTGCATTCGATATTTATTATTATATAATGCGTGATTATAATTAATCAAATGCGTGATAAGTTGAATATGATTTATACCACAGGTACAAGATGGTTTTTGTTCCTTTCACTGGAATTGATAACCATTTTCGTAATGTTTCTTTCGGTGCTGGTCTGTTGTCATCCGAAACAACGGAGTCATACATGTGGCTTCTTGAAAAGTTTTTGAAGGCTTTTGGATGTCAACCCAAGGTTGTAGTTACAGACCCTGATCCTGCGATGAAGATTGCAAATGAAAATGTTTTTGACCAGTGTCGTCATAGACTGTGCATGTGGCACATAATGAAGAAAGTTGCTGATAAGGTTTATTTTTTTGCGTAATTTGTTAGTTTTGATGTGATTTTATAATGTCATGCGTAATTAATTTAACTGTTGCGTGATTTTTATGTTCAGTTCATGCGTGTTTATATTTTTTATGTGTTTGTGTTTTTTTTATGTCTCATGAAGGTTGGGCCTGCGTTGTGTAATGATGAGGAGTTTAAAGAGGCAATGTGTAGCATTGTGTGGACGGATTCTATTGATCCTGAATGTTTTGATGCGGAGTGGCTAAAAATCATGAATGATTATGACCTGATTTCTAAAAAGTGGTTGCATGATGTTGAAACCGGGGTCGGTGAGCCAAGCCAAACCCCGATGGCACAGCGGAAGCGGATCGGAGACTTTGTGAGCTTCGTCTTTGTAGAACATATAAACACCAAGAAGAACATGAAGGACCGGATCTTCAACAATGGTGTTTGAGATGTGATGATGATGATGAGGATAATAAAGAAGATGTGATGAACAAGATAAATAGATAATCAAAGATAATGTTGAATGATTACATGTTTACCTACACCACTCATGCTAGGTTCATGAACAAGTGTTCATGAACCACACACAACTTCAAAGTATCATGACTAAGCTCTCTCACTCATACACACATTTAGTCTTTCACATGAGAAAGACTATATATACTAACCAACTAAGACCAAGGGCAAACTAGTAAATATATAACTAGACTAGTGACGTAAATAATATAAAAATAAATAATAAAGTCATTAATCCCAAGTCTTCGGTTAATGAGAGTCTCGAGTCATAAACTTCACCGTGGTGTGCGAACGGTCAAACGGTAAGTGGTACGTTGAGTTTCATCTAACCAAATCTCGAACTCGTCGGTCTCGGGAATTCCCAACAATCTCCCCCTATTTGGTAGATGAACAAACGGATAAATAACTCAACTCTTGTGACAATCAGTTCCCTTGTATTCTTGCAACTTAACTTCAAGAAAATCTTCATACGGTTTCAAATCTTTCATTTTTCTTCTCCCCTTTGTGAAGCTCCCCCTATGATAAAGAGTTTTAATTCTTCCGGCCTTTTCCGCAAGGCACTAAAGTGCATAGGGTGTTTACCAAAGTTAACAAGACACACTACGTTTAAGGATGTCAACATCATCCTAAGTGTGGTTAAAGGTAAACAAGATAAAGGATCAAAGAAAAATTAGAGAATTAATCCCATAATTCAACCGTCTTGAAAATACTTGCCAAGAATACCAAACCGATGCATCACCCATAGAAAGTACCACTTCAAATTCTTTGCTAATACTTATTTCAACTACTAACCTTGCCTTCGTTTTTACCATAAATCTGTTATGGCTCAAGGACTCTTCAAAGGTATGCACAAAGTCTCATAAGTTCTCCCCCTAGACTTTTGCATTTACTAGTAAAGAAAGTAAATAGCTTGTTCTTGACTTGCTATGTCTTGTTGTATCAATCAAACCCAATCAGTAGCAAACTAGCCATGCAAATATCAACCAATATAATAACTTCTAAACCCAAACAGTAGCAACCCATTTTTGTAACAATTTAACTCAAACTTGTGCACAACCCCAAATCATTTTCACCTCATAACACGTCTGCTAAAGCGAAGTAAATCTGATACGGAAGTATAGTTTCGGTATACCTGAAATGCGAGAAACATCGGGTTCTCGAGATTGCACAAACTGTTGAAGAAAGATAGAAGAGTTGATATGGATTTTTGCAGCTTTGACGGTTGCTTCGGGTGGATACAATAGAAAGAATCATTTCCAGAATCAATTTTTCGGCGAAACCCGTTTTTCCGGCGACTGGGTTTCCGGCCAGTGGTGATTCCGACTACCTGAACTCAACTAAACAACTTCTCCGGTGACCATGGCTTGAACAGAAACAATAAACCGGCGGCCAGGGGCGAATTCCGACGATCAGACAAGAGGTCAGAAGCATGTCTGGCAGAAGTGAGAACTTCCGGAGTAAGCTTCTATGTTCCAGAGTAAGTTGATATCTTCTGGAAGAAGTTCCGGACTAACTATGAAACTTCCAAGTTCCCTCGGAACTTGGTAGTTCCGGACCAAGTAGAGAGTTCCGGATGAACTTGGAAGTTCCGGAGGAAGTTCCGGACTAACAGGTGCGCTCCGGACCAACACCTGAAGTTCCGAGGCAAGTGTAAAACTTCCGGGGTAACTGAATCTTTCCAGGGGGAACACGATTTTCTTTCGGAGTAAGTGATGATGTTCCGAAGTAACCATTTTCGAAATAAACTAGCCATTTTTTGCGTCGTCTGTTCTTCCGAAGGAACCCGATGAAGTTCCGGAGTAACTGAGATCTTCCGGTGGAGTTCTCTCGGACAGGGTTGTTGTTCCGGAATAAGTTCCCACATAACTTGGGACTTCCGGTTGATGACTCAGATCTTAGTTCCCACGAAACAACCACTCTTTTTCTTGGAAACACGTTTTCTTCCAAAAAGATGAGATAGAAAGTTACCTCTACACGTCACCTTCATCTCTTTCTCACATTAAACCCGCCTTGGACGATGAAACGGCCATGAGCATCATCTAAGTGAACCCAGAAAATTTGAACATGAGCCTGTTTCGTTTTGCCAACCCCATAACCCTAACGAACCGACGTTGTCAACCTTTAAACCCAGTTGACATCATCGATCTGTGACCATCCACCCTCATCAAATTTCATGACGGAAACCCTAAACTCGAACCAGTTACCGACATTGATTGAAAACCCAGAACTCAACCATAAGACTGAAACGAGCTGCAGACCCGTAGAAGTTCACTTGAGTTTCAATGATCGAGTTCTTCCATTACCAACCTGCAACACTCATTGTTTTGCTCTCATGATTTTTTTTCAATGAGAGAGAGTGAATAGGGATGGGATGTGGCGTGAAACAGTAGAGAGAGAAAGATGGGTGGGTATTGACAAAAGGAGATGGCAGTGTACAGGAAAGTGGGAGTTGACCATACATTTCTCTTTCAACACACATGCCTAGTAATGTGTATGGTTGGGATAAAACAGAAAGCAAGGATAGTGACAGGACATGTGACATGCTTTTCTTTCTTTCTTTAATTCAAAAACCACCAAGGCTACGAAAAATACACCATCAAGATTTAAAATGCAAATAATATTTCGATGGGGACAGTGTAAGATTGGTGATTTTGAATGGAAAGAAGCACACACTTTCAAGAACATAGAAGAAAATAAAGGTTTTGAAGAAAATGAGGGAGACTTCAAAAATAACCTTTTCAAGAACAAAAATAAAAACATCTCATTTGTTAAAAACACAAGCAAATTAACACAAAGTTGAAGAAACCAACCAATTTGTTGTGTTTTCTTCGACCATGGCTCTAATGCCAATTGTTGAAACCGGGGTCGGTGAGCCAAGCCAAACCCCGATGGCACAGCGGAAGCGGATCGGACAACTTTGTGAGCTTCGTATTTGTAGAACAAATAAACACCAAGAAGAACATGAAGGACCGGATCTTCAACAATGGTGTTTGAGATGTGATGATGATGATGAGGATAATAAAGAAGATGTGATGAACAAGATAAATAGATAATCAAAGATGATGTTGAATGATTACATTTTTACCTACACCACTCATGCTAGGTTCATGAACAAGTGTTCATGAACCACACACAACTTCAAAGTATCATGACTAAGCTCTCTCACTCATACACACATTTAGTCTTTCACATGAGAAAGACTATATATACTAACCAACTAAGACCAAGGGCAAACTAGTAAATACATAACTAGACTAGTGACATAAATAATACAACAATAAATAATAAAGTCATTAATCCCAAGTCTTCGGTTAATGAGAGTCTCGAGTCATAAACTTCACCGTGTTGTGCGGACGGTCAAACGGTAAGTGGTACGTTGAGTTTCATCTAACCAAATCTCTCGTCGGTCTCGGGAATTCCCAACACATGAGATGTTTAAGATGAGAGGAATGTGGATTCCTGCATATTTTCGAGATGAGTGAATGTCTGGTCTCATGCGCACGACATCTAGATCAGAGAGTGAGAATCATTTTTTCTCTCAGGTTACAAATTCCCAAATGACGCTTTTGAAATTTTTTAACCATTATGAATCTTCACTTGAGATTCAAAGACACACCCATCAGAAGAATGATCATGACTCCAGATACACTTTTCCTGACCTGTGGACTGAATTTTCCATTGAGGAACAAGCTACACGCATATACACCAGGGCTATGTTTAATGACGTCCAAGATGAGATATATTGCAGCACCAGGAACTGTTTTGGCATGAGAACCATAACTGATGATAACACTGCAAAGGTTTTTATTAAAGATCATGTTGCAATTGGCCCTGGTTTGCTGGAAGTAAGTAATATTATATCTTTGTGTGATTTTGTAATATATGATTGCGTTATTTTATAAAATGAAGACTGCGTGTTTTATGCGTGTTTATGTGTTGTCCTTTTTCATTTTTTAGGTTGACTTTACAAGGATTGATGGTGATATTACATGTAGCTGTAGCTGTAAACGTTTTGAGTGTTATGGTTTGTTGTGCTCTCATGTGATTCTAATTTTGCTAATGCTCACGAAGTAGACAAGGTTTTGCGTGATATTATGTCTTCTTATGAATATATAATTAATCGCCTATCTCCAGACCTTGAGGCCTTGTGCTCTGTGAGGGATAAAATGAAAGAAATGGCGAAGAAGGTTGATGAGAAGAATCGACCAGTTGTTCCTAAAAATCGCAGAGATAGGTTTGCTGAGATTTTAAGAGCCAACCAGCCTGTTTATGGAAGCACAGAACTTTCTGGTGGTATTAAAAACAAAGGTTGTGGCTCTCATAAAAGAATTAAATCAAAGAAGGAACAAGTGAGTAGCCGCGCTGGTAAAAGGAGCAGGAAGTGCTTGATTTGTGGGCTACCTGGTCATGATAGAAGGACATGTAAAGCTAAAAAACTTGGTTCAGATGATGGGGATGATGGGGATGATGAACAGTAGATATAATGCATTTATTTTGTAAATAACATGGTTTTTTTCTGTTGCGTAATTTTGTAATCAACATGCGTTCTTTTTTTTTTATGATAGTGAATATTCATTTATGCTTTTTTACAAGGTGCGTTTTTTGTATACCGCATGCGTAATAACAAAATGCGTAATTCTGATAATAGTTGCGTTATTTTTTTGCTTTTTTACGTTTTGTCTTTTTTCTTAAAGAATTTGGTGCATGTTTTGGTATGTTTTTTTGCGTAATTTTCAACAGGAGTTGTTTCTTAGCGTGATCAATATATTTCATTAGAGAAGTAAGCATTACATTTTTTGAAAATAAAGGAAATGGAAACTAAACATGCATTACACTAGAAATTGTCGATCCCTTTCAATCCCTTTTGCTTGCGTTTGTTTTTTTCCAGTGTTTGATGCAGCAGTTCCTTGACCTTCTCAGCTATCTCAGTGTCCAGCCTAATTTGTTCTGAAATGTAGGCAGCAGTATTGTCAATGAAGTCTGTTGTATCTTCTGGAATGAGCTCGCTAATGAGGTTCATATCATCCCTGACGTTATTTGAAGTCAGGATTGCTAGCATCCCTAGGGAGTTCCTTGATATTTGATCAATTAGCTTTTCATCTTCAATTTTGTTTTTTAGAAGAGTCTTCACGATCTTATCTGCTTGTGATGGAGAGGAAGAAGAAGCCATCGTTTTGTGTTTTGGTGGTTTTTGTGTTTACAGTATATAAATGGTGGTTTTAGGGTTTACCTTTTCATTTTTCTATTTTATATACCGGGTGCGTTATTTTATTATTTATTTACTTTTTTTAAATATATTTTAAAAAAAATAATTTTAATGTTTTCATTCTAGACCGTCCGATTTTAGAACTAGGGGTTTCTACCTCTTTATATAGTGTCTTTGCGTTTTTTACAGTTTTAGTGTTTTGAGTTGAGTGAAATTCAGAATAATTGATTCTCTGAGATGGCCTCTTCGTCCTCGTCATCAACGACACCACCTTCTTCTGATATGCTGAAGCAGAAAGTCCGTGATAAAGTTATGAAGCATTTCAATAAGGATGTTCTTTTTAGTGATGTTCTCAAGCAACACCTGAATGTTTTAAGAGCTGGTGTGTCTGATCCTGACAAAATGATGGATCAGTTGCTTGCTATGCCTTCTTCGTCATTGCGTGATATTTCTGTTTTGTTTTTGGCTGACCTGGCTATAGCTGATGAGGACCAGGTTCAAGCTATTTGGAAGATCATGCAGCTGATTAAAGTTTCTGTTGATTTGAAGATGGATTTTATTGCATCTTTTGTCTAGATCTTTTTTGATGTAATTAAAATGCTGGTGTCTTTTTTATTTTTATGAAGTGGTTTTTAATGAAGAATTATTTTATTTTTTATGTTTGCGTTATTATCATAATGAGCATGCGTTATATTTATTTTGTTGCGATGTTAGTCAATGATTTTACGGTGAGAAACGAGTTAATGCGTGATTATGACGTTTTTTTAATGGTCCGCGTATAAATTGCTTTAAAAAGATGAGCATATGCGTGATTTTTATTTAAAAGCTTGAGTTATGCGTGTTTTTTTATGCGTAATTAGATTATGTTCATCTTAGAGGGTTTTTTAATAAGTCGCGTGAAAACGATGACCGTATGTGTTATATTGTGTGTAAACTTTGAGGTATGCGTGTTTTTTGTTGATGCGTAATTAGATTACGTTAAGCTTAGTGGGGTTTTTTAATAAGTTGCGTGAAAACGATGAACTTATACCTTATTTTGTGTGTAAAGGTTAAGGTATGCGTGTATTTTGTTGATGCGTATTTAGATGTTGTCTATGCGTCTTTTATTTATAGGTAAAAGGACGTTAATACCCCTGTTAAAGACTCCGTGTCTTTTTTCTTTATTAATTAAGCGTCTAAAATAACGATGAAGATGGGAAACAATTTAGCGCCGTCAGATAAAAAAAAACGCCGAGATGAGCGGATGATATCCCTTCGCACGCTTCGAACGCAAAACGTCTTTTGTATAATAATTTTCTCCTATATATATATATATATATATATATATATAAATATTAGGAGAGGATCATTTGAGAAATAAAAAAAACTAATTTGAGCTACAAGTTTAATTACATGTATCCCCCTCCCATGAATTGTAGTAGCCCCCCCTGAAATTTGTGGTTGAGATTTAGTTTTCAAAAGTTCTCAAAATAAAAAGTTCTCGTTTGAACCTCACCCATATATATATATATATATATATATATATATATATATATATATATAGTGAAAAGTTCATTGTAGACACCCTCATAAGTGTAGACATGTAGACACCCTATTTCACCATTAGATCTTTTGATCTAGTGGTTGTGATAATTTCATTTTTTCCTTTTTTTCCTTTTTCTAATTGTTCAGAGCATTTCACATGTGAAAAAGAGCTATTTCACATGTGAAAGTGTCTACAATGAACCTCACCCTATATATATATATATATATATATATATATATATATATATATATATATATAGGGAGAGGATCATTTGAGAACCAATTTGATTTGAGAACTAAAAAAAACTAATTTGAGCCACAAGTTTATTTACATGTATCCCCCCTCCCATGAATTGTAGTGGTCCCCCCTGAAATTTGTGGTTGAGAGTTAGTTCTCAAAAGTTATCAAAACAAAAAGTTCTCATATGAACCTAACCCTATATATATATATATATATATATATATATATATATATATATATATAGGGGATGGTTACTTTGAAAACCACCCCGAGTTGTGAAAACTACGAAAACTTTTTAAAATCGGGGTTAAAAATTGTTTTTTTTCTTTTAATTTTTTTTATGGTGGTTCTCTATGCCATAGACTACCCTCGAGTGGAAAAAAATAAAAAAACCGCCGAGTAGTTTTTTTTAAAAAAAAATATACAAAAACGTCATGTTACGTATGTTACATTTTGCATATTTATGTAACATAAAAATGTAACATATGTAACATGACGTCTTTCTATATTTTTTAAAAAAAAACTACTCGGCGCTTTTTTTATTTTTTTCCACTCGAGGGTAGTCTATAACCTAGAGAACCACTGTAAAAAAAATTGAAGAAAAAAAATAAATTTTTACCCCGATTTAAAAAGTTTTCGTTACATTTTTATGTTACGTAAAAATGCAAAATGTAACATATGTAACATGACGTTTTTGTATATTTTTTTAAAAAAAAACTACTAGGCGGTTTTTTTATTTTTTTCCACTCGAGGGTAGTCTGTAACTCAAAGAACCACCATAAAAAAATTTGGAAAAAAAAACAATTTTTTACCCCGATTTTAAAAAGTTTTCGTGGTTTTCACAACTCGGGATGGTTTTCATTCTAACCTTTCTCTCTATATATATATATATATATATATATATATATATATAGGGAGAGGGTCATTTGAGAACTAATTGGTTGAGAAAACTTTTAAGAACCATTTTAAGCCACTAGTTATATTTACATATACCCCCTCCCATAAATTGTAGTGGTCCCCAACTGAAATTAGTGATGGAGATTTAGTTCTCAAAAGTTCTCAAAACAAAAAGTTCTTATTTGAACCTAACCCTATATATATATATATATATATATATATATATATATATATATATATATATATATATATGGAGAGGATAATTTGAGAACCAAGTAAGTTCGAAAACTTTTAAGAACCATTCTAAGTCCCGGTATGTATATATACATACACTAGTAAAGATACCTTCCTATAAGAACAAAAGATGCCCCGGTATTGTTTTTTTCTTCTGAAATGATGGCTTCTATAGTGGATCCGACGACGATCTTTACAATAAACTTCACCTGATAAATTTGGAGAAAATCAGAAGCAAATTTATTTTGAAATTGTTTATTACAATATGTTGGTAGTTACTAATCCCATTTTTTCACATATAAAACGGATTAATTAGTATGATGGAATGGGTTGGTTGATTCTTACTGAATTATGGTTTATATATTTTGTGTTTATCTTGCTAGGAGATCGAGTCAAATAAAGATAGGTTGAGTTGTTTAACCACATAGAATTTGTGTTATATATTTATCATTTACCGGCAACCATGAAGAAAACCAAAAATAATATAAATTACATGTATAACGACGTCTAGTTGCAAAAATCATGACCGTACCGACGGTATGTTGTCATAGAGTAGGCTATACTGGTGACGCCTCTCGTTGCTATACACCTCAATGCTACAGACTCGGTTTCTTCTAGTGATACCGTACCGTCTGAATCACCTACAATCTATTGTTTGTTGGCCATTTGACCTTTTAAAATATCTTTTACGGTCATAATGACCTTTTCGCGGGGTAATGTGACTTTTTCAAGGTTTGAAAATTTTAAATGGTTAAAAATTGTTATAGATGTATTGAAGAAGTACTGAAGTAGTTCAAAAAAAAGTTGACAACTTCTAAAGGGCCTCATTTGACCATATATATGGACATTATGAGATTATATTTATTTGATGATGTGAGAATAAGACTCTTAAAATAATAAAGATTAAGAGTTGTATAAACAGGTGGAATTTTCTATGGTTTTTGATGAACATAAATAAAGAAAGAGTTGGATCAAACACGGTTATTATATATATATATATATATATATATATATATATATATATATATATATATATATATAGGGAGAGGATCATTTGAGAACCAATTGGTTTTGAGAACTATTTTTAGCTACAAATTATATATAAGGAAATCCCCCCCATGAATTTGAATGTTTCCCCCCTGAAAAATAGTGGCTCAGAATGGTTCTTAAAAATTCTCAATTGAACCTAACCCTATATATATATATATATATATATATATATATATATATATATATATAGGGTTAGGTTCAAATGAGAACTTTTTATTTTGAGAACTTTTGAGAACTAAATCACAACCACAAATTTCAGGGGGGACCACTACAATTCATGGGAGGGGGGATACATGTAATAAACATGTGGCTCAAATTAGTTCTTTTTAGTTCTCAAACCAAATTGGTTCTCAAATGATCCTCTCCCTATATATATATATATATATATATATATATATATATATATATATATATATATAGAAATGATCAAATAAAAACGAGATGTTATTGTGAAAACATGGAACAAATATTAAAACCTCTATAACTTTCTCATACGTTAATATTTTTTTAAAAAAATTGCACCAAAAGTCTTAAAATTATGTCACCTTTAATTCTGTGGAAGAAAAAAAATAAACATTTAGGGCGCGTTTAGTTGTGGAAAACAGGGGGTGTTTTCCATTTCCGTTTTCCAAGAAAAGAAGGAAAATAGAAAACGCGTTCAAATTGTATTTTTTAGAAAACGTTTTCCAGGAAAACAGAAAATAGTGTTTTCTAAATTTTAACTAAATATAGAAAACACATTTTTTACTGTTTTCTGATATCTATTTTCGTTTTCCAAATATATATACAAAAGAAAAGGGGCATTCATTTTCTAGGGTTTATACGCACAGCCGCTCGACCTCTCATCCGTTAAGAAATACTTATTATTTTAAATCTTTTATACATGTATTGTCTTTACTTTATGTGTTTTATTTTAATATTTTTGTTCTTTAATTTGTCATATGTAAGGAAATCTAATGAAATGTAGACATAGAAAACAAATAGAAAACAGTTGATTTGAACATGTTTTCTAGTTTTCTAATTTTGAAAATGAAAATTCCATCTTTCAAATTTGAACGCGTTTTCAAAAATTTTCATGTGTTTTCTAGAGATGAAAAACTCATTTCATTTTCTAGAAAACTAGAAATAAAAATCTAAAAAACATTTTCCACAACTAAACGGCCCCTTAAAATTTTGTGATTTTTTTTTATTATTGCACATGTACAATAATACGTATTAATTATATTACACATGTGCAATATTAACAAAAAAACGTTATTTTTTATTTATATTAACGTATGAAAAAGATGGAGGTTTTAATATTATGGCACATGTGCAATAATAAATTTTTTTATGAAAAAAATGGTTATCAAAAGTTCTTAAAACCAATTCGTTCTCATTTGAACTTAACCATATATATATATATATATATATATATATATATATATATTATATAGGGTTATGTTCAAATGAGATCCAATTGGTTTTAAAACAATTTGAGGACCATTCTGGACCACTAATTTTCAGAGGGGGGACAACTCAAATTCATGGGGGGGGGGGGGGGGTTTCCTTGTATATAACTAGTGGCTCAGAATGATTCTCAAAACCATTTAGTTCTCAAATGATCCTCTCTCTCTCTCTCTATATATATATATATATATATATATATATATATAGGGAGAAGATCATTTGAAACCAATTGAGTTTGAGAACTAAAAAAACTAATCTCAGCCACTAGTTTATATATATGGAAAACCCCCATGAATTATAGTGGTCCCCACCTAAAATTAGTGGTTGAGATTTAGTTCTAAAAATGTTCTCAAAATAAAACTTTTTATTTTTAGAACTTTTGAGAATTTAAATATCAATCACTAATTTCAGGTGGGAACCACTATAATTCATGACTGGGTTTTCCATATATATATAAACTAGTGGCTGAGATTAGTTGTTTTTAGTTCTTAAACTCAATTGGTTCTCAAATGATCCTCTCCTTATATATATATATATATATATATATATATATATATATATATATATATATATATATAGGGTTAGGTTCAAATGAGAACTTTTTCTTTTGAGAACTTTTAAGAACCAATTTGGGCCACTAATTTTCAAGGGAGGAGCATTCAAATTCATGGGGGGGTTTTCCATATATATAAACTAGTGGCTAAGATTAGTTCTTTTTAGTTCTCAAACCCAATTAGTTCTCAAATTATCATCTCCCTATATATATATATATATATATATATATATGTATGTATATATATATATATATATATATATATATATATATAGGGTTAGGTTCAAATAAGAACTTTTTATTTTGAGAACTTTTGAGAACTAAATCTCAACCATAAATTTCAGGGGGGACCACTACAATTCATGGGTGGGGGGATACATGTAATAAACATGTGGCTGAAATTAGTTCTTTTTAGTTCTCAAATCAAATTATTTCTCAAATGATCCTCTCCCTATATATATATATATATATATATATATATATATATATATATATATATATATATATATAGGGAAAATATCATTTGAGAACTAATTGGTTGAGAGAACTTTTGAGAACCATTTTAAGCCACTAGTTATATTTACATATACCCCCTCCCATGAATTGTAGTGGTCCCTAACTGAAATTAGTGGTGGAGATTTAGTTCTCAAAAGTTCTCAAATAAAAAAGTTCTCATTTGAACCTAACCCTATATATATATATATATATATATATATATATATATATATATATATATATATATATTTCTATAGGGTTAGGTTCAAATGAGAACTTTTTGTTTTGAGAACTAAATCTCCACCATTAATTTCAGTTGGGGACCATTACAATTCATGAGAGAGGGGTATATGTAAATATAACTAGTGGCTTAAAATGGTTCTCAAAAGTTCTCTCAACCAATTAGTTCTCAAATGATCCTCTCCCTATTTCTATATATATATATATATATATGTGTATATATATATATATATATATATATATATATATATATATAGATAAAAGATTCGTGTAGACCCCTTATTTTTTGTAGACCCCGTAGACCACTTATAAAACTCATTAAAACTCACTAAAAATAAAACTCAGTTTTGCTAATTTAGTTTTTTTTTATTTGCGATAAGCTTTTAAGAACAAAAAAATACAATTAAAAAAAAGAAAAACGAAAAACATTAAAAATTGAACATTTTAAGACAATGAGTTTTAAAAATCAATGAGTTTAAAACTCAATAAACTCAATAAAACTCAGTGTTGCGTTTAAACTTATTATTTTAAAACTCATTATCTTAAAATGTTTGATTTTTAATGTTTTTTGTTTTTTTGTATAATATATTTATTTGTTTTTTTGGTTCTTAAAAGCTTATCGTAATAAAAAAACCAAATTTACAACACTGAGTTTTATTTTTATTGAGTTTTATAGGGGTTTACGGGGTCTAAAAAAAGTTCATTGTAAACATCTTTATAAGGCTATCCGTAGTGGATGGAGCCCCGGGTGGGGGGTTATGCGCCATGTGGCGGATGACGTGGAAATGGGGGGTTATGAGGTAAGGTGTGTAGTGGGGGGTTATGAGGATGGGGGTTATGAAGTATGAGGTGTACCAATAAGAAAAAAGCAAAAAAAAAAGAAAAAAAAAACATGAAACTCCTCCTCCTTCAACGGCGCCATTAACATGGCGCTCCTTCAAATTTTGGCTAAGATGGCGCCCCCGGGGGTGGGTGCGGGCGTTATGAAGGGCGCTATGGGCTCCATGGCGCCCCCATGGAGCCCCATTACGGATAGCCTAAGTGTAGACGTATAGACACTTTAATCCACCGTTAGATCATTTGATTGTATGGCTAAGATTGGATAAGTCATTCTTTGCGTACGTCACTTCTTTACAACTTTACCTTTCAAATTGCCGGTTCCTCACGTAACATGTGCATCAAAAGTAAAACATGAATTAAATTCAAAGTTCCAACATTCTCATTCATTATTTTGGATTTTACTTGCTTACATACGTAAAATTGAAGGAAAAAAAAGGGTTTTTTTTTTCACACGTAAATGAAAATCATTTCACATGTGAAAAATAATCATTTCGTATGTGAAATAGGGTGTCTATATGTCTACACTTTTTAAGGTGTCTACAATGAATGAAGATGATCATTTGAAAACCAATTTGATTTGATAAATAAAAAGAACTAATTTGAGCCACAAGTTTATTTACATGTATCTCCCTCCCATGAATTGTAGTGGTCCCCCTAATATCTGTGGTTGAGATTTAGTTCTCAAAAGTTCTCAGAACAAAAAGTTCTCATTGAACCTAACACAAATAACGTTAGGTTACATGCAATAGTAGTTTACTCATTTGGGAAATCCATGAACACGGCTAAAAAAGTAACTTTGGATGAAAAGATGATGAAATATATGATTTGATGTGAAGAAAACATGAAACTCACTCTAATATTTTTGCACTCCTTGTAAAAAGGCCTGAAGAGTTTCATATAGCCTTCAGTTCTCTGACTGATTTCCTCTCTGAGAATTCGGGTGTATCTTTCTCTGTCACTAGACTGAAATTTCCTCCCATCAGTTGCAATACAACAACTAGAAATAACGGGGGACGACTGTGGCAGATAGTCGGAGTTAAAGATGACAAGGACAACCAACTGATCTCCGGGCTTAACCTCCTGCCGGACCGCATAACGCAGTGGTCCGACACTGTTTTCATCCGTCAAAACCTTCGATCCGTCCAACACAACAATCGAGATCATATTATCAGTTGGTCACTCAAGATAATCTTCTTCCAACTATTTGGATTGGCTTGTTTACGAAGAAGCAGATCATGAGGTAATGAGGTTATTTATTGAGTATGCATGATGTTGGTTTTTCCTAATTTGCAAGGCTGGCAGACTCCAACAAACAAAGTGTTTCTTGTTTTACAATGGAAGCCTAGTTTTTGGACATGGGTATGAACGTTACTTTTGTTGTTTTTCGTTCGATTTTCCGCATATGCTATTTTAGCTTGACTTATGTAAAAACTTGGAAGATAATAACAAGAGTATTTTGTCAATGCCTAAATATTATATATATATATATATATATATATATATATATATATATATATATATATATACTAGTTTTTGATACCCGTGCGACGCACGGGCGGTTTTAAAAAACGAATATAAAATTTAACATGTTATAAAAATGTAATTCGATAATTAGAGTTAAAGAAATAAATTAACATTCGACAATATAAAAAGTTATAAATTAAAAAAAAAAGTATTCATATCCTCATTTATTATGAATCAATTTCATTTAATTTCAGTTTTTAAATTAGGATATGTGAGATATGCATTTATTGTCAATTACTTTGTTAAAAAATTAGTTAATAACTTTGTCAATTATTCAAACCATTTGAGCGGGAAAATGAAAAAAAAGGATTGTTGTGGTGATGCCATGTGGCATTCAATCTTTTCATATATATATTATATAGATATAGATATAGATATATATATATATATATATATATAGGGGAAGTATCAAATAAAAACAAGATGTTATTGCGAAAACAAGAAAACAAATATTAAAACCTCTATAACTTCCTCATAGGATAATATTTTTTAAAAAAATTTGCACCAAAAGTCTGAAAATTATGTCACCTTTAATTCTGGGAAAAAAAATTTAAAAATATAAAATTTCGTGATTTTTTTTATTATTGCACATGTGCAATAATACGTATTAATTATATTACACATGTGCAATATTAACAAAAAAACGTTAATTTTTTTTAATTTTTTCCAGAATTAAAGATAACAGAATTATAAGATCTATGGTACAATTTTTTTTTATCAAAAATATTAATGTATGAAAAAGTTATAGAGGTTTTAATATTATTGCACATGTGCAATAATAAATTTTTATTGCACATGTGCAATAATAAAAAAATAAAAAAAACGTTGAATTTTTTTTAATTTTCTCCAAAATTAAAGATAACAGAATTATAAGATTTATGGTGCAATTTTTTATAAAAATTTTTAACATATGAAAAAAGTTATAAAGGTTTTAATATTATTGCATATGTGCAATAATAATAATAATAAAAATTATTGCACCTATGCAATAATAATTTTTAAAAAAATTTGATTATTTTTTAAATTTTTTCCCATAACTAAAGATAACATAATTTTAAGGATTTTGGTGCAAAATTTTTATAAAAATATTAACGTATGAAAAAGTTATAGAGGTTTTAATATTTGTTTTCGTGTTTTCGCAATAAAAGTTGTTTTCACATGATCCTTACCCTATATATATATATATATATATATATATATATATATTTATAGTGAAAAGTTCATTGTAGACACCCCCATAAGTGTAGACAGGTAGACACCCTTTTTCACCGTTAGATCTCTTGATCTAATGGTTGTGATTAATTTCCTCTTTCTCTTTTTCTTTTTTCTCAATAATTAGAAACTTTCACATGTGAAAAAGAGCTATTTCACATGCGAAAGTGTCTACAATGAACCTCACCCTATATATATATATATATATATATATATATATATATATATATATATATAGGGAGAGGATCATTTGAGAACCAATTTGATTTGAGAACTAAAAAGAACTAATTTGAGCCACAAGTTTATTTACATGTATCCCCCCTCCCATGAATTGTAGTGGTCCCCCCTGAAATTTGTGGTTGAGATTTAGTTCTCAAAAGTTCTCAAAATAAAAAGTTCTCATTTGAACCTAACCCTATATATATATATATATATATATATATATATATATATATATATATATATAGGGTTAGGTTCAAATGAGAACTTTTTATTTTGAGAACTTTTGAGAACTAAATCTCAACCACAAATTTCAGGGGGACCACTACAATTCATGGGAGGGGGATACATGTAAATAAACTTGTGGCTCAAATTAGTTCTTTTTAGTTCTCAAATCAAATTGGTTCTCAAATGATCCTCTGAGGATCATTTGAGAACCAATTGGGTTTGAGAACTAAAAAGAACCATTCTAAGCCACTAGTTTATATATATGGAAACCCCCCCCCCTCCCCCATGAATTATAGTGGTCCTCACCTAAAATTAGTTGAAATTTGGTTCTCAAAAGTTCTCAAAAGAAAAAGTTCTTATTTGAACCTAACCATATATATATATATATATATATATATATATATATATATATATATATATATAAACAAAATTGAAAATATGGTTATGATTAGAATTTGTTTGGGAAGGGTATTAAGTTTTAGTGATTTTTAGGGCCATTCTAAAATATAATTGTAGGAAATTGAGTATCTTTTGATATAAAATAAATAAATAATAATAGAAACTCTCTTCTTAATTGTGGAAAAAATGTAGTATATATATATATATATATATATATATATATATATATATATATATATATATATATATATATATATAGGGTGATGTTCATTGTAGACCCCTTAAAAAGTGTAGACCCGTAGACTCCCTTTCTAACCATTAGATCTATAGAGCTGGGTTTTTTGGTTTAGGGGTACGATCGTCAAAACCCTTTTTCATACACAAAACCCCTCCCGCTCGTCAATCGCCAAATATCCCCCTCATCGATAATCGGTTCATGAACCCTAAATCGCTTTCTCCTTATCGTCAACCTCCCCTGAAACCTAAATATCTTCTATCATCGACGATCCACTCCAAAATCGATCCAGAATCACCTTCCAATGGAGAAACAAGAAGTGCATCTAGATTCAAATGTAGGTAAAATGTCCGATTCAACTCCCAAAAAGCCCGATTGTCGGGCGACGATAAAAGGTAATACTCATTTACTGAGTTTTGATTTCGAGCATTTTCAGTTATAATCGTTTAGATTTCGAGCATTTCCAATATTTCACGTGTTTAGTCTCTTAATTTCTGGTAGCAACTGGTTACATATTGGTTCCGTTTGTTTTGATTTCGAGTTAATTGTCCGTCTGTTTTGATTTTGAGTTAATTGTCCGCTTCACATGAACTTCATACATAGAACTTGTCTGTTGCACATGATTGGTAATAACTTAGTTTAATAATTCATTGAGTTTAAAAGACTCACTCAGTTTGTAACATGATTGGTATTAACTCACTGGAGTTTTAATATTGGTTCACTATAATTTTGGTTCACTATAATTTTGGTTTTATTAAGCTCCCTAGTGAGTATATACATATTGATTTTTTGTATATACTAGTGAGTTGAATCATACCTTTAAAGCACTTTCTGTTACTGAGTTTTGAGTTTGGAGTTTTGAGCAGTTTTGTGGTTTTTTCTAAATAGTATGCCTTTGATTGATGCAATCATGTGAAGATTACTAATTGTAATATTGTAGCTTGTATTCTAAAAACAGTTAAATCGATTTAAAAAAAGTATGTGTAATATTTGCGTAGTTAACTGTTGATAAACTACTATGATTGTACTATTGTAGCTTGTATTCTGCCTACATTTGTAATAAAAACATCTTGTACTGAGTTTAAAAATATAATAAGTGCACCATTTGGCTTGATGCTTATTTAACTTCTTTGATTTTGATAGTAACCTGATATGTTCCTAATCAGTAATTAAAACTCACTATAATTTAAAAGTCCATTGGTGCATATTTAGTCCATTGGTTCACTATAGTTATGATATTTTAAACTCACTATACTATATAAATTTAACTGATTTTCAGCAACCTCATGATTCTATAAATCACTGCATTAGCATATGTGTTAGCTAATGAGAATTCAACCATGGGGGAGGGTACTCAATACCTAAAACTCATTACAGTTGTACCATATGTGAAAGATAGCAACACGATCGTTTTGAACACTAATACAAATCATCAAAAGACTTAGAGATGCATATGAGTCTTAGTGAGTTTTTATGCATTATAAAGACTTTTAAAAATTGCTTTCAGGCTCAACTTTTGGCACATTTGGTCAGTCAAGACAAGTTGGTGCAGTTCTATCTGGAAGTCAAACTATTTCAAGCAATGGTGGATTTGCCACTTTGGCCTCAACTCCGGCCTCAGGAGGTGGTTTTGCTGCTATAGCCACAGGAAGTGGCGGTGGTGGGTTTGATGGTGTTTTGAGCGGTGGTGCTCCTGCACTTGATGGTGGACTTGGTGTATCGTCTTTAGGTTAATGCTTCTTCTAAATTCTTTTATTCTATTATGTTTACGGATAGCCATAATAAAAACCCACTTAAAAATACTTAAAAGAAATTATTTGATTGATACTCACTCAGTGAGTTTAATACTCACTCAGTCTGTTTAATAACTCAGTATGTTTGATACTCACTCAGCCAGTTTGTAAAAACATGATTGAATTGAACTTTATTGTATACAATATCAAATTAGAACTCATCATTATAATTTAATAGATATTTACTAGTAATTAGCAGATATTTATTCTATTATATAACTTAAAAACATTGAGTTATTATAAAACTCACTGAGTTTTATAAAATTACCACTTGAAACGACGAATTTGATTTTTGATAGTTTGATACTACAATACACTAGTGAATGCACTGCCCATGTTATCTTTCTAGAAGGAGCTTGACTTCTAAGGAAATAGATTACAATATTGACAACAACAGGAGACTCAACTTGCAGGGTATATTCACTGAGTTATTATAAAACATTGAGTTATTATAAAACTTAAAAACATTGAGTTATTATAAAACTCACTGATTTTTATAAAATTACCACTTGAAAATGAAGAATTTGATTTGAAATAGCAAACTCCATGTCAGTATCTTTTCTGCCTGTTACTTGCTCGACGAAATGCGACTTACAGTTTTTAGGGCTTTGTTTAAGTTCCAATACACTCAGTTCAGAAACTAAATGACAAATTTGATTTGAAATAACTCAGTGAGTTTATGAAGTAGAAGATTAATTGTTTCTGGTAGCAATTGGTTAAATATAGGTTTCATGTGTTTTGATCTCCGTTCATAATCGTTTAAAACTCATTTTGTGAATTAAAACTTAGTTTATCACATTGATTGGACTTTTTGACTAGTAATTGAGTTTAATAACTCAGTGAGTTAAATAACTCATTGATTGGTCTATTTCATAAAACTCATTTTGTGATTTAAAATGTGTGGTATATTTCAATCTATTTTCTTTGAATATCATTCCATATATACGTAAAAACTATTCTAGAAACTAATTTTATCTAATAATGTTTATATAGGGACTAGAAGGAGTTCAAGAATTGCTTTAAATACATCTTTTAGTAAATTTACAAATGATGTTGATAACCCAGTTAAAATAGATTGTGATGATGAAGTTCAAGGTTAGTTTTAAAAAAAAATAAGTTAGTTTTAATTATCACTTAAAAAATATATAAATTCAAGTTTCATTTGTTTTTATAATACTATTGTTTTACATATAATCATGATGATGATTTCAAGATCAAAGCAAACAATTGAAGAGGAAATCAAGTCAAAAAATAGTAAATGAAGATGGGAAGAAGAAAAAGTTAGAGAAGAAAATGCCACCAGTACAAGTTTCTGGTGAGTTTAATTTTATAAAACTGAGTTTTAAATTCTGTTTTATAAACTCAATTAAAATGAGTTTATAACTCAGTGAGTTATAAAACTTAGTGAGTTATAAAACATTGATTTTTAATTATTTAGATTTTAATTAAAATGCAGTAAGTTTTATAAGTTACTAAGTTATTAAAAATGAAGTGAGTTATTATAACCGTACTGATTATACAAGCTTACAACAATCTTAATTGGAATTTTCTTATTAAAATGCACTGAGTTTTATAACTCACTGAGTTTTAAACACAAATAAAATGCAGAGAGTTTTGTTTTAGAATTACAACAATCTTAATTTGCGTTTATGTTATTATTTTTATTGACACTTAGGTGATGAATTTGAAGAACCAAGTGAGGAATTAGAAAAAAAATCAGGTGATGAACTTGAAGAAGCAACTAAGGAAGTAGAAATAAAAAAGGAAGCAAAAAAGGGGAGAAAGAAAATGTTAAAAGTTAGAAAGTCGAAAAAGAAAATGTTACCAAAGAAAAATATGGAGAAGGAATCAGGTTAATCTAACTATTTAGTTATAATATTTTAACTTTACTTCTTTATATTTTTAGTATTGAAATTATTTCATTTGATACTCAGCAGATGAAACTGAAGAACCAAGTACAGAAGTAGATTTGAAAAAAGTAACAAAAGGG
The DNA here is from genome assembly GCA_039602395.1 of Deinandra increscens subsp. villosa. Classification (NCBI taxonomy): domain Eukaryota; kingdom Viridiplantae; phylum Streptophyta; class Magnoliopsida; order Asterales; family Asteraceae; genus Deinandra; species Deinandra increscens. Next base: position 54,445,386 of record JBCNJP010000007.1, on the reverse strand, counting down.
GAGAAAAGGGCGAGACAGAATATCACACCGGTTAAAAAGCCGACAAAGGATGGTCAACCAAAGAAGAAGTTGGGGAAAAAATCAGGTTAAAATCACTAAGTTTTGTCAAATTAGTTTATATTATTTTACTATTAAAACGCACACAATCAAGAGTCTTTAATAAGTTTTATCCGAGTTTTATAAAAAAGTGAGTTTTCACAACTATATTGGATAAGTATTGAGTTTTGTTTAATTGAGTTTTATACAAAACAGAGTTTAAAAAAAACTCACTAAGATAGAACAAATTAGACCCAGTGAAACTCACTAAGTCTAATTGAGTTTTAAACTGTTTATTTTTCATTCAAATTATGACTGTTAAACTCACTACAGTCATAAAAACTCACTATCATTTAATAAAAACTCACTGAGTTATAAATCTCAGTGAGTTATAAGACTCAGTGAGGTTTATACATAACAAGGGAATTTTATAACTCAGTGAGTTTTATAACTCACTGAGTTTTAGTTTTTTTTATATGCATTTTGTGAGTCTTGTTAAAATATAAGTGAGTTTTTTAAAACTCACTGAGTCTTATAACTCACTAAGTCTAATTGAGTTCTAAACTGTTTATTTTTCATTCAATAAGTTTTTTTATATTTCAGGTTTTGTTTAACAAAAAAAAAAAAAACAGTGAGTTTTATTACAGAAAACAAAGTATAAAACTAGATGAGACTTATTATAAAACTTAGTGAGTTGTATTATGTTCGTAGACACTGAGCTTTATTATAATCAGTAAGTTTTTATAAAACTATATTTCGTGAGTTTTAACTCAAGCTGCAAACGCATGGTTTTTAAAACTCATTGATTTACTTTTATTGATGTAGGAATCATAGTAAAAATAGCGAAAGAGTATGTACCTTATAGTGGTCAATTGATGTCAATGCATAAATCTACATCTCACTTCATTACTATGATTTCAAGATTAAATGAAGATCAGAGGAAAATTGTAGAAGGAATAGGGTTTGGACCGCTTCTTTCAATGGAAGTAACTAAGATTCCAACGGGTTTGGGATATTGGCTTATAACAAATTATGATCCTGACGAAAACACATTAAATGTTGGATCTAGGAAGATAAATGTCACTGCATTGGAGGTTAGAGAAATATTTGGGTTACCATTGGGGGAAAAAGAAGTGATAGAAAGAGAAAAGCCATGTGATAGAGATGAGGTTGTTGCTGAGTTTAAATTCCAGTTTCCTCCTGCATCAGCTGATAGAATTTTATTAGTTGACGTTACAAATTTGATGAAGTTTCAAGAAGATGCTGGATGGATGTTTACTATTAAATTCATGGTGGTGTATGCAACTATTTTTGGAAATACAATGAAAAACAATACAGTGAATAAAAGATTCCTGAATAATAGATGCTGATATCAAGAATTACAATTGGTGTGAATACTTAATTAAATGTTTGAAAAGAGAAAGGCGAGACTGGAATGGTTTGAATCCATTTTATGGACCATTGCAATTTCTTGCGGTATGTATTTCATTACATATAGTTTAAAAATTACATATAGTTAGTTTTTAAAAACTTAATTAATTGATATTGAAACTCACTGACTCCTAAAACTCACTACTGAGTTTAACAGTGAGTTTTTATGATTGCATTGAGTTTTATGGTTAAAAACTTACTGACTAAGTTATAAAATTACTAGTTGAGTTTTACGTAGTCACTATTTTGGTTAAAAACTCAATAATGGTTAAAGACTCATAAAACTCATTGCATAGTTATCAGCAAAAATGTAAAGAGAGTCACTATTTAATGAGTCTTATAGAACTCGGTGCATAGTTATCAGCAAAATGGTTAAAACTCAGTAGTGATTTTACAACATTAAAATCAACAGTTAAAAAATTCACTGACTAAACAAAACAAATTTCAAACTCTAAAAATATTTTATATAAAACTCAACAGTGAGTTCCATTGAGTTTTATAATCATCTCAGTGCACACGAGATGATTTATGCACTGAGTTTTATAAAAAAAAACTCACCGAGTTTTATAAAATTACCACTTGAGTTTTACAAAATTCATTGCATTTTATAGTGTCTGATTGAAAAGAGAGTCACTATTCGGGTGTTTATAACTCTATTTGTGTGTTTATATATGCGTTGACTTATAATTTATATTTTGCCATTACTTGATATTAATTAGTTTATATTATAATCTACACAGATGTTGATGGTACATGATGATTTTAAAAGAAGAAAAGAAAACATTGGTATTTTAGGGGTTAAATATATCAAGGATTCAATGTTAGAGTCTATTCCAACATCACTTGAAGAGAAGATTAAATTAGATGAAGATGACCTTGAAATGAAGAAAAAAAAGAAGAAGAATATAATGAATGCTTCAAGAGTTTAAAAAAAAAACCAAGTCAATACACTGCGGAATTTAAGACTTCAAATGTGAGATCTGAAGGTGATATTGAATCTGAAAAGAAGAAATCAAACAAGAGAACAGTTTCTAAAAAAGAGAGTCCAAAGAAAAAGAAAATGGTGGATCTTGATTGTACACAAAATCAAATTACACCAACAAATGAATGTGAGTCTCAAAAGAATAAAAGAAAAATTTTAGATTCAGATGAAGAAAAACAAAAGAAATCCAAGAAGGGGACATATTTTGAAAATGAGATATCTATGAGTCCAAAGGAAACAAGTGCCCAATATGAGATTGAGAGAAGTGAAAAACAAAAAGATGTCATAAATGAAGAAATCTCAGATGATATAACACCTAGTTTGTTGATGGCGTTTGATGATTTTGACAAAGAACTTAATTCAAAGAAAGAGAAAGTGGAAAAAGCTCAATCAGAAACCAAGACAGGTGAGTTTGAAAAATTAAATTAAAATATTTAATTTAATTTATTAAATATTACTAGCCTAAAGTCCAATCAAATGTGATAAACTAAAGTTTAAATAACTCACTGAGTTATTTCAATGTCATCTAACTATGTAGTGAGTTTCACTATAAAACTCACTGAAGCTCATTATTCACTATAAAGTCTTATATATTTAGTGAATTTTATACTTAAAATTCTAACTATGCAGTGAGTTTTATGCATAACAAAGTGAGTATTAAACTCACTGAGTTTTATACTGACTTAGTTATAAAATTTTAGATTCAGATGAAGGGAAACAAAAGGAAACAAGTGCCCAATATGATATTACCCCGAGGATGATGCTTGAGTTTGAGAAAAAGTGAAAAACCAAAAGATGTCAGAAATGAAGAAATATCAGATGATATAACACCTAGTTTATTGATGGCATTTGATGAGGTAGACAATGAACTTAATTCAAAGAAAGACTCAAAAGTCGCTGCAAATGAACCTGTTCTATCTTTTGGGTTTTCCATGATTTCTAGTCCTGACAAAGTGAAAAAAACTCATGCAGAAACCAAGCCAGGTGAGTTTTAAATCACTGAGTTTTAAACTCAATCAGTTTATCAGTGAGTTTTAAATATGTAGCAAGTTTTATATAATAATGAGTTTTACTCTTAAATTCCAGATGATTTCGACAAAGAGCTTAATTCAAAGAAAGAGAAAGAGAAAAACCTCATGTAGAAACCAAGCCAGGTGAGTTTGAAAAGTTAAATCTAAATAATTAAAAATCAATGTTTTATAACTCATTAAGTTTTATAACTCACCGAGTTATTTAACTAACTGAGTATTTAACTCAATTACTAGCCAAAAAGTCAAATCAATTTGATAAACTAAGTTTTAATAGTATTAAAATCACCGGGTTATTTATCAGTGAGTTTTACATATTCACCGAGTTTTATTGACTTAGTTATAAAATTTTAGATTCAGATGAGATTTTTAATAGTCCAAAAGAAACCAGTGCCCAATATGATATTACACCTAGTTTATTGGTGGTGTTTGATGATTTCGACAAAGAACTTAATTCAAAGAAAGAGAAAGTGGAAAAAGCTCATGCAGAAACCAAGCCAGGTGAGTTTGAAAAATTAAATTAAAATATTTAATTTAATTTATTAAATATTACTAGCCTAAAGTCCAATCAAATGTGATAAACTAAAGTTTAAATAACTCACTGAGTTATTTCAATGTCATCTAACTATGTAGTGAGTTTCACTATAAAACTCACTGAAGCTCATTATTTACTATAAAAGTCTTATATATTCAGTGAATTTTATACATAACAGGTGATATTACCCCGAGTATGATGCTTGAGTTTGAGAAAAGTGAAAAACCAAAAAATGTTAGAAATGAAGAAATATCAGATGATATAACACCTAGTTTATTGATGGCATTTGATAAGGTAGACAATGAACTTAATTTAAAGAAAAACTCAAAAGTCGTTGCAAATGAACCTGTTCTATCTTTTGGGTTTTCCATGATTTCTAGTCCTGACAAAGTGAAGAAAACTCATGCAGAAACCAAGCCAGGTGAGTTTTAAATCACTGAGTTTTAAACTTACTCAGTTTATCAGCGAGTTTTAAATATGTAGCAAAGTTTTATATTTTAATGAGTTTTACTCTTAAATTCCAGATGATAAAGGAAATGAAGTTGATGTTTCAAAAGTGATAGAGATAACACCATTGTTGAATATTGATGCTGAGAAGACTTTTGATGCTGAGAATCAACAAAGGCCAAAGAGGAAAATTGTTTTGAGTGATCTTTTAAGGTCACCATATGTTAAAAGGCCAGTTCAAATGAAAGTTAAAAGAACAATATTTGAAAAGGAAATGTCAGACTTTATTTTTAGTGCATGCTATTGTAACAGGTGAGTCGACAAAAAGATATCAAGTAAATAAAAGTTAGTTAATTAATTGAATCATTTTTGAACTAATTTTTTGTTGAATGTGCAGTGATGTTGTTTTCACAACAACAGCAAGTGAAATTGTGGCACGGGATTCGATAGAGTCATTATGTACCAGAGTTGGAATTCACTTAAATGTAATTACTGCGTGGGCGAGGATACTAAACTATCAAGAAAATCTCAAAAATAAAGAATCCCCAAGAAGACTCTTTTGTTCACCGGTGATGTTGGTATGTATTAATTTCATCTAAATTTATGCATTTACAAACTTCTAAAAATCATATATATAGTTATTAAACTCTAAATTTAATCAGAAAGATTTATTTTATAATCAATTAAAAACTCACTAAACTATCTATGTTCATTTTAAACTAAATTCAAAACTCTATTTCTGATTATGACTAAAATCTAATCACATGTCATATATATTTATTGTTTTAGCAGAGATCATAATGATTGAGTTTTTAAAGTTAACAGTTAAAAACTCACTAACATTTAATAAAAACTCACCAAGTTATAAATCTCACTGTGTTATAGATCTCAGTGAGATTTTTCCATGTTGTGCAATGACATTGATTGAACTTATCAAAGTTTTGGAAAAACTCCTTATTAAATATATTGTTGGTGTTTTGAAATTATTGTTTAGTATTTCACAAAGTAGTAACATATTTATTTATATTGTAACAGTTCCCCACTTTTTATGATGCTGGTGTGAAAAAGAAGATCGCTATACACATTTTGAATCAAATTTTAAGTCAGTTTTATCCGCTGAAAAGTTGAAATCAATTGAAGGAATTGATCTTGTCTTCATACCAATTGTCTTCGCATGACACTATTATTTGATGTGTTTCAACTTGAAAACACAAAGAATTGAGTTGATTGACAACAATGGTGATAAAAAAAGGAAATATGGAACTATTCCTAAAGAAATGGTATGTCAACTTCCTTCAAATCTCATTTCTGCTGATTTAAGGCAAAAGACATAAAAAAACTCAGTGATGGGTATTATACAAATTTCAGTATATAACTCAATGAGTTATAAGACTCTATGCATTATAATAACTCAGTGAGTTATAAATAACTCGGTGAGTTATAAGACTTAGTAAATTTATGAGTCTTAACCATTATTGAGTTTTAACCAAAAATAGTGACTATCTTTTCAATGATTTAGTATAAAACACTCAGTGAAAATGTAAAACTCAATTGGTAATTTTATAACTCAGTGAATATGTAAAACTCACTGTTAGCAATACTTTGTAATGCTAAAACAGTTAGGTAAATTGTTTTTGTTCATACTCAGTAAGTTTTTAACCATAAAACTCAATATAGTAATAAAAACTCACTGTTAAAACTCAAAACAGTGACCGATTCATACACGAATTCAGTCTTATAAATTCAGTGAGTTTTATACTTAAAATCTAACTATGCAGTGAGTTATATACATAACAAATGTGTTTAAAAAAGTCAAAATTTAGTCGTATAACTCAAAAATGAGAATATGTTGTGTGTTTATAAATCTATTTAAGTGAGTTTTTTTATTTATTATTTTTTTTTTGAAGAAGCAAGCATTTGTGGATTATTTGATAGCAATTGGGTACAAACTTCATGAGAAAATGAAGAAGGCACAAATAATACGTTTGGAAATGCCTTGGAGGACATTGAATAACAATATCGATTGTGGTGTTTTTGTTATGAGACATATGGAAACTGATTTCGGCGATTCCAAGAATTGGAATTCAGGTTTGCTAAAAGAAAAGATCAAGCACATGATTTAGATGATCTTCGATATAAATACGCTGTAAAGATTCTTACACATCATATAAATTTGCAAAGTCATTCCAATGTTCAAGAAATGAAAGAATACATGAAGTTGGAAGAAGATGTTAGGATGCTTTTGAAAGAATTTGCACTTGAAAGAATCCAAAAAAGAATGAAAGAACATTTGGATCCTATAGTAAAGGATGACGATCTTGAGGAGAAGAAAGAGGATCCTAACAAGAAGAATGAGGATCCTAAAAAGAAGAATGAAGATCCCAAGAAGAAGATTGAGGATGCTAAAAAGAAAAATGAAGATCCGAAGAAGAAGAATGATGTTCCAAAGAAGAAAAATGCAAATCCGAAGGAGAAGAATGACGATGTCAAGAAGAAACAAAAGGATTGAAGAACAAGTAAAAAACAAGTTGTGGATATGTGAATTTTGACGTTTGATATTTTGGTTTTGTTTGTTTTTGTTGGAAAATTTTAGTGACTTTTTAACACTTCTATGGTTTTTTTTAAGTACAAATGAACATGTGGTGTTTATGTGAAATTCGACTTTTGATATCATGAATGGAGCTTCTATAATTAGTACAGTTATAAAACTCCGTGCATAGTTAAAATAACTCATAGTTAAATTTGTTTGGTTAGTCAATGAGTTTTTAATCAATGAAGCTCACCGTTGAGTTTTATAAAATAACTCAGTGAGTTATAAGACTCAGTAAATTTATGAGTCTTAACCATTATTGAGTTTTAACCAAAATAGTATTAAACTCAGTGAATATGTTAGACTCACTGTTAAAAACTCACACAGTGACTGATTTAAGTAACTAATTGAGTTATAAAACTTAGTGAGTTATGTCAGATAACACAACGATTGGGAACATGTTAAGCGGACCATTGTTGAGCACATTGATTGGACTTTTGGCTAGTAATTTGGGGAGTTAAGATTTTTCATGATGTAAAACTCAGTGCATTTTAATAGAGGTTATAAAATTGTCGTAATAATTTCTTCAATTAAGATTGTTGTAAAGCCTTCTTCAATTCAAATGCATTTTGATTGAGTTTATAAAACTTTCATAAAGATTTCTTCAATTGAAGTGCATTTTAATTGAGTTTATAAAACTATTGTAATCATTATTTCAATATTCAAAAATATCCGTTCCTCCTTTCTTCAATATACAAACGTCACTTATCACTTTATAAAACTCAAATTAAAAATGCATGTAAAAAAAAACTAAAACTCACTGAGTTTTAAAAAACTCCCTAAGTTTTTATAACTCACTAAGTTTTATATGTCTGTGAGATTTCAAACTCACTGAAATTCATAACTCACTGAGAAAATAAACCTTACTGAGTTATTTAAAACTGAGTTATTAAACTAAAGTTATCTATTAAGTTCACTTAAAAAAAAACAAAAAACGTGAAGTGTTGAATAAATGTCTAGTACATCAATAAAACTCACTGCGAAAATAAGTTTCAAAAATTATGTTCATCTACATACTATTCTTCAACTTGTTCATCTTCTTCCCAAAATTCTTCAGCTTCTTCATCTTCTTCCCAAAATTCTTCAGCTTGTTCATCTTCTTCCAAAAGCTCATCATCCGTGTCATCTACTTCAACTTCTTCATTTTCTTCATCAGACTCATTATCCTCAGCCTCTATTTCATCTTCATCATCTTCTTCTTCAATTAAATTACCATACACATCTTTTACTTCTTTGCAAGTTCTTCGATCATGTGTTTTTGTTGTTTTCCCACATCTTCCACACTTTATTGCTCTTTTCCTACTAAATTCCTTTGCTTTCTCAGCAGCCCCTATTATTCTTTTTCCGGAACCGCATCCTTTTCTCCTTAATTCTCGAGGATTTGAAACTTTTTTCAACTTAGGAACTTTTACACCAAGACGTTTCTCAAATTTAGATTTTTTTATCCATTGGTGCTTCATTACTTGTTTTTTTTTCTCAACATTCTATTTTAAATCTCTAAGAGTTTCTACAAAAGTTCTCAATTCATCTTCGTTGTCGATCAACGTCTTTACACAAAAGTCGACCATAGTAATTGCTTCATTTGCAAGACTTTCAGCTTCAGCACTAATTTTTGAATAATTATATGTCTTTTGCCTTAAATCAGCAGGAATGAGATTTGGAGTCCATCGTATTTCAATATAATTATTTGGTATTTCTTGAATATCATTCTATTTAAGAACATAAAAGACGTGTCTGCATAATACTCCCATCCTTGAAAAATGCTCACAAGTACAAACAAATTCCATGTCTTTTTTGTTAAATAAAACCTAAAATATAAAGAAAACTTATTGAATGAAAAATAAACAGTCTAAAACTCAATTATACTTAGTGAGTTATAAGACTCAGTGAGTTTTAAAAAACTCACTAACATTTTAATAAGACTCACAAAATGCATGTAAAAAAAACTAAAACTCAGTGAGTTATAAAACTCACTGAGTTATAAAATTCTTTTGTTATGTATAAAACTCACTGAGTCTTATAACTCACTGAGATTTATAACTCAGTGAGTTTTTATTAAATGATAGTGAGTTTTTATGACTGTAGTGAGTTTAACAGTGAGTTTTTATGGAAACAGTCACTGTTGCAAAGTTTAAAAACTCACTGAATATTAAATCAGTCACTGATTGCAAGTTTAAACCTCAATGGATATTAAAATCAGTCATTGGTGAGTTTATCAGTGAGTTTTAACCAACATCATTTAAACTCAAATACAAAAATTCAAAATAAAAAACTAACTACAAAGATGAAATTAAAAAGTATTGTTGGTCCGAGATCAAACCGTCAACACGATATTCGATCACAAATGAGTGTGGAAACCTCAAATGCGATTGATTCAAGAAACAAGTAGAAGAAATAGATTCAATCTATGAGAAAGATTGAATCTTGAATGATAAACTCTACAAGTGAAGCTGATCGTAAACTTGAAAGAACAACCGAAATCGTAAACAAGAAATTTGTATTTGAAAAGCTTGTGTAAATCATAAACACATGAGGCTTATATAGTGCCTCTTACAAAAACCTAGCCCAATAGTAAACACATTAGGCCCAATCATAATCATAACAAAATCGGCCCACATGGCTCAAAACAATAACTAACTAAGCCCAAAACCAACTAAAGCTAGCCTAATAACTAATGTTCATGCCTCAATAAAATATAGCCCAACAATCTTCCCCTAGGCATGAATCATTAGACCTCTTACGGCAGCAGCAGATCGAATCTGAATGTATTCTGAGTGTTGTTCGACCACCATCTGTTCGCCACAATCCGGTTTTCCGTCCCATGGAAGATTCCCACCCTCACAACGTTTTCCAAGTCATTTTCATCTCCGAGAATAGGCTGTGAGGCGAGCAACTTGATATCCTTTTCTCCAAATCTTAGCAAATCCACCGGATCGTAAAAGCGAAACTGCCTCAGACCCTTGCAGAGAACTACCACCTCGTGTGTCATTGGATCATAACACCAGCAGTGAAAGTTTTTGACCAAGGTACCATCTTCAATCTCGCCCAACATATTGATAACTCTTGTGCGTTTGGTGGTTGGTCTCCTTGCTTCACCAATTGGCTCTCTAGTCACTGGGTCAGTTTCAGTCTGGACCCATTTTACTTGCTTCAGCTCAAAATTTTCAAAGTTATTTTCTTGATGGCTCAGCAGATTGTTTCTAATAAGGTCTCCGTCAGGGCTGTTCCATCTGTTTATGTAGGGAGCTCGAAGCAGATTTCTGATCTCAGGCTCAGTCCAAGAATGGAATTGTGCACGAGTTCTATAATATTCAACTGGACTATAGCCTTCACGGATCACAGCAAATAATTTCTTCTCGGTGTCATAATGCCAGCATAAGATGGGTTCACAACTCCCCTTTTTGTCTAAAGAGCTTCCTCCAAGATCAAGAGAGTACTGAGTGGGGGCTGGTCCTTGAAAGAATTCTCGGAACCAGTTGTCGTGACCTTCAGGAGCTTTGGAGATCACTCTTCCTCCTCTGGCATAATCAGACATCTCAATATTTTCATCTCCATCGTCTTCATTCATTGCATCAGCACCTTGCACACCCTGTGATGAACTTTGTTCAGGGGCACTTGAAGATTTTGACTCCACGACACTTTTCAAGTCAGTAAATTTCTTCTTAAGATCCATCAAAGTCTCATAGAGCCACTTCATTCTATTTTTATCTGCCACCTCCTTTTCTCTCATCATTTTGTTCTCATCCTTCAGGGCCTTTATCTCATTTTCTCTGAATCGATTCTGAGATATCAAAAAGTTGATATGAGGATCAGTGCTTATCCTCAAATCAATCGGAAGTTCAGCAGATTGGAAAGGCCTGAAGCTAGGAATAGCTGTTGGCTGACTTATCACAGGAGCAGCGCTCACTTTCACTGGGCTTGGTACAGTGAAAGAATGATCAACCTCTATAAATTGTCCTTCTTCCCGAACTGGGCTACGTTCGGATAGAAGTGGAGTTTCAGTCTGAGCAGGAGCAGGTTGATCTTGAACATTTTCAGCAGCTGTTTCTTCATGAGTACTGGGACCCTCAGAACTGGGCCCCGCTGGATGCACTATCATTAAGCTTGAGCTTGTCTTTGAAAGCTTGAATCTGATGCTTCTTGGATCTGACCTCTTTCTTGGAGAAGGTTCACGTGTAGGAATTGGTTCTTCAAGAACATCTTCAACATCCAGATTCAGCTCAGGAGGGGTTGTATCACTGCCTGATGATCCGATCATGTCATCCCTTGACCTTTTAAGGTTAAGGGGCCCTAGATTCCCATAGATATCATCATCAGTAATCTCCTGACCAGCAAGTATATCATCCATTACATTCTCTTCATCGGAGGGTATTATCACATCTTCTTCTTGTACATTAACAGCCGGAGTTGCTGTTATGTCTTGTTCTTCAGCAACGGATGCATTAACATTAGGCACATCAGCTTTAGGTTCATCTTCATCAAACTCTTGTTCCCTTGCCACCTCTGGGAACGCACCCCTCTTTACCCATTCAAGTCTTCCCTAAAGCTGTTTTTACCCTTTCTATCTTGGGTTTGAAGACCAAAAACCCCACAATCCATCACTTTGATGTCCAACTTCTCTATCCTTTCTTCAATCATCGGGTATATCTTCATAACCACCATTTGCACAAACCTTGGTGTCATCAAAAACTGTTCTCTGGCACTCAGATCAGCATTGCCTACCCAGTGAGACAGCATCATCTTTGAGAAGTTGAAATCCCAATCTAAGGCCAATGCAATGAAAGCAGTTCCATGAAGTTGATTCAGCTGATCAAAACTGGTTCTCTTGCCTAGAAATGACTTCTGCATATAATGTGCCTGGCACCTCCAGTAATGAGGCAGTAGCTTCTTGAAGATAGGCGGAAACTTCCCCTCGTACCCCATAGATTGAGCACCAGCAAGAACAACCTCCTTCGGATACTTGATTGGATCAGTGGCTTTATCAGTAATGTTTAGCCCTTGTCTGATATCTTCTTCCTCAATCACTACTTGTCTGTTCTGAACAGTTGCAGAAATACTTGTCTTGTCAGCATTCGCTCTTGCAGTACCCCAGAACTCCCTCACCAGCATCTCGTCAATAAGCACATTCGTCCTCAGGGCATGATTTATTTTGCAAGTGTTCCTCCCGGCCACCAGAGAATAGAATCACTCCATATGCTTCTCTGGCGGGTCTTCAAGATACGCTGGGATGCAGTGGTCTTGTTCAAACTTTATCTCTTCGTCTAGCATCTCTTCTGTCATCTGAGAAAACGAGACAAATGCATCAGACATATTCATCAAATCTATTATGAATATTAACCCTTGACGTTGTTCAATTGAAAATCACATTTTACTTTTGAAGATCACACAGTTTCAATTTGAACTTTTAGGGAAAATAATTGAATTAAGCACACGCTCACCAACCACTATCAAATTTATCTCAGAAATGATCAATTTTAATGAGATTCCAAAAATTATTAAGTGTTTAAGACATTAAATCTCATTAATGTGAGTTTACGATTCAAGCAATGGGTTTACGATCCATAAAACTGGGTTTACGACATATCAATCGGGTTCACGATCGATTAGAATTTTGGCCCAATCGTAAACAATAAGTCCAATCGTAAACACCGTTATCTCGACATGGCCCAATAGTAAACTGTTTTGACATTAATGCGGATCGTAAACAACCCGATCGTGAACATTGAGTCGTAAACACGAATCGTAAACGCCCAAACGTCGTCTTCTTCACCAGGTGATCGTAAACACGCAAACCGCCATTGAAACAACCTGCAATTAACTCGTAAACGCATCAAACACCTCAAATATGCAGAATGAACACCAAAAACTACCTTTAATCAATTTCTAACACAAAACCGACTTCAAGACTTAAGAAATTGTCTCGAAAACAGTAGACACAGATAACAATCGCGAATTAGGGCTTGAAACACAAAATCCGTGAATGGATGCACGAAACTGTCGATTGAGAGAGGGTTCTTGGTCGGAAATGAAAGATGACGACGATGGTGAGCTCGGATTGGTTCGAGGTGGATGGAGATGGACGAGAAAGAGTTTTCCGGTGAGTGGTGCGGCGGTTAGGGTTTTTCTCGGCTGAAGTCGTAAACAGAAATGAGAGGGAGAGGATCGTAAATGAGAGAAAGAGATCGGAAACTTGGTTTTATTAAAAAAATTTACACTTTGGTCCCTCTTAAACCAAAACTCTTTAAAAACATCCAAACCTTTTCAAACAAAAGGTTTTGATAAACCAAACTTACACTTGACCCCTTAATCTTTTAAAATCAAACAAGCTTACCCCAAACTTTGATAATTCTCATAAACATTTGAAAATATTTGACTTTTGAGAATTTACGAAACTTCCCTTCAGACTCATACCCCGAGTATCTGATCATGATCATAAAATAAAACTTAAAATATTTAAAGACTAAACAAAATTGAAAATGCACAAAATCAAGATAACCTAAATACTAGACAAAAACATACTTACCTTGAGATTGATGTTATTCAAGGATCAAACCAGACAAATCATTAACTGAGGAACCCTTTTCAGCTTCCGTTACTCGATGCTCTAGACAATTGCTCAAAATCTTTGAAATCACATAAACTCACAATCAGTTAAAAGTTTTAAGTGCTTAAGTTGTGGTACATAATTACCGTCATGTTTAACTGTCCCCACACCCAATCGTTCATAGCAAAACCTACCCAACCTCAGAGTTTATTGAGGATTCACAAACCCCCAACTTGAGGAACCATGCAACACTGCTTTGACAACCACTTATTTCTTATTTTCATGAATTATCGGTTGGTGATCAGGTCGGCCGTATAAGCACGCAGAGAAGACCAACAGAACAATTTTCTTTTCTTTTTCATTTTTTTTCTTTTTCACAATTTATTTTTTTGAATCTTTTTCTTTTTCTTTTTCTGTGGGGTTGTCATTTACAGTATAAACATGGCGTGAGAGAGTGAATACTAGGTAAATACCACTCTCAACCCATTTTTGCCGGGTCTCAGTTTTTTAAACTATGTAAACTAGGATGGAAACCTAAACATATATAAGTGTTAAATTTACTGCACTTACAATGGATGATCATTGTTTTTGATTTAGCTTACCGAACATCATCTTTGAGACGTCTTTCACTTCTGCCTTACACGTGTCAGTCTCCGATTGTCATGGAAATTTATATCACATCCTAACAACTCAAGGCAAACAAAAGACATCATAAAAACTTCAAACAGATATTTTTTAGATTTTCTGAGACAATGATATTTCTTCCCCTGTTTTTATGAGGCTTTTGAAAACAAACACTATTTTTTAAATTTTCTATATATGTATATATTTTTTTTAAAGTTTTCTGAAAAGAAAAAAAATTACAAATAAAATTTGATCAGATCATTCCTCGAAGGCAATCATCTTTAGGCCTTCAACACATGATTCAAAATTTGGACGAGGAAGGGGTTTTGTAAAAATGTCCGACACATTCTGATCGAAGCTTACCTTTTGAAGCTGAATTAGCTCCCGATCATAGAAATTACATATGAAATGAACCTTTATGTCTATATGCTTGGTTTTGGAATGTTGGACAGGGTTTTTTACTATTTCCAGAGCAGCAGCGTTATCACAAAAGATAGGAGTGTTAACGAATTCCATACCGTAATCTGTGAGCTGGTTTTGGATCCATACTACCTGTGAAGTACCGGCAGATGCTGCCACGTACTCAGTTTCGGTAGTTGATTTTGATACGGTATGCTGCTTTTTGCTCTGCCATGAGATGAGCCTATCTCCCAGGTACTGACATCCTCCAGTAGTAGATTTCCTGTCAAGGTCACTACCTCCATAGTCACTGTCAGTGAAAGCATATAATTGAAAATCAGTGTTCTTTGGGTACCAAAGACCAAGCCTAGGCTTACCCTTCAGATACCTAAAGATACGCTTAACAGCAGATAAATGAGAAAGTTTAGGGTTGGCCTGATAGCGTGCACACACACAAACTGCATGCATGATGTCTGGCCTGCTGGCTGTCAAGTACATAAGTGATCCAATCATCGACCGATACTGGAATTCACTCACTGGTTCTCCATTAAGATCAGCTGACAAAAGTGGCCTGGATGCCATGGGAGTGGAAATGGGCTTGCAATCCTGCATCTTGAATTTCTCGAGAATCTCATTCACATACTTTGCCTGATGAATAAGAATTCCCGATTCATCCTGTTTTACTTGTAATGCAAGAAAGAAACTCATTTCACCTTGGTCACTTATTTCAAACTTTTTCCTCATAATCTCTTCAAATTCAGTGCACAATTCCTCGTTTGTTGATCCGTAGATAATGTCATCTACATAAACTTGCACCATGATTATGTCTTCCTTCACCCTCTTTCTGAACAGCGTTTGATCAACCACTCCTCTTGTATATCCATTCTCCACCAAGTGATTGGATAGAGTTTCATACCAGGTGCGCGGAGCTTGATGCAAACCATACAAGGCCTTATCCAGCAGATAAACATGGTCAGGATTTTCTTCATCTATGAACCCTGGTGGTTGAGTTACATAAACCTCTTCACATCCATCTGATGCACCGTAAAATTGAGATATGATGCCACAGCCAGAAAGATCCGAATTGCTTCCAATCTTGCCACCGGAGCGTATACCTCATCGTAGTCAATCCCATGAACTTGCCTGTGCCCTTGTACTATCAATCTCGCCTTGTTTCTGACAATAATTCCGGTGTCATCCTTTTTGTTCTTATATAACCACCTCGTAGGAATAACCTTCTTGTCAGCTGGCCTCTTCACAAGTCGCCACACTCCCAGCTTTGAGAACTGATTCAATTCATTGTGCATGGCCTCCATCCAATTTGGATATTTGAGAGCAACCATCACATTTGGAGGCTCAATCTGGGAAATGAAACAGGAGAACATGCAGAAGTTAATGTTTCCCGTGCGGCTTCTCGTTGTGACTCCTGCTGTCACTGGCCCTACCACGTTACTGAGTGGATGATCTTTGTTTATTCGACTCTCTTGAACATCAGGCACTGAAACAGTAACAGGCAAGTTAGTATTATTAACATTATCAGACATACCTGGGCCTTGAGAATCCACTGGAGCATCGCGTGTTCCTGAACATTCTGGAACATTTGCATTGGAATTTCGTGACGTCTCTGCCGATGCTCTTTCCACATGTGGCCTCATTTCAGGACTAGGAGCAATGATATCTTCTTCTTCTCCCAGATTGTGGAGAACATTGGAGAATTTGAGACCTTCAAACAGTGATCCGTAGTCAAAGACCCAATCTGGTCCAGTACCCGAATCAGTTGGATTATCCTCCATCCAATCCACATCAAAGGTCTCAATAATCAATTTGGTGGTTTTGTTGTACACGCGATAAGCACTATTTGCTGAGTAACCGACAAAATAGCACTCATCAGCTTTGGCTTCAAATTTCCCTACATCGGACTGAATTAGCACCGTGCATGGACATCCGAAGGTCTTGAAGTACCCCACCCTTGGCTTTTCTCCATAAACAATCTGATATGGAGTCTTCTCGTGTCGCTTGTTCAGAAGTACTCTATTTTGCACGTAACAAGCTGTATTCACCGCCTCTGCCCAAAAGAAGATTGGTAGTTTTGCTTCACACATCATCGTTCTCGCTGCCTCAATGAGTGTCCTATTCCTTCTTTCTGCAACTCCATTCTGTTGTGGTGTATAAGGAGCACTGAACTGCCTTTCAATACCCTTCTCACCACAAAACATGTTCAACTCTGCATTCTTGAATTCTGTTCCATTGTCAGTTCTTATGCCCTTCACTCTCTTGTTCAGCTGGTTTTCTAAAAGTGTGACGAACTGTTTTACAAGGGTCGGAGTTTCGTACTTGTTTGATAAAAAGAAGACCCAAGTATAACGCGAATAGTCATCCACTATTACGAGACAATAAGAAAACTTGCTGATGCTTTGTACCTGCATGGGACCAAAAAGATCCATATGTAAGAGTTGAAGAACAGAAGAGACAGAGTTAACAACCTTTGGACGGTGTGGCAACTTGTGCTGCTTCCCCTTAGCACAAGCCACACATTTCTCCACAGACGAGAAATCTTTGATCGGTAAATTTCTAACGTGCTCTCCTTTAGCCAGCTTAGACAGATTCTTCATATTGGCATGCCCCAGGCGACGATGCCATAATAACGCTAAATTCCCATTCTGCTTTGAGATAAGACAGGCTTCTTCTGTGGTTGGAGGTTTGCCCAAATTCATCTGATAGGAATTTCCTCTTCTTGGAGTGCGCATTAAGATGCACTCCTCTGGAATTTTGAAGCCTGGCTTGAGGATTATGCATTCCTTCTTGATGAACAGGACTGAAAAGTCTTTATCACACATTTGCGACACACTTAGCAAACTGTGAGACAGTTCCTCTACATAGTGTACGTCAGAAAACGTCAAGCTTCCACTCTTCACAACCCCTTTCTTACTGATTCTACCACCTACCCCACCTGCAAAAGATACTCCTCCGCCATTGAAGTCTTGTACCTCTTCCAATAGGGATAAGTCTCCGGTCATGTGTCGGGAGCAACCGCTATCAACGTACCAGAGATTGTTGATAGAACTACTTGGCTGTCCCTACAAAATCGGAAATCAGTTAGAGTCAGGTACCCAGGTCATAACTGATCTGGGCACTCCTTTGGAGTCAATGTAGTTAACCAATTTGAAAGATATT
Organism: Deinandra increscens subsp. villosa; assembly: GCA_039602395.1. Lineage (NCBI taxonomy): Eukaryota > Viridiplantae > Streptophyta > Magnoliopsida > Asterales > Asteraceae > Deinandra > Deinandra increscens. Next base: position 54,427,596 of record JBCNJP010000007.1, on the reverse strand, counting down.
CCTGCTTTAGATTCAGGTTTACTCAAAATTTGAGCATTGACTTTAGGTTTCTAAGCAGGTTGTTTCTAAGAGTTAGAACTGCTAGCTGAGTTCTTTGCTGGTGATTGTTTCTTTGATGGAGATGTCACCTTTTTGCCTTTTGACTTAACAATAGGTGTCCACTCAAGTTTCAATTTAGTATAAACCATCTGTTTTGTTTGAGTGACCACTTTTGGTTTTTCAATTACTGCTTTGCCCTTAGGTTTAGCAACAAGGTTGACTTTAGGCACTTGTTTCTCAAAAGGTTTTGTTTTCATTTTGTCTTTTCTTTGATAAACTCCCTTAGGTTTGTAAGAAGAGTTTGAAGGTCTAGTCACATTCCACTTTTCTTCAACATGCTTTGCCATCGGAGCTTTTGTGTTCAAAACCTTAGACTGTTCAGTCTTCATTGGTTCTAAAATCTGCTTCCCCTTAGACACAGCTTGTTGTTTTTGGTTTTTGTTTTCTCCTGCCATCATTTTCTGCAACATACTGGTCCGTGGGTTGTGCGGACAGTATGGTTGATAAGGTCTATTTAAGCAGTTTGCAGCAAAATGTCCTGGCTTCCCACATTGAAAACAATTCATAGGTCTAGGTCCATTTACATGGCTACACAAATATGATCGTCTTGGGTATGATGATTTCCACTCTGGCTTATCATCCCACTTGTGTATCACATGTTTTGTATCCCTTTCAGGTTGTGTGATCAGACAAAATTGTTCTGATTTAGTTTTGTTTGTTCTATTAAAAGCTGACACAACCTGGGGATAAGCAACAAAATCTTTGGGCTTGGTCTCACGAACAATATTTGTGTTAGGCACACGAATTTTAAAACCAGTCACTTTTTTCATTTGATTCAGAAACATTTTTTAACACTGGTACAACTATTCGTTTTGACTTGGATGTTTCAAGTTCTGACACAAGTGCCATTACATCATCCTTAGGTAAATAAACACTAGAACTACTAGACACGTGACTCTCTTCCACTCTCTGACATTCTGCATCCTCCTTAGAAATGTCTTTGATTTCTACTTCATCTGCATAATAAATAGATACATCAGAAGAGCTCACACAATTATTCAGAGAAGTCTTTGATGGACCTGCTTCACACGTGTCTGTCATCACTTTATCCTTATCACCCAACCCATAAGTCATGTGTTTTTCATTTTCTATTTCCTCTTCTGTCATAGGCTTCACTCCAACCAAGTCACTATCTAAGGGAGGTCCTTCTTCATGCATTTCCGATGCAGATCTATCTATCTGATCCTCCTCCAAGATCATTCCTATTACATCTCTAGTTTTATCTTGAGGAACATCGTTCTTCTTTGCAAAGCTAATTCCTATGCCACCTTTGTCCTTACTCATTCTAACATCAGTTATGCATGTGTTCAGAGATTTACTAGCCTGTAACATTCTCTTGCTTCTCATAAGATTCATATCAAGCTTCCCCTGCAACTCATTGTTTTTATGCTTAAGGTCATCTATCTGCTTACTAAGCTCAGCTATTTCTAACTTAGCGTTGTCATACAGATAAGCGTTCTCAGTTGCCAGTTTCTTATATTTCACTATGTCTAATTTCTGGGCTTTAACCTTTTCTTCATTCTTTTGCCATCTACCCTTAAATGAGCTTCTTTCACATTTTACCTCAAACAATTCCAATTGAAATTTTTTGCAAAATTGTCTAAGACCAGTAATTATACGATCACAAGTAGGGTTAGAACATACCTTGGTGTGATCTGCTGCTAAAGCTTCATTTTCCTCCATCGGGCTCTCCTCAGGTTCATCTTCAGTCACAACAAAAGCATGCTCTTCATCTTCATCCCTTTCCATGGCAGCAATCATAGCATGAGACATACTAAACTCTTTCAATTGAGGAGTCCAATCATAACCGCCTCCTTCCTGAACAACCAGAGCCTTTGCTTCAACCTTACCTTTGACCTCAGCAGCATTCTTCTCTTCGACCTTCTCTTTCTTAGGCTTAGTGCACTCCCTAGCAAAATGCCCGTATTCATCACAATTGTAGCACCTCAGCTTGCTTTTGTCAAACCCCATCCTTATCTTGTCTTGATCTTTCCAGACGTTTCTCCCTGTCTTTGTCATGAATTTCTTTGCTCTGAAGACTGCCATAGCCATCTGCCATGAGACATACAACATCTCAACATCTTCAGGATTTATCTGGTTCAGCTCACCAGACAACATATCAGTAGGCACAAGAGTTTCGGCCATGAGAGCATGGTAGCTGTTCATAAAACCCATACCAAGAGCAAAATTGGGATCATTTGTATCATCAGGGTTGACATTTCCACTTGAACTTCCTTGAGGTTGAGCCACAAAAGCAGTTGACTTTGCGACTGAGCTTGATCCATTTCCAGTTGACTTCACTTCATGCTTAGCCTCCACATCTTGTGACAACAGAGCTTGATTTAATTTCCCCGCCAAACTAAGAGAGCTTATATGGTTCAACTCTCTCTGCTTGTCATCAATTAGCTTGGACTTGAGTTTGTTGATCATTTCATCAAGAGACAGCTCACTCAGCTTGTTGTTATCCTTAATGATTGAGATATTGGTGTTCCAAGACTTTGGTAAACTATTCAGCAGCTTCAAATTCTTATCTTCCAATTCTGGCTCCACACCATAGCTTGACATTTCTGCCATTAGAGACACAAACCTTTGCACTTGTGCTTCAAAAGATTCACCTTGAATATGGTTGAACAGATTGAATTTTTGTTTCAACATTTGCTTGCGACTTGCCTTAATGTCTGGATTTCCCTCATAGGCCACAATCAAAGCATTCCAGAGATCCTTCGCTGTCTTGCAGTGCTTAAATCCTTGAGCAATGTCAGGTGTTAGTGCCATGGTCATAATTGCAAACGCCCTCTCAGCCTTGTTGCATCTTTCCCAGTCATCATCATCAAACTCTTCTTCAGTCTTAGCTTTTCCAGCTTTAGCTCCTTCTCCATGTGTAGGTACATGTGGTCCATTAATCACCGCTCTCCACAATCTTAAGTCAACACTCTTCAAGTGGTTTTCAAACCGATATTTCCATTCCAAAAAGTTATCCGCCGAGGTGAGTCTAGGTGGGCGAGTGATTGATCCAATTTCAAAATTCAGCTTCTGTTACATACTTGGTTCGAAATCCATTACGATAGCAAAGGGAACCTAAATCTAAAGTCCAAACGTCCAAAAACTGAGATTATGATATAAATCACTTGATTACGATCGTAAATGCCTGATTACGATCGTGAACACCGTTTCCGATCAAAGCCAAATCGCAAACACCAATTCCGATTGTGAGAATCGTAAACACCGATTACGACTATCGATTACGACTCCGTATATCGTAAACACCTGATTCCGACTTAGAGGCAATCGTAAACTTCAATTACGATCCAATTGATCGTAAACTCCGATTCCGATCCCGTGATTCCGGTATGACAAAATCGTAAACACTGATTACGACCAAGCAAAGTCATAAACACCCAATGTACGAATCGTAATCACCTAAAAATCCAATCTTGATGTCGTAAACACACAACTGATGAAGATCTTCAACTGCAGAAGTCGTAAACTCACTGAAACCCAGAAAAACCGATCGTAATCACGAAGAACAGCATCAGCAGGAATCGTAATCACCACTAAACCCTTCAAATCTTCAAAAAACAACACTTTAACCCAGAAAACTGCTTGAATCAATATCGTGTTAGCCTCGAATCAATGATTCTTAGCTCTGATACCAATTGTTAGTCCGAGATCAAACCGTCAACACGATATTCGATCACAAATGAGTGCGGAAACCTCAAATGCGATTGATTCAAGAAACAAGTAGAAGAAATAGATTCAATCTATGAGAAAGATTGAATCTTGAATGATAAACTCTACAAGTGAAGCTGATCGTAAACTTGAAAGAACAACCGAAATCGTAAACAAGAAATTTGTATTTGAAAAGCTTATGTAAATCATAAACACATGTGGCTTATATAGTGCCTCTTACAAAAACCTAGCCCAATAGTAAACACATTAGGCCCAATCATAATCATAACAAAATCGGCCCACATGGCTCAAAACAATAACTAACTAAGCCCAAAACCAACTAAAGCTAGCCTAATAACTAATGTTCATGCCTCAATAAAATATAGCCCAACAATCTTCCCCTAGGCATGAATCATTAGACCTCTTACGGCAGCAGCAGATTGAATCTGAATGTATTCTGAGTGTTGTTCGACCACCATCTGTTCGCCACAATCTGGTTTGCCGTCCCATGGAAGATTCCCACCCTCACAGCGTTTTCCAAGTCATTTTCATCTCCGAGAATAAGCTGTGAGGCGAGCAACTTGATATCCTTTTCTCCAAATCTTAGCAAATCCACTGGATCGTAAAAGCGAAACTGCCTCAGACCCTTGCAGAGAACCACCACCTCGTGTGTCGTTGGATCATAACACCAGCAGTCAAAGTTTTTGACCAAGGTACCATCTTCAATATCGTCCAACATATTGATAACTCTTGTGCGTTTGGTGGGTGGTCTCCTTGCTTCACCAATTGGATCTCCAGTCACTGGGTCAGTTTCAGTCTGGACCCATTTTACTTGCTTCAGCTCAAAATTTTCAAAGTTATTTTCTTGATGGCTCAGCAGATTGTTTCTAATAAGGTCTCCGTAAGGGCTGTTCCATCTGTTTATGTAGGGAGCTCGAAGCAGATTTCTGATCTCAGGCTTAGTCCAAGAATGGAATTGTGCACGAGTTCTATAATATTCAACTGGACTATAGCCTTCATGGATCACAGCAAATAATTTCTTCTCGGTGTCATAATGCCAGCATAAGATAGGTTCACAACTCCCCTTTTTGTCTAAAGAGCTTCCTCCAAGATCAAGAGAGTACTGAGTGGGGGCTGGTCCTTGAAAGAATTCTCGGAACCAGTTGTCGTGACCTTCAGGAGCTTTGGAGATCACTCTTCCTCCTCTGGCATAATCAGACATCTCAATATTTTCATCTCCATCGTCTTCATTCATTGCATCAGCACCTTGCACACCCTGTGATGAACTTTGTTCAGGGGCACTTGAAGATTTTGACTCCATGACACTTTTCAAGTCAGTAAATTTCTTCTTAAGATCCATCAAAGTCTCATAGAGCCACTTCATTCTATTTTTATCTGCCACCTCCTTTTCTCTCATCCTTTTGTTCTCATCCTTCAGGGCCTTTATCTCATTTTCTCTGAATCGTTTCTGAGATATCAAAAAGTTGATATGAGGATTAGTGCTTATCCTCAAATCAATCGGAAGTTCAGCAGATTGGAAAGGCCTGAAGCTAGGAATAGCTGTTGGCTGACTTATCACAGGAGCAGCGCTCACTTTCACTGGCCTTGGTACAGTGAAAGAATGATCAACCTCTATAAATTGTCCTTCTTCCCGAACTGGGCTACGTTCGGATAGAAGTGGAGTTTCAGTCTGAGCAGGAGCAGGTTGATCTTGAACATTTTCAGCAGTTGTTTCTTCATGAGTACTGGGACCCTCAGAACTGGGCCCCGCTGGATGCACTATCATTAAGCTTGAGCTTGTCTTTGAAAGCTTGAATCTGATGCTTCTTGGATCTGACCTCTTTCTTGGAGAAGGTTCACGTGTAGGAATTGGTTCTTCAAGAACATCTTCAACATCCAGATTCAGCTCAGGAGGGGTTGTATCACTGCCTGATGATCCGATCATGTCATCCCTTGACCTTTTAAGGTTAAGGGGCCCTAGAACACCAAACCCAGCCCAATATATTTAATATTACAAGCCTCTAAATTATTTCCTTACAATCTTCCCCTAGGCTTGTGATATTAAATGTCTTCAATTGAATTTAACTCTTCTTCTTGACTTTACTGGTGTAGGTTTTGATGAAGATTCTTTCTTCGACAATCTTCATTGGGTTTCACAAGAGACTCGGGAACTTTCTGTCAATCATGTAGAAACGAGAAACGATCTTACTACTGCATGCTTTGATCAAACGTAATGAACACATATGTAAATAAGAGAATTCTTATTGATCACTTGAAGATACAAAGAAGTTCTCTCTAGTTTCTCTCTCTAGAAAACACACACAGAAAGTGTAGAATGACTCAGAATGTTCCACTAGTTCTCATGCACATTCTAACACAACCTATTTATAGTAAGTGACTACATAGGCTGCGTACCAAATGGTACGCCCGGACCATTTGGTCCGCCGGACCATCTGGTCCGGTGCCAATGATATAGTCATTACACTTCATACAAAGACCCGCTCACATAGATACAATACACGAGACACGTCATAGCATAAGAATATGCTTCTACAGACTCCCCCTTAACGTGTAGTGTATCTATTTTCTAACTAAACTTCAGTCTTCAATCTTCAACATTGCTGCATCCGATCTTTGACTTGAAATCATCAGAAATAGAGCTTGCATGGCTGGATCACTCTTGAATCAACTTTGAACTTCAAGATCCACTTGTGAAAAATACTTCAAACTCCCCCTCTCACCATGCTTGAGTCTTTGATATCCATAACCTGCAATTTCAGAAGACAGAAACGCGGTTTCCTTTTCTTTTGAAAATTAATTTAATCTTGGCGCAAAACTTCTCTTCGAGAAACCAAGATATAGATTTGAAATTTGATTTCGTATCACATGTCGATTGGTCAAAAACAAATAAGAAATAAAATCTTTTTGACTTTTTGAAACTTTATATCAAAACACACCAAAAATCTTTTTGGACTTTTCAGATATGAAACATAAATGCAATACTGAATCAGACACTATTTTTGTCTTTTGCGAGAAAGATCACAACTTGGGATCATATTGAACATGACATGCTGAACTACACTTCAATTTCAATTATTTCAGCACACAAGTCATGTCGATTACTTGGATAATTTGTCCATCTTAAACTCAGGCACAATCATACTCATAACATCTGGATATGTTAATGTATTGATTAAGTTTTCTTTGACCAGTGTACCCCACACTATCAGACATACTCAGATATGTATTTTCCTTTATATCACACTTTGTGAATTCATTTGTGATTTAATCACATAACGATTGTATTCATGATTTAGTCAACTGTGTTCCATGCAAAAAGAAATAGGAACGTTAAATCGTCTACCTTAAGGTCGATCTTTCGATACGCAGATAAGGCCTCGGATTTAACAAAATAAGAATATAAAACAAGTTGAAGTTGTATAACTCAACAACAATCAGGTCGGTACTCCCGTACACGCAGAGAAAGTCCGATGAGTTATACGAAACACCAAAGAAAATAAAGCAGAACGTCAAACGAACAACAATCAGGTCGATCTTTCGATACGCAAAGAAAGTCCGATCGTTTGACAAAATAAAGAAAATCAAACAAGTTTAAATCTTTGCAAAATGAACACATGTATAAACAGTGATTTCTCATTTTCTTTTTCACATATCTTTTCCTTGATATCATGAGACATGCATCAAGATGTTGTCCACTTGATCAAGCATTAGTATTTAATATGTTTATCACATCTGAATACTTTCTGATTTAATGCTGAGCCTACCAAGCACATCAAGCAATGATCTTATGGCTTTTTCATCTAACTTATCCATGAGTCAGACACGTAAGCCAATGTACCATTATTTCCCAATTATGTCGGATCAATTTCTCATTTTTCAATGTTTTTGAATTTTTCTATTTTTCAATGTTTTTGTATTTTCTGTTTTTCTCCCCCTTAAAACGAAAACTCTATTTTTGAATTTTCATTTTAACAAAAACACAAAGACACTATTTTTGATTTTTCAATTTTTCTCCCCCTAAGCTATTCACACAATGTATTAAAGAAAGAAAATTGACCTTTCGACATGAATACCTTCCAGGTTTAGCTTTCAGAAAAAAAATTAAGTTTTGAAATTTGATATTGTCATGAAATTTAAATTAAAACAACAGAATACTCCTCCATCAGCAACTTTCAATCACCGATGGGTCTTCGAGAAGTACCTGCACACTGGTCAAACACATCAGTTTATAAATGACCCGAAGCGAATTGCTTCTGGTCGACCAGTGTCCTGGTTTCCTTTTGAAACCACTTTAGGTTTCCAGTGTTGTTGTTTTGGTAAATCAGTATCTGATGAACCAGTCACAGTTGATTGTGACGAACAACCTACAGATGAAACATTTTGAAAACGAGGAACCTTGAGTTTTGAAAAATGTAGGTTGTGGAAATTCATCAAACACTCTGCCATATTCATCAATGAATCGCGGTTTGGCAGTTTTACCAACATATGGAACCTTTTCTCTTCTTGAACTAGAAGCAGCAGTGACATGACAATCTTGTGCCATATGCCCTTTTGGTCGGCAATTGTAACACAAACGATTGTGTATGTGTCTTTTCTTTGAAACCTGCATAGCTTCACAAACATATTCATCTCCAAAATGATCATAAAAATTATCATATACCTGACGACAATGATCATGAACCCATTTAGAAGTCAGGCTCTTTGGAGTAGAATTGGATCCTCCAGAAGAAAATTTTGCAGATTGATTCTTCTTGTTCCTCGGATCAGTAGTCTTCACAAATACTTCAGCAACTTTCTGAGCATCCACGCAGTGTAGCGGGAATTCTTTATCAGAAAATATTTGTTCCGAACCCTTGAGTTTGTAGAACCTCTCGGGTTGAACCTTCGCAGCTTTGAAGACATCTTTCTTTACTTGCTTCACATTGACTCTTTTCAGTTGTTGTGGTTTTGGAACTTTTGAACTACCACTGTGAGCAGCTTTTCCTTCAAATCCCAAACCAACACTTTTCCTGAACCTTTCTCTCCCATTCTAGTAGATTTATGCCCATTCTTTGCCAACCTAAAAAATCCAGCTTTAACTTTCTTGAGAGCTTTTTGAGCATTGACAATTGTTTCATCAATGTTAGTGTTTGAACTTGCTGATTTCTCCTTGTCTATAGACGAAGAACCAGACACACCCTTTTGAGCTTCAGAATTTTCAGTACTCTTACCCTTTTCCTCTTTCTTTCCTTCAACCGATTTAAAACTAACAAACTTAGAATAATCACCAGTCTCAACCTTGTCTTTCAAATCATGAACGCCTTCTTTAAGACTTCCTGGTGGTGACACAATTTTGTTGAACATCCTTTCAAAATTCTCATCCTTTGCCAATAAACTTGTAAAAGATTGTGAATTAGTAACATTGTTCAAAAGGCGTTTTGAATCAATGACTTTAATCTTTAATTCAGAAATTCTTTGATGAGCTTCAGCCAATTCCTTTTCTATTGCAATGAGCTTCTTTGCTACTTTATTAGTTTCATACTTTTGCAATCTTAACTCATCTAGTCCAGCCCACAATTCCTTCGTCAGCTTATCTTCATTTCTTTTCTGAATATCCAAATTTGAAGTTTGCAACTTGTTCACTCTAACCAACTCCCTCTTCTCATCAAGTAACTTTTCCATATCAACCTGATAGGATTGAATCTTAATAGCTTGATCATCAGAGAGTTTAGTAAGAGTATCAAGTCTGGACTTTGATTTGTCAAAAAGATTTTGAAAATCGTTTGCTGTATCCTCAGCTTCATCTTTCCATTTCTTTACTTCTTTGACTAATTCAGCCTTTTCTTTAGACAACTTTGTAATTTGTTGTTCAAACTCTTGTGTACTATATTGAAATTTTGATTCTTTCTCAACAATCTCTGCTTGAAAATCTGAAAACTTTTCTTTCTGAGAAGACAATTCTTGAATTAGATCTTCTAACTTTTGCTGTTCAATTGTCAAATCTTCGATCCTTCTTTTATTTTCCTCAATCAACAACCCATTTTCCTTTATCAAGTTTTGAATCTTCTTGTCCTTCTGAGAACAAAACTCACAAACAGATTCATAACCACTATTTCCAGATTCACTTATTTCAGATTCAGAATCAGTTACTTCTTCTTCATTATCACTATGAACAATTTGAGCAATCATCGCAGATGAACCAGTCCATGCAGACTCATCATTAATTTCATCAGTAGCCCAATCATAGCCTTTATTTGATGTTCGTGCTTTTTCAAATGCTTCAAGTACATCAGCATCCCAACCAAAACCTTCATTGGACTCAGAAGCAATGGCAGTTAAGGCAATTGGAGAATTAGAAGTTTGCCCCCAATCATATTGTTTATCAACTTGAGACACCAAGGCTGTTGAAGACTTTGATGAAGAGGCAGTTGATTTTGAACACTCACGAGCAAAATGTCCAAAATTAGAACATTTGAAGCATTTTGCTTTGGATTTATCTATTCCAACCTTGCCATCTGGATTTAAACTTTGAAAACCTGTCTTCTTTTTGAATCTTTTAACTCGTTGAGCTAACATTGCCAGTTGCCAATTGATATCCATTTGCTCAAGATTATCAGGATCAATCTGATCAAAATCTTCTTCAATCAGATTAGATGTTCTTAACCCACCATTCAACAATCCATAATATGAAGATAACAAAGCTGAGATTAATGCCAAGTGCTCATCCGGTGTTTTTGCTGAATATGAAGTCGAACTTGAATGATTTGGAACAGTGAAGTTACACCCTCTTGAAGAATTTCCAGAATTTCCTGAACCATGACCAACAACAAAAGCAGTTTGAGGTGGATTTGATGGATTAACACTGAATGATTTTGCCTTTGCATTGATACATGCAGAATTTTGTCCATGATATAATTCAGGATTTTGTAATTGAGCAGTGGACTTGTTTGAATTCATCATTTCCATTTCTCGAGCATGAAGCTTTCCGGTCAAATCATGAAATGATAATGTGGAATAGTCTTTGTCATGAGTAATCAACAACACATAACTTTCCCATTTCTCTGGTAATGCTTCCATTAATTTTTCTTTCAATTCTTCCTCGGTCTTTTCAATCTTGACAACTTTCATCTCACTAATTAGATGTGAAAACCTTGAAACAAGAGCAGAAATATTTTCTTTGTCGTATTGTTGAAAATTTTCAAATTCCTTGTTCAACACTTTTCGTCGACTCTTCTTATATTGATCATTGCCTTCACATCGAGCAGATAAAGCATCCCATAACTGTTTAGCCTTCTTGCAAGTACTGAATTGATGTAACAACTCGGTAGGTAAAGCCATGGTAAGATAACCATAAACTTTTTGTTCAAGTTCATAACTTTTTCTTTCATCCTTATCAAAATCTTGAATCTCTTTATATTCTCCATTGTCAGTTGGACGCACATACAGCTTTCTGGAATCCACAAATCAATATCATTTGTGCTAATGTATGCAGAAAAACGTTGCTTCCAATTTTGATAATCTTCCAACTTTAACAACTTGGGAACTTTCTGACTTGTTCCTATTTCATTATCAAAATTGAGCATAGCTTGTACCGTGCTTTGCATAGCCGCAAACGCTTGAAAATCGGATATTTTTCACCGAAAATGATACTTCAAAAAATTCAAACTAAAAAATGAAGGTCTTCCAAGCGGATTTTGGGGGTCAAACTGGGGGGTACAGACCTTTTAGGTTAGTACACATCTAGATCTCGGAAAGACGAACGTTTTGGCTGGTATTGGGTTCCTATTCTGCCAGCGGACCAAAACAAATCGACGGACCAAAATACTACCAGCGGATCAGATTTGTACCTGCAAACCAAATCCGGATCAGATTTCGTCCAGCGGACCAGATTTCGTACGGCGGACCAGATAATACGCTGAAATAACTGCCGCGGATCAGATGGTACGCTGAAACTGCCACGGATCAAAAATATGAAGATTGCCTACGCGGACCAGATTAGCGGACTAGAATGCTGATGAAGATACACGGGCGGACCAACCACCGGACCAGAAAATTCATCCGGCGGACCAGAAAATTCGACCTGCGGACCAAACTGTAATCGAATGATTTTTCGATTCTGCAACTTTTGAAGCTTGAATTTGATTCAGTGAGGTGCGAAATCACTTCAGTAACACTCAGACATCATTTTCATCTCAGAAACACTCGAAATTGGAAGAATCTGATGAAAACGTGAAGAAACCCAAACTTTCTCTCTCTAAAAATCCGAAAATTGATAAAAAACACAGCAATAGAGCAACCAATAGCTCTGATACCACTTGTAGAAACGAGATACGATCTTACTACTGCATGCTTTGATCAAACGTAATGAACACGGATGTAAATAAGAGAATTCTTATTGATCACTTGAAGATACAAAGAAGTTCTCTCTAGTTTCTCTCTCTAGAAAACACACACAGAAAGTGTAGAATGACTCAGAATGTTCCACTAGTTCTCATGCACATTCTAACACAACCTATTTATAGTAAGTGACTACATAGGCTGTGTACCAAATGGTACGCCCGGACCATTTAGTCCGCCGAACCATCTGGTCCGGTGCCAATGATATAGTCATTACACTTCATACAAAGACCCGCTCACATAGATACAATACACGAGACACGTCATAGCATAGGAATATGCTTCTACAAATCAGCATCAGCATCAGCTTGAACTTATAGAAATGAACAAATAACGAGAGGAGGATTCTTATATACTTGCTTCTCTTGAATGAACACCGATTCTTGCTGAGTCTTCGGTAACTATTTTGACCTGCCTTTCTTTAGAGAATAAAGTTTTAAAAACCTCTACTCTGGCAAATTTGGTTATTCTTCTTCATGATGCACGATCTTCAACGAGAACTTGCAGTCTTCAGCTTCCCCTCAAATTGTGAACATCTTCTTTTGGAAGCTTTGAGTAGCTTGAAAAGAACCAACAACTTCCCCTATGCAGTTGCTTTTCCAGGTGGGGAAGTCTTGTCCGGCTGGTTCTTTAACTTGAGCATCAACAACACTTTTCATGATCATGATCATTAGTTTTTCCACTTTCAATCATCAACCTGTCTGACATATTAAAAAAAAATACAAACCACCAGACATATGATGATTGGTCTCTGGGTTTGTAGGTCCGGAAATCTCCCAAACACACGATATCTCTATCACAAACGAGTGCGGAATCCTCGTAGGTGAATGATTCAAGAATAGAGATGAAGAGAACACAAGAAAACGATGATTTAAACGATAAAAACTAGATCTTTGCACACAAGAAACCTTGTCGGGTACAAAACAGTAATCGTAAACTCACTCCTCTCGGGTTTACGATCGTAATCTCCAATGGATCGTAAACACCTTATGGCTGCCCTCTCTCAATCGTAAACAAGCAACCCCCAACAAGGAGGTCAAGTGGTCTATATATAGATCACCATTGGGTTTACTATTGGGCCCCTTTTGGATCATAAACCCAATAGTAAACCCAAGCTCAATCATAAACTAGCCTAAACAATAATCAAACTAGCCTATGATTCTAATCAAACCTTCTAAGCACAGCCCGACATATTTAATATTACAAGCCTCATAATCTAGCCTCTACAATCTTCCCCTAGGCTTGTGATATTAAATGTCTTCGATCTTTGAAAAACTTCTTCTTGACTGGCTGGCATAGATGCTGATGAAGATTCTTTCCGCAGAAATCTTCAATGGGTTTCATGACGGGCACTTGGGACTTTCTCTTGATCAGCATCAGCTCGAACTTCTTGAAATGAACAAGTTAATGAGATGGAGGATTCTCAATGACTTGCTTCTTTTGAAAGAACTGGTTCTTGCTGTATCTTCGGTAACTGTCTTGAATCTCCATAAATTAGAGGGTTGAAATTTTGAAAACCCCTAACTTTGAAGAATTTGATTGTTGATCTTCAAACTTCATGATCTCTGACTGCTCTCTGTATCGTTTTCTTCAACGAGACTTGAAGTCTTCAGCTTCCCCTAAACATGTGAACATCTTCTTTGAAGCTCTTTTGAAAACTTGTAAAGACACCAACAACTTCCCCTGAACACATGCTTATTCAGATAGAAGTCTTGTCCGGCTGGTTCTTTAACTTTGAGCAGCAGCAACATCTTTCTATCATCAACCTGTCTGACACACATTTGAAAAAATATACTCCACCAAACATTTGATGACTGGTCTTTGGGTTAGAAGGTAATTATCATCTGTTCAGTTGATTCAAATTAACATAATTTTAACCAAAAACCCTAATATAGATTACGGGTTTTCTATAAAACCTCCCCTGAACCCAAGACCTCTAAAGACTTCCCCTTAGCTGATAACTTCCCTTCAGCTAAGGACTTCCCCTGAGATAATACATGTTATCTTCGAGTTCCCTTCAGATACTATGTATTATGGAAGTCTTTTCGGATAATAAGTATCATCCTCGAGTTCCCTTCGGATAATACTTATTATCCCCTCTCCTTCCCCTAAAAATTTGTCAAGATCTGACGGAGGAAGTCTTTTCCATTAGATAATAAGTATCATCCTCGAGTTCCCTTCGGATAATACTTATTATCCCATACTCCTTCCCCTAAAAATTTGTCAAGATCTGTCGGGGGCATATTGTCATGCATTAAAACCCATGAAAACCACATTTTGACTTCTCAAATCAACCTGGCCAAGACGAAAACACACTAAAAAGAACTTAACGACTCACACACGAAAGATAAAAACCAAACAAATACTTACCAAACCAAACATGAGAAAGTTTACACGGGATCAAACCGTATGAATCTGACTGAGGAACCCTTTTCAGCTTCAGTTACTTGACTAGTCCAGGTGATTGCCGGTATGTTTGTCCGCTTTAAACTCAAACCCGTTTAATCCCAACCGAATGCGTCATGCTTAATATAGTACATTATTACCGTCATGTCTAATTGTCCCCACACCCAAGCGTACACAGCAAAACCTACCCAACCTCAGAGTTTATTGAGGATTCACAAACCCCCAACTTGAGGAACCATGCAACACCGCTATGACTACCACTTATTTTCATTAACCATCAGTTGGTGATCAGGTCGGCCGCTAAGCACGCAAAGAAGACCAACTGAGTGATTATTTATTCTCTTTTCTTTTTCATTTTCTTTTTCTTTTCTTTTTCTTTTTCCTTTCTTTTTCATTTTCTTTTGCTCTGTGGTGTTGTCAAGATAGCATAAACATGGCGTGTGAGAGAGTGAATACTAGGTATAATTACCACTCTCAACCCGTTTTTGTCGGGACTCAGTCTTTTAAACCATGCAACCTAGGATGGGAAGCTAAACATATATAACTTTTAAGTTCACTGCACTTTCATTGGAGGTCATAAGTTTAGGTCGAGCCTACCGAGCATATCACCGTGGAGCTTGCCTTTCACTTCCGCCTTACGCGTGTCAGCCATCTCCAACCCGAACATTCATTTTACTTCCCCTAAACTTCTCAAAAAACAAGAAACAATTAAAAATTGAAAAGCACACTATTTTTTTTTAGGGGTCAACATTTTCATCTTCTTTACATTTCTTCCCCTTGCTTTTTGATTTTTAATGTCACAATTTTGTGAGCATCATCATTTTTTTTTAACAAAATAAAACACACAAACACACAAACAAATTAAATGACTTTACGCACATCTGGCCAAGCTAACTTTCAAAGTATTGATTTGAAATTTTTTTAGAAATTAGGGTTTCATGACATGCACACTTCATTGCATTTGAAGTCAAACACTTAATCAATCAATTGAAAATTTTAGGAAATTTGGTTTGACTCAAAACACCCTTTGCCGCTTCATTCACACAACCAAGTTAAGAACAGTACCTTTCGTGCTGATTTTGACATTTTACCTCTCAAAGAGACATACCTTTCATTGTATAGATATCTTGTCATGACATGAAGATACGTCTCCTAAACTGTGCCTGGAACAATCACTTACCAACAATCAACTTAATAAAAAAAATGTTAGTGATAATCCTCCTTGATCGTTCCTGCACACAGTGAGAGATTAGTTAGCTAATAGTACCCAGGCCATTGTTTTTCTGGGTACTCCTGAGGAATCAATGAATGGAATTTCTTTTAAAAACATTCCTTTTGAAAGATCAGGAAGTTGGGATGATTCGGTTGTAGCTGCCTTGACTTTTGGCTTCCAAATTCCAGGTGATTTAACATTTGTTTTAGTCACTTTTGGAGTTGTGACCTTAGGTATTTCAACCTTCTTCATTTTAGATTCACTTTTCAAAACAGTTTTTGTTTTAGTCACCTTTTGAGTTGTGACTTTAGGTATTTCAACCTTCTGCATTTTAGAAATATTTTTCAAAACAGTTTTAGTTACCTTGGGAGGGGTAACTTTGGGTTTTTCAAGTTTTGATTGCTTTGAAAATGGTTTCATCACCTTTTTCTGAAAATTTTGGTAACTTGGAAAGCTGTTGTTTTGATTTAAAGATTTTCTTTCAGCTTTGGCAGCGCCCCAATGTTGATCAGAGGGTTTAACCTTAGGAGTAACAGTCTTCATTGCCTTAGGTTTCTGCACCATCATCGGCTTAGACTTCACAGACTCCTGAGATGAAACCCTTTGACTTTTTGGAAAGTAGGGTTCATAGGGGCGATAAAGACAGTTTCTAGCAATATGACCAGCGATGCCACAATTAAAGCAAGTCTGCTTCTTTAGATAGAAGTCAGACGTGTACCCATTTGTCTTTGGTGGCTGATATGGAGCCGGTTTGCTCTGTGTCTGCCTCCTTGGTCCATTTGCTGATCCAAGATTGACTCTTGGCTGGTTCCTCGAAGCCTGTGTCGAACCTGTCTTAACCGTCTTTGTGCTTCCTTGATTCGTTGACGTTGAAGCACCATTCTTGCAATTACAACAACAACTGCA
Source organism: Deinandra increscens subsp. villosa (assembly GCA_039602395.1). Classification (NCBI taxonomy): domain Eukaryota; kingdom Viridiplantae; phylum Streptophyta; class Magnoliopsida; order Asterales; family Asteraceae; genus Deinandra; species Deinandra increscens. The sequence continues at coordinate 54,410,906 of JBCNJP010000007.1, read as the reverse complement.
TGATCCAACTGAAGAAATGGGAGACACAGCCACTCCCTTGAGTTTTTCATTCTTCACCACAGTTGTTAACTTCACACTTGGATGCTTAATGGTGATATTTGGCTTCTCAACTTTGGCTTTACCGACCACTCCATCAGTTATTCCCTTGAACTTGGAGGAGAAGGATGGTAAGTCATACCCAACATCTGGTTCTTGGTCAAACATAGATCCAGATGTCATAAAGATCTTCCCCCCAGGCCGTGTCGTCAAGATCACCTTTTCCCTTTTGACTTCGTCAACAACTTTCAAGCATGAGGTTTCAATTTTAGGGTATGGTTTCAACTCTACCCCAACATCATCAGACTTGGAATTATGACATCTGTTATACTCCTGGCACTCAGCATCATCTCTTGATACGTCCTCTATTCTCCCTTCACCATATGTCATGTTTGCCTCGTTGTCTATTTCCTCTTGAGTCAATGGTGTAGTTCCAACCAAGACACTATCAATAGGAGGAGCAGCTTCTTTATAATCTGACTTGGTTCGTTCAACTTGATCCTCACTAAGAAGTATTCCTATAATGTCTCTGGGAACTGGTGGAGGAATAATGCTATTTGCAGCCAAGGCCTTATCAGTCTTTTCTGATCCAAATCCAGGTTGTGTGTTTCCCAACTTGACCAGTCACCACAGCATGTGACAATTCCCTTCCAGCTTCAAGCATTCTTTTGCTCCTCATTTGATTCATATCAAGCTTAACCTGCATCTCATTGTTCTTATGCTTCAGGTCATCTATCTGCTTACTTAGCTCAGCTATCTCTAACTTAGCGTTGTCATACAAATAGGCGTTCTCAGTTGCAAGGTTCTTATATTTTGTTATATCTAATTTTTGAGCTTTAACCTTCTCTTCGTTCTTTTGCCATCTACCCTTAAATGAGCTCTTCTCGCATTTTGTCTCAAACAATTCTGACTGAAAATTTCTACACATTTGCTTAAGTTCAGGAATTATACGAGCACAAGTAGGATTGGGGCATATCTCAGCATCTTCGTCCTCAAATATATTCTTTTCTTCAACCACTGAACTCATTATGCAGCTTCTGAAAATCTTGAAAAATCTGCAAAAACGGCAAAATCGGCAAAAGTACTATTCAAAAAATAGTGTCAAAAACTTAAAACTGAAAAACGGAGGCCTTCGGAGTGGAATTTGGGGGTCCAAACGAGCTCCCCTGAACGTTAGTCTGGGGTAATTCTGGGGCTTGATGTCACGAACGTCGTGTTCAAATTTGAGCTTCTAACTCCAAACGAGTCAAAAGTTACGCCCGTTTCCGTGAAAGTGTGAAAAACTGACTTTTTGCCGCAAACCCTGTTTCCGATCGTAAACCCTGTTTACGATCGTAATCACCGTGGATCGTAAACTCCTGATCGTAAACTATTAACCGCCTTTAAAAATCGTAAACTCAGATTACGATACTCGATTACGACCACCGGAGTCGTAAACTCCTGTTCCCGATGCTGCAAAGTCGTAAACTGTGTTTGCGATCCAACCAAATCGTAAACTCGTTTACGAGATACAAGTACCGTCGTAATCTCTTTTCTCCGAGTCGTAAACACCTAAAAATGTGATCTTGAAGTCGTAAACACACCGATGATGAAGATCTTCAAGCAACTCAGTCGTAATCACTCTGAAAACCCAGAAAACTCAGTCGTAAACACCCAGAACTCGAAGAACACAGCAGCAGCAACAGTCGTAAACCCAGAAAACACTTGAATCTATATCGTGAGAACCTCGAATCTAAGATTCTTGGCTCTGATACCAATTGTAGGTCCGGAAATCTCCCAAACACACGATATCTCTATCACAAACGAGTGCGGAATCCTCGTAGGTGAATGATTCAAGAATAGAGATGAAGAGAACACAAGAAAACGATGATTTAAACGATAAAAACTAGATCTTTGCACACAAGAAACCTTGTCGGGTACAAAACAGTAATCATAAACTCACTCCTCTCGGGTTTACGATCGTAATCTCCAATGGATCGTAAACACCTTATGGCTGCCCTCTCTCAATCGTAAACAAGCAACCCCCAACAAGGAGGTCAAGTGGTCTATATATAGACCACCATTGGGTTTACTATTGGGCCCCTTTTGGATTATAAACCCAATAGTAAACCCAAGCCCAATCATAAACTAGCCTAAACAATAATCAAACTAGCCTATGATTCTAATCAAACCTTCTAAGCACAGCCCGACATATTTAATATTACAAGCCTCATAATCTAGCCTCTACAGGGTTAGTAGGTGAATAACATTATTTTAACCAAAAACCCTATTCTTGACTACGGGTTTCCTATAAAACTTCCCCTTCACCCAAGACCAGTTTTCTTCCCCTGAGATAATACATATTATCTCTTTTCCCCCTGGGATAATGCATGTTATCTCCCCCTGAGATAATGACTTTTAGTGAGATAATGCTTATCTCCTTATTATCCCTCCTTCTCCCCCTAAAAATTGGGTATATTCTGAAAAGGGGAGGGGGCATACTGTCATGCACAAAACCCACACAAACTCATTTAAACCTCTCAAATTAACCTGACCAGGACAGAAAGAAAACTTAAAGACTCACACAAGAACAATTAAAACTTAAACAAATACAAAACAAATTCAAACATGAGAAGGTTTCTAAGGGATCAAACCGTATGATTCTGACCGAGGAACCCTTTTCAGCTTTTGTTACTTGAACACGTCCAGGTGATTGCCAATATACTTGTCCACTTTAAACTCAAACCCTTTTCTTAGTCGGGCTGCTTGTCACTTTTATTATCTTTTATTGTGCATTAAATATGAACAGAAAGTGAGCTTCAACAAATCCTAGGTACATTTTATCGCACACTATCAAGCATATAAATCCCCTACCACATATTTTCACGACACCTTTCCTTAAGCCTAACACATGCTCCAGACTGGGTTGAGAAAAGAAAGAATAGATCACGGGGATTTTGTGGATAATATACAAGTCAACTGAATTTTTGAAACACTTTTAGTAATGCTCTCATCAGTGACAAAGGCTAAGGGTTTTGGACTCTTGAGGGTCTCTTTTAGTTGTGCACATTGGCATCTTTTAGGTTTAATAATACTGTACAATGTGATCTAAAAGGTACATGGATCAAGGAAGCTCCAGGTCTTTGCTACCGCAAAACAGAGGAGGCCTGACTCACGTACAACATCCCCAGGTCATTGCTCTCGCAAAGCAGAGGGGATGGGATTTTTGAGCATGACATCAAAGAACTCAGAATCGGGCGTGTGTGTCGGGAACTTGAACATGCAGTCAAATAGAAATGCAATTAACCTAAGTGATGTTACCCAACAAACTGCTATACGTTATCTTTAAGTGTGTAATGCATACCTTTTCAGATTTAAGAGCTGAGCCTATCAGCATATCACCATGGATCGTGTCTTTCACATCTGCCTTACGCATGTCAGCCATTCTCAGAACGGAAGTTTATTTCACTTCCCACCTTCTCAAAACAAACACAAAACGCATTAAAAATTAAAAAGCCATAATTTTAAGGGGTCTCTTATTCTTCCCCTGCTTTTTGATTTTTAAACACTATTTTTTACATCTTTTTTAATAAATTTTTTTATTTTATTTTTTATTTATTTTTATTCATTATTTTAAATAAACACACTGACACACAACTAAAACAAAAACACATAAAATAAAAGACATCTGGCCAAGCTAACCTTCAAAGTATTTAGCTGAAAAATTTCGAGACTTGGGCTTTGTGGAATGCATACCTCATTGATTCAAAACACAAACAACCAAGTTCACAGTACCTTTTGCTGATTTAATCATTTTACCTCTCGAGGAAACATGACCTCTCTTGTACAATATTGCACGTCATGAAGTGAAGCGATGTTTCCTATCCTGTGCCTGGAACAATCACTTATCAATAAACAAAGACAATGTTAGTGATAGTCCTCCTTGACTGTTCCTGCACACAGTGAGAGATTAGTTAGCCAATGGTACCCAGGCCATTGTGGTTCTGGGTACTCCCGAGGAGTCAATAAATGATACTTCTTTTAAGCACATGCCTTTATTGAAATCAGGGACTTGTGGTGTTGCTACCATGGTCTTTGGTTTCCAAGTCTGAGGTGATTTAACAGTTGTTTTAGTCACTTTTAGTGTTGTGACTTTAGGTACTTCAACCTTCTTCAGTTTTGGTTCATTTTTCAAAACAGTTTTAGTTACCTTGGGCGGCGTAACTTTAGGTTTTTCAAACTTGTGTTGTTTTGAAATTTGTTTCTTCACCTGCTTTGAAAACATTTGTAACTTGGAAAACTGTTAGTTTGATTTGAACATTTTCTTTGTTCTTTGGCAGCACCCTAATATTGATTATAAGGTTTAACCTTAGGAGTGACAGTCTTCATTGCCTTAGGTGGTGGCACCTTCATTGGCTTAGACTTAATAGAATCTTGAGATGAAACCCTTTGACTCTGCGGGTAGTAGGGCTCATAGGGGCGATGGAGACAGTTTCGGGCAATGTGACCAGGATTGCCACAATTAAAGCAAGTCTACTTCTTTGGGTAGAAGTCACACGTGTGACCATTTGTCTTCTTCGGCTGATGGAGAGCAGTATAGCCTTGTGTCTGCCTCTTTGAGATGTAGGAGGACTTTTTGTTTTGAGAACTTTTGAGAACTAAATCTCAACCACAAATTTCAGGGGGAGACCACTACAATTCATGAGAGGGGGGATACATGTAAATAACTTGTGTCTCAAATTAGTTTTTTTAGTTCTCAAATCAAATTGGTTCTCAAATGATCCCCTCCCTATATATATATATATATATATATATATATATATATATAGGGGAAGGATCCTGCGAAAACACCCTTTCTTTGTGAGAACTACGTAAACAAATCTTAAAACCTACATAACTCTTTCATACGTTAATATTTTTTTAAAAAAATTTGCCCCAAAAGTCTTAAAATTATATTATCTTTAATCCTATAAAAGTTTAAAAAAACTTAACGCTTTTTTTATTTTTTTAAATATTTTTTTTGTGTGGTGCACATGTGCACCACAAAAAAAACTCATACTTTTAGTATGAGTTAATATTTTTTTTTCTTAGTCGCACCATATGTCATATATTTTCATCATTTTTTTGCGTTTTTATTGAATGATGCACATGTGCATCATACCAAAAAAAACGCTCATACATGTGATATACATTAATAGTTTAAAAAGAAATTGCACCCTAAATCTTATAGTTGTGTTATCTTTAGATTTAAAGAAAAAAATAGCATTTTATAACTTTTTTTAATTATATGATGCACATGTGCATCACACGGGAAAGAAAACATTCAGTTTTTTTTTTTAATATTTTGCTCCAGATTTAAAGATAACGTAATTCTAAGACTTTTGGCGCAAATTTTATGAAAAATTGTTAACGTATGAAAAAGTTACGTGAGTTTTAATATGTGTTTTCGCAGTTTTCACAAAAATATGTGTTTTCGCAGGATCTTAACCCTATATATATATATATATATATATATATATATATATATATATATATATATATATATGGAAAATTTATTGTACAAAGGATGTTTTCCGTGGGATGTGTGCGAAGGGATCTCGGCCGCTCATATGCGGGCTTTTTCTGATCTGACGGTGCTAAAATGAAACAAGATTAATTATTTAAAAAAAAGGGACGCGGAGTTATTATAAAGGGTATTAAAGTCTTTTCAACTTTAAATAAAACACGCATACGCAAAAATATTTACGTATCAAACAAAAAACAACACAAAAACACAAACCTAACTAACTGTCTTACACTTTAATTAAAAAAACGCATGTATTCCAATAAATAACGCACCCTTACTTTTTATACATAAAATTACGCATACACTCTAGAAACTCACAAAAATACAACCTAACTGTCTTACACTTAAAAAAACGCATGTATTCAAAATAAATAACGCACCCTTTACTTTTTTTTACAGAAAATAACGCATATTTGATATAAAATAACGCATACACTCTAAAAAACTCACAAAACACAACCTACCTGTCTTGCACTTAAAAAAACGCATGTTGTTAATAAAAAATAACGCAAACACACAGAACATAATCGCCCTCGTTAGAAAATCACGCATTAATAGCCTAGCATACTTAAAGATTCACGCATAAGTAGCCTACCTAATTCAAGTAACTAACATTTTTTTAAAAAATCACGCACGTTGTTCTAAAAATCCCGCATACACTCTAGAAAACTCACAAAAACCACCTGTTTCACCCTTAATAAAATAACGCATGTTGTTCAAATAAAATAACGCAAACAATATAATACAAAAAGCATATAATAGATTAAAAAAAAGAGTGCCATATATTAATATTTATAAAAATTTACAAGTGGAATCTACTACTAAAGATAAAAAAACATCATAAAAACATAGAAAAAAAACCCCCTAAAAATGAGTGTCTAAATCTTCTTAAATATTTTAGCAGCCTCTACCCTGTCCTTACCCTTCTTAATGAAGATGTCGATAACACCACTAAGGAGGGTATGAATCTCCTCCTTCAGCTCCACCTGCTGAGTAATATACTTAGCAGCAGCCTCTTTCATCGCGGATTCTGGCTCATCCACAAGCTCCTGGAGCATCCTGACGTGGCCTTGGATGTTGTTGACAGTAAGACCCCTGATCATGGCGAAAGAATTACGCATTATGCGATCATCCTTCGATTTTTTCATATGCATTTGTTCAACAATTTGCATGACTGCGATTTTAGACGCAGAGTTAGGGTCCGATGAAGAAGACACCATTTTTTTATGTTAAAAGGATGAGAAGATTGAATTTAGGTCTAAGGTATATGGGAGATTTGGGGACTTTGTGCGTCGGGTACGGAATGTGCATGATGAAAGCATGATGAAAGACATAATATATATATATATATATATATACATATATATACAGAATAAAAAAATGGAGGGAAATGAAACGTCAGATACAATTAATTTTTTTTTACATAATAAACTAAAAAATAAAAAAGTTAAATCGCTTCCATTTCACCTCCCCCAACCGTTCCCATTAATATAATAATAAATAAAAATGCAGGTGACGCATAAAATACCACGCGAATCTCATCATCCACCGTCTATAAAACTAGGCACTCGATTGCATTTTGAAATCACGCAAACACAGTTCATTAAATTAAACATCAAATCACACCACAAATAAACGAAAAAATTTCTTCATCTTCCTCCAACACCACACAAGCCAACACGAACGCTCTCAAGGAGAAACTAACTCGACAAATAATGCTAGAGTACAACAAGGAGAAATTGCTGATAGATGTCCTCGAACAAAATTTCGAAAGCCTCCAAGAAAACACGCAAGCCAGGAGAAACTGCTGTCGAAGAATTCATTTCAAGACATTGTCCGTTTGTTTATGATAGACCAGGACAAAACAGATATGGAGCAGATGAAAACAATAAACAAAATACTCGAGTCTATGAGTGCCTCTCTTGAGTTAAAAAAGTCCTTTTTTACAAGCTTATCAGTAGAATGTATCCCTGTTATCAAATAATAATAATAATAATAATTTTTGTATTTCTTCATTTTATTCTTCATTTATGTTGGTTTATGTTTACTTTAATTTATGCACATTATTAAAAATAAAAAAACAAATCAAAAAATGATTATTCAAAAAAAAAAAAAAACTAACCAATAATATATAAAAAACAATTCGAACTTAGAATTATACAAACTACAAACTAATCACGCAAACGATTAAATTACGCACATATTAAAATAAATCACGCAAACACAGAAAACTCTAGTAAAAAACTAAAACAAAACTAAAACAAAATTACTTAAACTTTATCAATGATTATGCAAAAAACAAAATAAACCATAAAAATACGCAAGTGTAATAATAAAATACAACATTATTCTGCACACTATAATTGTGTATGACTCCCGCTAAAAATGCATGAACATATGTTAAAAAATTTTGAGATTCTATTATCACGTATTTTACTTGTAATTTCACGCATGAAGTAACTCATAAAATTAAGGTTACAACAAACCACACAACGACATATAATTAAAACACAAAAAATATAATATTCACGCAAAAAAATAAAAACAAAAAAAATACAAAAAAATAAAATTACGTAATTATTAAATAAAAACACAAACAGAAAAACTCTTACGAAAAGAAAAAAACATGAACATAAGTTTAAAAAATTAATTAATTGACTTTCTATAATCACGCATGTTGTTTTTATTTTGACGCATGAAGAAAACTCGATATAAAACACCTTACAACAATCACGCAAAACATACATAATAAAAAACAAACACTGTGACGTAATATACCGTCTATTTTTATTAAAAACTTTAAATTGACAAAAATGCCCCTTCGCGTCTAGAAAGAAAACGCCACGCGTCGGCCTATCCTTCCTTCGCACGGAAAAAACCCTTTATATTTGAACTTTCACCTATATATATATATATATATATATATATATATATATATATATATGTATGTAGGGAGAGGATCATTTGAGAACCAATTTGATTTGAGAACTAAAAAGAACTAATATGAGCTACAAATTTATTTACATGTATCCCCCCTCCCATGAATTGTAGTGGTCTCCCCCTAAAATTTGTGGTTGAGAGTTAGTTCTCATAAGTTCTCAAAACAAAAGTTCTCATTTGAACCTAACCCTATGTATATATATATATATAAGACACTTTCGCATGTGAAATGATCCCTTTTTCACATGTGAAATTTTTTGAATAATAGGAAAAAAGAAAAAAAAGGAAAAAGCAAATTAATCACAACCATTAGATTAAGAGATCTAATGGTGAAAAAAGGACATGTCTACACTTAGGGTGTCTACAATGAACCTTCAACTGTATGTATGTATGTGTGTTATTTATCTTCTGTTCGCACGTTCAAGGGCGACACACATGGCGACAGTTTATCAGACTCATGACATAGGGTGCAACCCGTGCGATGCGAAGGCGAAGACAATCAACCAACGTGGAACTTGTTTTTATGTTTGTTTATCAATCATCTCTTAATATATTGTATTGTACACCTGTTAGTTCTTATTCGTATCATCGATTTTATTTATCTAACCCTGTAGAAAACTCACATAAATAATAACGAACATCCGAATATTAAAATATATATTGATAAAAAATATAGTAATTTAAAAATGTGTAGATAGCCAAACCGTTGGCAAATAGTGATGTCAGGTTGGGTGCTGGGTCAAAACAGGTTTAAATATGGAACAATCAACTCATGGTAACATAACTTTAATTTGTCAAATATTAGGAAGATCAAGTTTGGTAAAAGAAATCTTATATTTGTTCTTTTCCTAGTGGACATTTTATTCTCTAAAATTTAGAAATGCTACGTAGCTATAACACCCGTCTCAGTTTGTTAACGTTTCATGACGTTTGTTAACACCCGAAATTAGGTCCCAGAAAATCTCCTTACATGCAATATAAATACACTATTGCATTCAACAAAAAAACTTAATCATTAAAATGATATTATTTAAAACATTATATATTGAGCTTTAAAAAAAATGTTCTACCTTTGGAGTTACATTATACCCAATACAATCTTTAGTTATTAAAACAACAATCTTTTAAAATTACATATACTTTTAACAAATTTGATAGAAGTGGAGTTACATTATACCCAATAGAGTCTTTATTTATCAGAACAACAATCTTTTGAAATTGCATATACTTTTACCAAATTTGATAGAAGTAGGTTAACAATATTTATTCACATAATAAGTATTTCTGACATTTTAATCGTCACGTATTTTCGACAACACCTTAATACGATTTCTTTTATTGCATAAGATATAAATGCAACACATTTCTTTGTGTTTGGTTCTTTCTTCAAGATGACTTGATCTTGATCCGGGTTTGCTATGCAATTTACCTACATAAATACCACACACACATTAGTATTTGTGATACTTTAAACACTCCAAATCAAATTATGAATTAATAGGTATTAAGCTGGAATCAGTAAGACAAACACAATTCAGCATAACGTCTTGGACCGATTCACGTCTCGTGGTCGGTTGTATCCGGTCTGTCGCATGGAGCGACGAAGCCTAGCAGGTAAAGGGTTTTCGAGCATAGCAGGCCTGCATTTTTTTTATTTTGAGAATTTCCCGGTTTGACACGGTTTTGAATCTGCTTTGTTCAGCTCTAGTTAGACACATCTTAGGTACCCAAAACCCTCTAAATACCAATATAAAACATATATAACATCCAATTTATATGAAACAAGATTTTGTGCACGCGCGTTGCGACGTGTTTTTAACAAAGATATTACACCATTTCAATATACAAAAAGTTGAAATTAACATCAACTTACATTACATGTAATAAAGGAAAATACCTTATTTTTAATGTAGACCCAAACACCATTCCTCCAATCTTGAAGTACTCTCAAGATGTGCAAAGGTGTCATACCCTGTAATTTCTGTGTCGGGCATTGTTAGAGCACATTCCTATGCTACCGTGTGTCTCATGTATTGTATCTAGATCAGAGCTATTTGAGTGAGTATTAGGGTGTACGTACCAAGGGCTGTACCAGTTGGTACGGAGCCACGTACCAATGGTACGTTGGTTGGACGCTGCACTTAATGATTAGTATAAATAGTTCGTGTTAGAGAGAGTTAGTATGACAACCAGCAATTTCCCAGGTTAACCCCGTTAATAACTTGTGTTATCTTTAGTAAACGTCCGTTACATCAGTTAACTAGAATCGTTACACGAACATTGCACATGAGTCTAGACGCCGATTAACTTACTTGAATAATTATATATTATGATTTTATGTAAATCATATTTTATGATTTCATGAAAACGTTTTGTCATTTTATGTGGCAATTATATTTATTATATTTTTACATGGTATATATGTATATATTCACGCATGTCATTTTATGATTTTATGTGACGGTTTGTTACGTAAATTACACGAGGCGTTTCTATATTTTTTATAGGAATAAAAAATATATAGTTATGGGTTATAACTATGATTTTATGTGAATTATTTATATAATTAAAAATTGGTATTTATGATTTTATGCGCATCAATTCGGGTTTACATCCTATAAACGTTACACGTCAATTATATTATGACAAACACACGTATACATATGGTTAAAGTTATTCCTTGTTAACTCCGTTAGTGTTAACTAACGACTTCAAATTCCATGGGTTATTTATGTCATTTTCTAAACCTCTTTTTAGTTAAACAAACTTGCAAGGACCCATTCCGTAATTACCAAAACCCAACTTCTAGTATGCAAATTAGTGAGGGACTAGTTTTGCCATATGCTAAAAGTTAATTTGAAAGGAATGGAAACTGTCAACGTGAATTAAAATCCCGGTAACCCTCCTTTCTGTCGACCGATTGAAATTCCGGTAACCCTCCTTTATGTCGCCGAACGATTCCATCGGTTACAACCCAAAACCTTAATTGGTCTCATTCAATCATCAGATGAATATAACCTCATTTTATCACCCCATCATCACACACTTTCTTCTCGTTCCTCTCTAGCCGACACCAAGAACACCCCCACCGGAGCCAAGAAAAATCCGGTCAACCACCTCTGCTTTACCACCTATTTCGCATATCACTACGATCGCCATCCTTCACTGAGTAACCCCGAAGCATTGGATTCTGGAACGGAGCAACGGAAAGCAGCGAAGTCGAGATTTCTCAAATTCGTTTCGGCATCTAAATCGCATCAAAAATCATATTTGATTCGAGGTAATGACCGTGTTATGTTATTCGCACCCTCCTCTTTACTTTGGTTCGAGTTTCGCGATTTTCCGGTGACCGGAATAAAACTCCGGCCACCGGAGTTTTGGGGAAGAAGGGGATGGCGGGTTGGAAAGGGTTATGTATTTAACTGATCGACTCTTAACATCAGTGCACATGTAGCGCAGTTGGCCACTCCCTCGCATTGGTTCTGAGAGGTCGCCGGTTCGAAACCAGACTACCTCAAACATTTCATTTTTTGTTCCTGATTATCCTAAGACCCCATCTCTGGTCGCCGTTCCTAGTTAAAACTGTTTCTAATCAAATTTAAAACCAAAAACAGGTCCAACCCAGTTGGTTTGGGCGCTGTGTTTCAACCAGAGGTCACGGGTTCGAGTCCCGAGACCATCACTTCTCATTTTCTTTTTATATTTTTTTAGGGACTTTAAACATCATTTGGTCTAAAAACCTAAAACTACTATTACACATCTATTAAATCTTGACTCCTAAAGTTTTCATATAACCCGTTAGGGTACTCGTTGAACTTTGATAATATGAAAATATTATAAATTAAATATTTTAAAAATTTGTTGGTCTCTTTGAGGTTAATATAAATTAGTTTTAATCATAGATAAATAGATATATTTATTGTCGCGTACCTATACGCATGTGTACATTTTCAAGACTTTTCTTTAAACTCTTGAAATTTCGACACGGCATGTAAATATATATATATATATTGACGTTTTATTTTTTTCACACTTTTGGCTACACCTAGATATTTATAGTTACGAGTATATATATTTGCCCGATAATATCTACATTTATTATTTTGGAATAACATACTCACATTGATTTTCGTAAATCTTTGTGTCCTTGATCTAAATGTCATTTTTGACTGCTTCCGAACAAACGATTTCTATTACGTTTCTGAAATTGTCACCTACGTCATATTTAAAATTATTTGATAAATACCGTCGGGTCTAGGCTATGTTACACATGTGCGGACACACACTTACATATGTAAAATCGATAGGTGCTCGGTAGTTACGCAAGGCTTGAAGTCTTACTAAATTGTAGCAGCGCACCCTAAGGTGAGTTACACCACCTTTTACGTTACGTCCGGGTTTGGACGATAACACACGCAAACACGTTACACCCGGGTTAGGGTGATAACACAACAACTTTTATGTATGATTAAAGTAGAAATCTAGTATATATCACATGTTCACGTAAAATGCTTTATCTTTCAAGTCCTTACTTATCTAACCGTTAATAGCATATAGCGAGGGGATATTGGGTAGTACTACTGGGGTTTGACAAACCCCACTCAGTGGGCACAAGATGCACCACCCGACTGGCGGTCGGACTGAGGACAATATCAGCCTAACTTACCGTGATCGTGTAGACACGGGGAAGGCTAAACACATAAGGAATTATTCCTACAACTAATTGGTCAGCTTCGGTTGTGAACGTTTTAGTGACATGAACTTAGGCTCGCTACCTACGATATGGATTGTACTTGTAATATACATACTTACATACGAATAAAGACTGTTGCATTCGTACTGCGTATTTATATTAGTTATACTTGTGTGTTTATTTGAACTCACCAACATTAGTTGACATTTGCTTTTATGCATGCTTTGCAGGACGCTAGGAGAATCTGATTTTTGGGCACGTACGTTGGCTAAAACCTTTTATTTTGGTAATTTGTTTTTCAAATCTTTTAAACTTGAACTGGTAATTACTAATCTGGCGCTTGTTCGCACCTCTTGAATTTTTTGTGCTTTCGCTAAACTTTGAACTTTGGTTTTGATATTAATCGTTTGGAAATATATTTACATTTTGAACCCTTAACTTATGTTTGATGTAACTAGTTAATCGGGTCATGGTCTGGATCACACCCCACACGGTAAAACTCCAATAGTGGAAACTAGGGGTGTGACAGATTGGTATCTGAGCCCTTGGTTGCAGAGAACTAGAATAAAAAAAAAAATTCTAAAATGTAACTGTTTTTGAACATTAGTTACAACAATTCCCAAAAAAATTTGTTTTCACGTGCTAAAAAAATCGATTACTCACATTAGGTTGTTTTTTTATCTTTGTTTGTGTCTGCCTGGGTTCTGGCAGTATGGCACCACACGACAACACGAGGGGTAAGGGAAAGACAATTGCCAACGATCAGTTATCATCCTCCAACCAGCAAGGCCGCGAGCCTGAGCAGCTTGTGTACATGATAATGGACTTCCTTCGGGATCAGCACATACGTCCTGATAGGTGTGCACCCGACGACTACGGCTGGCTGAGTCCGACAACATATCGGTTGCTTGATATGTTTCATGTGTCAGATAGGGTTAACGTACCCTTTGATTGAAGCATGTCATTGCAGGACTGATAGCTACCTATGACAACACCCTTGGAGAAACCAGACAAAATTCCATTAGCAACCGCACTCGCGATAGAGAAATTGAGCGATTGCAGGTTGATTAGAGGGAGCGGGATACCTACCACTACAACTTGTCCCAGGGGGTAATGGGTATCCGTGACAGGGTCACTAATCTTGAATCGCGACCCAATCCAACAGATTTGGAGCATGGACTGCATCAAGCACAACATCAGATTACTGCACTACAACATTCCAATGCAGCGCTTCAACACTCCAACGCGGCACTAGTGGCACAGGTCGCCGCCCTCCAAGCTCAAGTGGCAGCCCTGCAGGTCCAGGGAGCTCTTGTTCAGGAAGAAGAGGAGGAACCCTTCGAGGAAGAACCTTTTGAGGAGGATCCTCAAGAGGACATGGAGGAAGAAACAGATGTTATTGATCCATGATCTAGTCTGTCTTCTTTTAGTTTGTTACTTTGAAATAAATTTGACTGGGTGTCCATTTTATTTTGAATGTTTCAAATACTGAGATATATTATGGTTGGATTTAAATTCTGTAATGGATATTACATCTTTATTTTTCCAATGTGTTTCTAAAAGTTATGTCGTGTGATGGATGGATGCATGAATAATTGTTTAGTGCCTAACGAAATTAATATTGGATATATTAATCATTTGATTGTATGCGTGCTAACGTATATAATGGAATTGATATTGGGTATATTAGTCATTGGAATGTCTTTCATGGCAAACATAATCATGGCTGAACACCTCACATCAGCTCAAATCCAAGCTTTGATAGATGAAAACGTTGCGGCAGCACTCGCTGCGGCTGAAGCACAAGGAAACAATAACGGTGGCCCAGCTCAGTGCACCTTCAAAGCTTACATGGATTGTAAGCCGCTCATGTTTAAGGGTGATGAAGGAGCCGTGGGTCTGCTGCGATGGCTCGAGAAATCAGAAAAGGTATTCTCAATGTGCAACTGCCCCGTTGCGAATCGGGTCAATTTCGCAACCGCTACACTCGAGGGAGCTGCCCTCACATGGTGGAACGCGCAAATCCAAATGTTAGGGCTCGACACAGAAAATGCTATGACTTGGCAGGAATTCATGGATGCCATCATGGAGGAGTATTGTCCTCGCGATCAGGTCAAAAGGTTAGAAATCGAGTTCCAAAACTCGAAAATGGTAGGTTCTGAAGTTGAAGAGTACACCGCTCACTACCACGAGTACGAAGTGCTTTGTCCTATGATGGTTGATGCTGACTTCAAAAGGATAGAATGGTATGTAGATGGGTTAGCTACACAAATCAAGGGGATGGTTACTGCCTCAAACCCTGCAAATGCAGAATTCTATCAGGTTAGCCCATAAGCTGACTGACCAGGCCATAGAGCAGGGAACTTTGCCACCCAGGAGGGCCCCCAAGACTATCCTAGATGGGAAAAGAAAGAGAGAGGACGAATCCAGTAACAACAACAACAACAACCACCGTAACAACAATAACAACGGTGGTGATGGTGGTAGAAACGGTGGAGATGGCGCCAAAGGGCGAGCTTTCGTTATGGGTTCAGGTGAAGCAAGAAACGATTTCAACGTCATTACCGGTAAGTTCCTTCTAAACAACTACTTCGCAAATGTCTTATTTGATACGGGTGCCGAGAAAAGTTTTATCTCGACTAAGTTCTGTAAGTTGATTAAGGCTAACCAAACTCCACTAAAAGCTAGGTACACGGTTGAATTAGCAAATGATAAGCTTCTTGACACCACTCACTTGGTTGAAAACTGCACATTAGAACTATCTGGTCATAAACTAAGTATAGACCTTATGCCTTTTACCATCGGTAGTTTCGACGTGATAGTAGGCATGGATTGGCTATCCAAACATCAGGCAGAAATTGTTTGTCAAGAAAAGTCATAAGAATACCCATAGCAGGAGGAGAAGTACTCTCAATTCAGGGTGAAAAGGGAGGTGCTGTCTCCGGAATCATATCATACCTTAAAGCACAGAAGTGTCTTCGGAAAGGACACGTGGCAATCCTGGCCACAGTTACGGACCAAACCAGGGTGGAGAGAAAAATCGAAGACTTCCCGATCGTACATGATTACCTAGAGGTATTTCCTGAGGAATTACCTGGCCTTCCTCCGCATCGGCAAGTAGAATTTAGGATTGACCTCGCTCTTGGAGCAGCTTCGATCGCGCGTGCACCATATCGTCTAGCGGTGAACGAATTGAATGAGCTATCCACACAACTAAAGGAACTGCTGGATAAAGGTTTCATTAGACCTAGCTCGTCACCATGGGGAGCATCTGTGTTATTCGTAAAAAAGAAGGATGGCACATTCAGGATGTGTATTGATTACCGCGAGGTTAACAAAGTCACCATCAAGAATCGATACCCTCTTCCAGGAATAGACGATCTCTTTGACCAGCTTCAAGGATCCAGTTACTATTCCAAGATTGATTTAAGGTCTGGTTACCATCAGCTTCGAGTCCGTGAGGAGGACATAGAAAAGACAACCTTCAGAACACGCTACGGCCATTATGAATTCTTGGTCATGCCCTTCGGCCTGACAAATGCACCAGCTGTGTTCATGGATCTCATGAACCGTGTGTACAAGCCCTATCTGGATAAGTTCGTCATAGTGTTCATCGACGGCATTCTCATCTACTCCGAGACAAAGGAAGGACACGAGGAACATCTACGGTTAATCTTAGAATTGTTAAAGAAAGAACAACTCTATGCGAAATTCTCCAAGTGCGATTTTTAGGTCCGAGAGGTTCAATTTCTGGGTCACATCGTCAACGAGCAAGGTATCCATGTTGATCCAGCCAAGGTCGAGGCAATTAAAAGTTGGTCTACCCCTAAAGCACCTACGGAAATTCACCAATTCCTAGGTTTAGAGGGTTACTATCGTCGTTTTATTAAAGGATTTTCTCAGTTAGCTCAACCATTAACTGCTCTTATGCACAAAGGGGTTCAATACAAATGGGTTGACAAGGAAGAGGCAGCC
This sequence comes from Deinandra increscens subsp. villosa, assembly GCA_039602395.1. Lineage (NCBI taxonomy): Eukaryota > Viridiplantae > Streptophyta > Magnoliopsida > Asterales > Asteraceae > Deinandra > Deinandra increscens. The sequence goes on along the minus strand of JBCNJP010000007.1, from coordinate 54,393,717 downwards.
TTCCAAACTTTGAGAGAGAAACTTTGTACTGCACCTGTATTATCTTTACCTGATGGGATTGACGACTTCGAGGTCTATTGTGACGCGTCAATCCGGGGACTCGGATGTGTGTTGATGCAAAGAGGTAAAGTCATCGCATACAGGTCAAGGCAACTAAAGTCCCATGAGAAGAATTACACAACTCACGACTTAGAGTTGGGGGCTATTGTATTTGCCTTAAAATTTTGGAGACACTACTTATACGGTACCAAGTGTACGATATTCACTGATCACAAGAGCCGCCAACACATATTTGAACAGAAGGAACTCAACATGAGGCAACGTAGGTAGGTCGAATTGCTAAATGACTATGACCTTGCGATAAAGTACCATCCAGGAAAGGCCAACGTTGTGGTCGATGCCTTGAGTAGAAAGGAGCATGTTAAGCCTAGAAAGGTTCGAGCTCTCCAATTAACGATCCTCACTGGGCTACCGGATAGACTCCGGGATGCTCAGAAAGAGGCCATAAGGGAAGAGAATTTCGGGTCTGAATCATTACGTGACATATATGGGACTTCAGAAGTTAAGTCTGATGGACTCCGTTACTATAATGACCGTATATGGGTACCTCTCCATGGAAATCTTAGAGAACTGGTGATGGACGAGGCCCACAAGTCCCGTTATTCGATCCATCCGGGTTCAGACAAATTGTATCAAGACCTAAAGGGGCTATATTGGTGGCCTAATATGAAAGCTGACATCACCAGATATGTTAGCAAGTGCTTAACGTGCGCAATGGTCAAAACGGAACATAAAAAACCAACATGATTACTTTAACAACCTAAAATTCCCGAATGGAAATGGGAAGAAATCTTGATGGATATCATCATGGGATTATCTCGTTCTTTTGGCGGTAGCGATATGATTTGGGTTATCATTGACCGCTTAACAAAATCCGCCCATTTCCTAGCTATTAAGGAAAGTGACAAAATAGAAAAACTTGTGAAAATCTACCTCATGGAGATTGTCAAACTTCACGCAGTGCCTTTATCTATTATCTCTGACCGAGACCCTAGATTTGCTTCAAAATTCTGGGGATCCTTACAAGTGGCAATGGGCACTCGCTTAGATATAAGTACTGCGTATCATCCGCAAACAGATGGACAGACTGAACGTACCATCCAAACTCTTTAGGATATGCTTGAAGCATGTGTACTTGGCTTCGGAAAAAATTAGGAAACGCATTTACCGCTGGTAGAATTCTCCTATAACAACAACTACCATACTAGTATTGGACCTGCTCCTTTGAGGCTCTTTACGGACGAAAAATGCAGATCGCCGGTCTGTTGGGCTGAGGTCGGTGAGAGTCAACTCACTGGACCTGAACTAGTGCATGAGACCACGGAGAGAATCGTGCAAATCAGAAACCGCATGAAAGCTGCAAGAGATAGACAAAAGAGTTATGCAGATAAACGCCGAAGGCCGTTAGAATTTGAAGTCGGCGACAAAGTACTACTAAAAGTCTCACCTTGGAAAGACGTCGTACGCGTTGGCAAGTGCGGGAAGTTGAATCCCCGCTATGTAGGACCATTCTTGATCACCAAAAGCATTGGTCCGGTGGCTTACCGTTTAAATTTACCTCCTGAATTGGATGGAGTACACAACGTGTTTCACGTTTCAAACTTGAGAAAGTGTTCAGCCGAACACTCTCATAGTTCCGTTAGAAGAACTACAAATCGATGAACAACTGCGATTTATTGAACAACCCGTGGAAATCATGGGACGTGAGGAGAAAACATTGAAACAAAGTAAAATTCTCATCGTCAAAGTGAGATGGCAATCAAAGCGTGGACCAGAGTTCACGTGGGAACAAGAAGATCAGATAAGAAAGATTAAACCTCACCTATTTTATCAAACCTCGACATCTAATCAAGGTATGAGTTAAATTTTGGGACAAAATTTCCTTAACAAGGGGATGATGTGACAACCATTAAATTTTTCTTCTCCTTCCACAGAAACTGTAGCAACTTAAGGCAATTTTCGGGACGAAAATTCCTTAACAAGGGGATAATGTGACAACCGGCAATTTCCCAGGTTAACCCCGTTAATAACTTGTGTTATCTTTAGTAAACGTCCATTACATCAGTTAACTAGAATCGTTACACGAACATTGCACATGAGTCTAGACGTCGGTTAACTTACTTGAATAATTATATTTTATGATTTTATGTAAATAATATTTTATGATTTCATGAAAACGTTTTGTCATTTTATGTGGCAATTATATTTATTATATTTTTACGTGGAATATATGTATATATATATGCATGTCATTTTATGATTTTATGTGACGATCTGTTATGTAAATTACACGAGGCGTTTCTATATTTTTATAGGAATTAAAAATATATAGTTATGGGTTATAACTATGATTTAATGTGAATCATTTATATAATTATAAATTGGTATTAATGATTTTATGCGCATCAATTCGGGTTTACATCTTATAAACGTTACACGTCAATTATATTTTGACAAACACACGTATACATACGGTTAAAGTTATTCCTTGTTAACTCCGTGAGTGTTAACTAACGACTTTAAATTCCATGGGTTATTTATGTCATTTTCTAAAGCTCTTTTTAGTTAAAGAAACTTGCAAGGACCCATTCGTTAATTACCAAAACCCAACTTCTAGTATGCAAATTAGTGAGGGACTACTTTTGCCATATGCTAAAAGTTAATTTGAAAGGAATGAAAACTGTCAACGTGAATTAAAATCTCGGTAACCCTCCTTTCTGTTGACCGATTGAAATCCCGGTAACCCTCCTTTATGTCGACCGATCGATTCCATCGGTTATAACCCAAAACCTTAATTGGTCTCCTTCAATAATCAGATGAACATAACCTCATTCGATCACCCCATTATCACACACTTTCTTCTCGTTCCTCTCTAGCCGACACCAAGAACACCCTCACCGGAGCCAAGAAAAATCCGGCTAACCACCTCTGCTTTACCACCTGTTTCGCATATCACTATGATCGCCATCCTCCACTGAGTAACCCCGAAGCATTGGATTCGGGAACGGAGCAACGACAAGCGGCGGAGTCGAGATTTCTCGGTTTCGTTTCGGCATCTAAATCGCATAAAAAATCATCTTTGATTCGAGGTAATGACCGTGTTATGTTATTCGCACCCTCCTCTTTACTTTGGTTCGAGTTTCGCGATTTTCCGGTGACCGGAATAAAACTCCGTCCACCGGAGTTTTGGGTAAGAAAGGGATGGCGGTTTGGAAAGGGTTATGTATTTAATTGATCGACTCTCAACATCAGTGCACATGTAGCGCAGTTGGCCACTCCCTCGCATTGGTTCTGAGAGGTCGCCGGTTCGAAACCAGGCTACCTCAAACCTTTCATTTTTTGTTCCTGATTATCCTAAGACCCCATCTCTGGTCGCTGTTCCTAGTTAAAACTGTTTCTGATCAAATATAAAACCAAAAACAGGTCCAGCCCAGTTGGTTTTGGCGCTGTGTTTCAACCAGAGGTCACGGGTTTGAGTCCCGTGACCATCACTTCTCGTTTTTTTATATATATATTTTTAGGGACTTTAAACATCATTTGGTCTAAAAACCCAAAACTACTATTACACGTCTGTTAAATCTTGACTCCTAAAGTTTTCATATAACCCGTTAGGGTACTCGTTGAACTTTGATAATATAAAAATATTATAAATTAAATATTTAAAAAATTTGTTGGTCTATTTGAGGTTAACATAAATTAGTTTTAATCATAGATAAATAGATATATTTATCGTCGCGTACATATACGCATGCGTACATTTTCAAGACTTTTCTTTAAATTGTTGAAATTTCAACACGACATGTAAATATATATATTGACGTTTTATTTTTTCACACTTTTGGCTTCACCTCGATATTTATACTTACGAGTATATATATTTGCCTGATAATCTCTACATTTATTATTTTGGAATAACATACTCACATTGATTTTCGTAAATCTTTGTGTCCTTGATCTAAATGTCATTTTTTGACTGCTTTCGAACAAACGATTTCTATTACGTTTCTGAAATTGTCACCTACGGCATATTTGGAATTATTTGATAAATACCGTCGTCTAGGCTATGTTACACATGTGCAGACACACACTTACGTATGTAAAATCGATAGGTGCTCGGTAGTTACGCAAGGCTGAAGTCTTACTAAATTGTAGCAGCGCACCCTAAGGTGAGTTACACATCCTTTTACGTTACGTCCGGGTTTGGACGATAACACACGCAAACACGTTACACCCGGGTTAGGATGATAACACAACAACTTTTATGTATGATTAAAGTAGAAATCCAGTATATATCACATGTTCACGTAAAATGCTTTATCTTTCAAGTCCTTACTTATCGAACCGTTAATAGCATATAGCGAGGGGATATTGGGTAGTACTACTGGGGTTTTACAAACCCCACTCAATGGGCACGAGATGCACCACCCGACTGGCGGTCGGACTGAGGACAATATCAGCCTAACTTACCGTGATCGTGTAGACACGGGGAAGGCTAAACACGTAAGGAATTATTTCTACAACTATTTGGTCAGCTTCGGTTGCGAACATTTTAGTGACATGAACTTAGGCTCGCTACCTACGATATGGATTGTACTTGTAATATACATACTTACATACGAATAAAGACTGTTGTATTCGTACTGGATATTTATATTAGTTATACTTATGTGTTTATGTGAACTCACCAACCTTAGTTGACACTTGTTCTTATGCATGCTTTGCAGGACGCTAGGAGAATCTGATTTTTGGGCACGTACGTTGGCTAAAACCTTTTATTTTGGGAATTTGTTTTTCAAATCTTTTCAACTTGAACTGGTAATTACTTATCAGGCGCTTGTTCGCACCTCTTGACTTTTATGTGCTTCCGCTAAACTTTGAACTCTGGTTTTGATATTAACCGTTTGGAAATATATTTACATTTTGAACCCTTAACTTATGTTTGATGTAACTAATGACTCGGGTCCTGGTCTGGATCACACTCCACACGGTAAAACTCCGTTAGTGGAAACTGGGTGTGTGAATCATTTTCTGATTCTTGCACTACAGGGGCTTTCCCTTTTGATGATCCAGAAGAGGGACCAGGTTATACATCAGTAGGTTTGGTAGGTGGGGTAGGAGCAATGGTGGTTGAAGGTTCTCTTATTGTAAGAGGTGGCAGGGATCTTTGAGTTGGTGTTCTACTGGCTTTAGGTGTGGGGCTAGTGGGAGGAGATGGTGGAAATATATCTGAAAAGTCTAAGACAGAAGCAGGTTTCTTCTTGAAAGGAATAATTGGGGTGAAGTTATCAGTTCTGTATTTTGGGTATGAGAGTTTGGTGGCAACTTTCTTGGATATTGTGGGTGGTTTGTAAGGTATGAGGGCAAGTGATTGAGATGCTGATGAAAAAGCTGTAGGTTTAGGGTTTGGCTCAATGATGAAGGAATGTGGAGGTAGAAAATTTGCAACATCATCAAACTCTGGTTTAACAGAAATGTTAGTTGCCATTCCTGAAGAGATTTCTGATGGCAGGGGCAACACCAGGTTTGGGTTAACAACAACACTGTCTCCTCTGAGCTCTTAAAAGATAGAATCAATTAAACTGCATAGCTCCCTAACCTTCATTTGAGTTACTTCTTCCTCTGTTTTCCAATTTTTGATAATCAGAACCCTCTTAACCTTCTTCAGCAGTGCATAATTTTCATCATTCTTCACCAATTTGGTGGGCATCCTTGAGGCAATGTCAATCAGCCTTTGTCTTTCAATATCAGTCATAGCCTCCAAATTGTATTCCCTCAACCTCCAATCAAATGACCTTTTCTTGGCTTCTTCAAGAAGACTCTCAACCACCCAATTTTGTGAGAACAGGTCCAATTCTTCTTGAAACTCTTTTGCAGCCTTTCATGTTTAGCAGCCACTCTGGCATCCTCCACCATTTTACTTACGGCTCCTGATTCTGGAGTTTGAACAACCTGCTGAATAGTTCGAACATTTTCAGGTTGAACAGGATCTTCAGCTTGAGTTGGCTCATCAGCTTGAACTGGCTCATTACTCCTCATAGCTACCATCCTCAGCTTCATCTCTTGGTTGATCTTCCAGTTGAACCACAAGGAATTGATCAGACCCAAATATTGACTGGTTAGGGCCAAACACTGGATCAGGAGCATTTTCAACAATCTCAATGACTTCAACCTGTGTTTCAGTTTGGACATCTGGTTGATCTTCCGCTAGGTGTTCAGCTTGAACTTCAGTCACCACTAGAGGTTTGGTGACTTCATTTGCTAAGTCAAGAGACTTAATTTCCTCTGTTCCTTCGCCTTCTCCTAAAATATTCTCATCAGCCCCTTCAGTTAAGGTTCCAACTACTGCAGTTCCTGTTCTCTCATCCCGATCTTCAACAAACTCTGCTGCTGCTATGCTGGTGGAGGCTATGTTCTTTTCCTTCTGAAGAAAGACCCTTTCATCCGGAAAGATAACATCTTTGAGTAGCCTTGTAATCAGTTTAATATGCTCAGGTAGAGCACCAGCAACCAGCATAGAAGATTGGACCAATTCAGTTAATGTTGGGTCTTAGAAAGGTAAGACAGCAATTAGTTGGCCGCTTTTAACATTTACCCAACTCTCTTCTACTGAGAATGGTTGAACACCCGACTTTCTGAAGGCAGTAGCCCTTACTTCAGCTAGAATTCTTTCCTCTTCTTCTATTTCTTCCATTACAGATGTTAAGATAAGCTTCTTCCCCTATTTGACAGTATTAGCTTCAGCATGAATTATGTTTGGGTTTGAAGGACCTTCTTCAGTTTGAACAGAAGCACCTACAGGATTAACTAAGGATGCAACAGTGACATTTAAGGTGTCAACCTGTTGTTGGAGACATTTGTACAAATTCGTCAATTCGGGTAGTGTATAACTGTCCTCAACTAGTCTTGTACCAATATCCTTGGACGAAACAAGGTTATCAATCCGAGATTGATCAACCCTGGTACCCCTGGCTTTTTGGCACTGGGATTCTCCTCAAATGTCTCAGCAACCCTTGGTTCCAATTAAGGGCCCGTGGGTGCTGATTCAGAGAAGATTACCACAGATTGGGTCTTATTGATGTTACTGCTAGCACCAAGGTCCAGTGTGGACTCATGGGTAGCAACAGCCCTTTCTGTATGAATCTCATCATCAATCCTAAGATTCACCTCCGGTAAAGAGTGGGGGCTCAATGTAACAGGGTCTAGATCTATCAGAATGTTCTCATGTAATGAGGTTGGTGAGTTAATAACACCCTCATTTGGATCCAAATTGAATACATTGTCACTCCTGGGTGATATGGGATGTAGGGGTGAAAACCTTTCGGATTGGGATTGTACATCCTTTTCTATTGACTCCGCCTTAACAAAAGGTTCACCCCTAAGAGGTAATCCCAGTTTGGTTAGCTTCCGCTTGGGCTTTTTGCCTTTAGCGGGGCTTGAAGCTTCAGGTTGGTTGGTGGGCATAGGTGGAGGAGACTTAGCAACCACATTTCTCTGTCTTTTAAAATGACAGGTGGGGACATGGATGAGGAATTGGTAATGGTGGTTGTTTGATCACTGGACTTGCTCTTTTTGGAATGGTATGTTTTTAATGTAGAGGAAGTGGGGACATATGTGGGATCAGGAACTATGGGGCTTGTAGTCCTGTCATCTTGAGCAGGGTGCTCGGTTGCAGCAACAGTTTCCGTTTGAACCTCGGCTTGTGCAGGTTCATTGAGAAGCTGCCTTGGAATTGGAAAGGGATGATCTGTATCCCTTCCAAGAAATACTGTCTTATTTAAAGCTAGGTTAGAAAAGTTTTCTCATTCGAAAGCTTTTGGTGCAAAATGGAACCACCCAAAATAATTTCAGGATATTCTTCTTAAAGAATGCAAGTTAAAAACCTGGGATAGAGATAAACAAATGCGGGTGTGGTGTTTATTTTTAGGGCATGGAAAATAAGTTTTGAAAAGTTGAAATTCTCACCCTTTACTACCACATAGAAAGCTGATGCCTGTTCAGCAGCAAGTTCGTCAAAGCCACCCTTCTTTGGAGTGAGAAACACCAATATTGTATAGGCCAGAAACCTCCAGTTGTATGGCCGTTGCCCCTTTTTGATGGTCTTGCTTTGCAACGAACCACCGTATCCAATATCTCTGAATAGTGGTAGATACTTCTTGGAATCCACAACCACATATCCATTTTCATCCCTCAGTTTTAACACTTTTCTCACCTTTGCTTCATCAATTTCCAATGTCGTGCCCTGAACTGTTGACACAATTGCTTCACCACCCTTGCTATCTTCAACTACATGGGCATGAGAACAAAATTCCTCCATAATTTCTTCAAAAATCACCGCTTTAATAGTCAGCGCGTGATGAAGATGGGACTTCTTCAGGAAGTTGATCATGCCGTTGTAAATATCGGTTTTACTGGGTGCTTCAGAATAAGCCACCAGGTTGTGTTCCACGGGGAACTTCGAATCATTGGCATGCTTTTTTCCACTTGTACTCGCCTTGGGAGCCATTGTTGATTTGAGTTTCTAGAGAGAGATTGACGGTTTTGGGAAGTTACGGAGAGGTTTGGAGAGAAATTTGTGGGTGAGGTTTGTGAGAAATGGGGAAATGACGGTAAACTAGGGCTTTTTACCTTTTTCGTCGGTGACGTGGAAGAGAGAGGTTTTATCGCAACCGTTCAGTAACTGATGTGACTTGTGCTTAGCGGTTTATATGGTACAACACGTTGAAGCATGTCATTATCCAAAAGGAAATTTACTGAAACCTCGGATATTTAATGGTTAATAACTTAATGGGTAATTTATTGTGTATCCACTTAAAATTTTGTGCCTTCCGGGTAATTTAATGAAAAGTGACTTTGGCTTGTTGACCCGGAAGTTCAAGCGGAACCCATTTTCTCTATTTTTAAAAACTATATATCTTTCGTTTGAACTTCAAGCGGATGATTTTTCCGCTTGGAAGAATTGTTTTCAAAAACTTTTTGCCACATAAGTTAAAAATTATTTTTCAAGTTAAAGTTCCCCCGGAGATTTTCAAAAGTTCTTTTCTCACAGGTTGAACCAGAACTTGAAGCGGAAAACCAAAACACATGATTTTTGAAAATTTGTGTTAGTTTTTCATAGTTTGACAGCAGATACTGACTATGAACTGAAATGGTTTCTAATTAACACAAGAAATTTTCATTTTCCTTTTCTTTTTGTATCAAGAGACGGGCTCTTAGACACAAATCTCTCTTTTATTAAGGTTGTGAAAAGTTTTGTGTTAATCAATGTTCATCATCCCAATGGCTGTGATGAGGTAGAAAAATCTTGCCTCATCAAAAGCTTTGGTAAACAAATCAACCAGTTGATGATCAGTATGAACTTTGAATAACTTGATCGGATTTTTTTCTGCATAATCTCTAATAAAATGACACCTTATATCAATGTGCTTTGTTTTGGAGTGCTTGACTGTATTGTTGATGATGGAGATGGCACTGTTGTTATCTGCAAAGATTGGAGTTTCCATGAAGGTGATTCCATAATCAAGCATTTGACTTTGGATCCAAAGAACTTGACCGCGACAGCTTGAGGCAGCAATGTATTTAGCCTCAGCAGTTGATGTAGAAACACAAGTTTGCTTCTTGCACTGCCAGGAGACAAGTCTTTCACCCAAGAATTGACATCCTCCTGATGTAGATTTCTTATCTATATCACATCCTCAATAGTCACTATCAGTGAATGCTCTAAAAGAGAAGTCAGAATTTTTAGGATACCACAAACCCAGTTTTGGTTGACCCTTTAAATACTTGAAAATTCTCTTGACAACTAGCATGTGAGACTCCTTTGGTGAGGACTGATATCTTCCACATAAGCAAACACTGAACATAATGTCAGGTCTACTTGCAGTAAGATACATCAGTGATCCTATCATTGCCCTATACATGTGTACATCCACTGGTTTGCCACTTAAGTCACTGGTTAACTGTGTACATCCACTTCTTGTTCGAGCAGGCCATACAAGAAGGCACTTTTGACATCCATCTGAAATACTTGGAAGTCTTTGAAGGCAGCATAGGCTAGAAAAATTCTGATTGCTTCCAATCTAGCCACAGGTGCAAACACTTCATCATAATATATGCCATCTTTCTGTACATATCCTTGCACAACTAGTCTTGCTTTGTTCTTAATTACAATACCCCTGTCATCTTTCTTGTTTTTGAACACCCACTTAGTTCCAATTGGTTCTGCTCCATCAGGCCGGTCTACCAATTCCTAAACTTTCTGCTTGTTGATTTGAAATAACTCTTCTTGCATTGCCTCTACCCAGCTATTATCTTTCAAAGCATCAACTACCTTGTTGGGTACTTCTTGAGAACAAAATGTAGCATGCAAACAAATGTTTGCATCAGCAGATTTACTTCTTGTTAACACAGGTGCTGACACATCTCTAATAACATTTTCCAAAGGATGATTCTTGTTGATTCTTCTGTCTAGAAGCATAGGGAATTCGTGGCTTCTTCCATTTGAGGGTATATTGAGCCGAGTAAGTATGTGATCAAGCTCAACATCACCAATGTGTGATACAGGATCTAAAACTTTAACTGTTTCATGAGAACTGGTTTCTGAATTCTGAGTCAAATGCTCAAAATTAAGCTCATTTGATGTAGCATCATTTGAATTTTCAGGTTCATTTGACCCCGAATCAATGTTGTCGACAGTTTTTGAAATTGAGTTTTCTGGTTGAAATTGAACCGGAGAAACAGGTTCCGGTTGGACTTCAACCGGAACTATTTCAGTATCAATTTGAACTATTTTAGAAGATTTGTTCCCATTGCTTGGCAAGATAGGTTTGATGCTCATTGAAGAGAAGAAGATTGGCTTCTTGATTCTAGCATGGTTGCTCTTCCAATGTTCATCAGCTGACCTGTAATGATTTTGTTCCTGCACTGAAGAACTCATAGGCTTCTCAACAGTTATGTTAAAAGCAGTAGTTAGTGCATCAATATCGAATAACCAAGTGGGGTGAGGCTCAAAATTGTTGGAAGATTTTTCATTGAAAGACACATTTATTGTTTCTTCAATAATTTTGGTTCTCTTGTTGTATACTATGTATGCCTTAGACATACCAGAATATCCAACAAATATCCCTCATCTGCCTTTTCCGTAAATTTAGACAATAGCTCATTGGTTATCAATATTATCCAAATGGCTTAAAGAAATAGATATTTGGCTTTCTTTTTCTCCAAAGCTCATATGGTTTCCTATTCTTGCCTTTGACAATCAAAATCCTGTTTTGGACATAACAGGCAGTGTTCACTGCTTATGCCTAAAATATCACGGGGAGTTTAGAGTTTGCTAACATTGACCTAGTAGCTTCAATTAATGTCCTATTTCTCCTTTCAGCAACACCATTCTGTTGTGGAGTTCTAGGAGCACTAAATTGTCTAACAATTCCCTTTTCTTTACAAAATGAATTCAAAACATGATTTTTAAATTCTTTGCCATTGTCACATCTGATTGTTTTGACTCTAAGATTGGATTGATTTTCTAAATTGATCACAAGGGTTTTTAACAATTTAGCAGTTTCATCTTTTGTTGTAAGAAAGAAAACCTAAGTGTACCTAGAAAAATAATCAATTGTAACAAAACAGTATGAACTTTTCCCTAAACTCATCACTCTATTTGGACCAAAGAGATCCATGCGCAATAACTCTAGAGGTTGTGAAATTGAAGATTCAACTTTTGGCTTGAAGGAGGTTCTGTGTTGCTTGCCCTTGAGACAAGGTACACAGTTTATAGAGCATGTAAAATGCTTGTTAGGAAGACCCTTAACCAAGCCAAGATTGACAATTCGATTCATGTTCTTGTAGTTTACATGTCCCAACCTCCTATGCCACAAATCAGACTCATCACTTGAGGCATTGGATATGAAACAGGCAGTGCCACATGAGGGTGCAGCAACTGACATATCCAAGATGTATAGTCCATCTCTCCTAGGTGGTTTAAGCATGATTAACTCATCAGGAAGTTTAACACCAGGTTTGAGAACTATGGCCTCTCTCTCATTAAACATCAAATTTAAATTCTTGCCACACATTTGTGGGATACTGAGAAGATTAAAATTTAATGTATCAACAAAATTGACTCTATCAAAGCTTACCAGTCTATTACTCACATCTCCTTGTGCTGAGATATGGCCTTTTATGCTTCCAAAGGCAACTGGTCCTCCGTTAATTCTTTTTGTATTTTCAAGTATTTGCTTAATCCTTGTCATATGGCAAGTGTATCCACTATCTACTACACATAGGCTATTTTGGCCTTTATTCTAAAACCTGCACATATCAGAATTGATCAATTTCTATAGGGGACCCAAGCCTGAGTAGTCTTGGGTCTGCCATAAGCATCATTATACTTTTACTCCTCGAGTACTAGAGTATTTAAAACTAGAGCTTCAGTGAGCAGATCATCATTATCAAAGTTCAAGTTGTAACATCCCAATTTTGGGATGTCCTAAATTAACCAAGGTGTCAAATAAATGAAGAGATTATGAGGAAATTGGGGATTTACTATGTTAAGACCCAATTTAGAACCAAATATGTCCCAAATCCTAAACTCGGTTAGGATGTTAATAATGTGTTAGTGTAATATTAATAAGGAAAATTAGATTTTAATAATTCAAGTTATTACCAATTGGCCAATATTAATCCCAATTTCAAAATTGGCCTACATTAATCCCAATTATTAAGATGTTGGATTTCATTGGACCCTTGTTAAGTTTTCCTTAACTCAGTTAGTTATTTGCTCACGTGGCATCATACGTGGCTTTTATTAATCAGTGCCACGTCAGTAAAAAACTAACAGAGTTAAGGATAATTTAACAGGGGTCCAATGAAATCCAACACCTTAATAATTGGGATTAATGTAGGCCAATTTTGAAATTGGGATTAATATTGGCCAATTGGTAATAATTTGGATTATTAACATCCAATTTTCCTATTAATAATTATTACACTTATATAAATGTTTTAAGACATTATTAGGTACAATATGTTATTGAAATGATAACATAAGGCTATACGTGAAAAATTGTGAGATTTGGGATTAAAATTCAAAATGGTCAAACTAGAAGAACCAAAACTGTCATTTTTGAAAGTTGCTTTAATGAAAGCTGGAAATCAGATTGTGGATGATATTATAAACGTGAAAACCTCCCCTTCATCCTAAAAATAAAAAAATTCAGATTGGGAATAACCAAGATGCGATTTTGGAAGATTAAACAAGGTTTTGAAGCTGTGATTTTGATCTAATTGTAGTTGATAATGTTTGATATGCTTGCTTAATACATTAATCATGAGTAGTTAGAGAGATTAAGCATGAAAACCCCAAAAGTTAGATTATATGGAATCGGGGGTTGAGAAATTGATTTCTAAATCTTAAATTTGCTGAAATATATGATGTTATGTGTGATTAGTATGATGATGTATGCAAGTAATGAAGTTACTTGGTTGATAAAACAACAAGTAGCTTAAATGGGTTATAACCTTGGCTAGAGGAGTGTACATTATGTGCATAAGTAGTATGCACACCAAGTGTTTGACGAAATGCCTAACTTATATGAAATGCTTACATTCATGACTAAATGTATGAATGTTACACTACTAGGAATCATGAAATAAGAATGAGCATGAATTAAGAAATCCATGCTTGTATAAGGTGTCATTATGGGTCTGTTTTGTAAGTATTGTATAAGATCAGTTGTATGTCCGTTTGGGATGTATGCGATATGATTGAAAATATTGTTTTGAATACTATGTTCTCTATTTGAACACCAAAAGCTGAATCCGAAGTATAATGGGTCAAAACGGCACGTCAATATGACCATTTGGATTTCCAGCATGCTGTTTGGAAAAAAAATTATAGTTGCTGTCCTGTTCTTAGAAAAATTGTATAAAATCATAGAAAAATTGTTAGAGGGTGTATCATATATGCCTGGAAAGCTCTTTTAATATACTACAGTCCATATTTGAACATCAAACGCTGTAAAAATTTATATAATGGTCAAAATGGACCATTACAACAACATTGTTGAAAAACGGTGCACAAGAATTCATTTTTCTAAAAGCTAATAAAAGTGAGCAAGTCGAATTGCTTATGTATTAGATTTAATATTAATGATTTATGATGCCGTGTGGATCTAAAAAGGATTGAATCCACTTTAGGAAACTGAGGCAATGGAGCATATGCGAGACCGGGTAATGATTTTGAAGACCACGAGGTAACATCTTTGCTATGTTACATACATTATTTATGACTCATAGTTGCTACAGTGTCATGAAATGAAAATAGGCTAGAAAAGCAATAAACTTGCCTGTTGTGACAAGTTGTAAAGTTGAATAAGACTATGGAGTCTAACATTAGAGTTAAGCTCTAAGTAATCGTTGATACATTAGATGGGGTTACATTATGACATCATAGATGGGTAATGTTGAACCTTATGAGTATACTTTAATCGGATGCTAAATGATTCTTAGGAATCATGGCAACGTGAAAAACGGAAAATTGCTAGATGTTAGCTTAATGGTTCATAGAAACCATAGCGTAGCCAAATTGTGTTATAAATGAGTCTAATGGTTCGGATGGAATTATGTGAAATTAAATAATGAAGGTTGACTATAAATAGTTCATAGGAGCCATAAAATAGTCAAAGTATGGCACAATGGAAGAAAATGGTTCAAGAAAGCCATTACCATGTGCCATGGGTTAATTGACCATAAATAGTTAGTAGATGTGATTGTAAATAATGCCCGAATTATAGAGCCCATGTTAATGGGTCAAACGGGTTGAAATAGATAAATGGTCCATAGGAACCATACTAGAATGCAAAAGTCTCGCTTAATGATTTATATGACAGGTTGAAACCCATGCTAATGGGTCAAATAGGTTAAATGGCTCTAAGGAGCCACAATTGTGAAATTGATTTATTGTAGGGTAACATTGTTTATGTACAAGTAGTAATTTATGTATGATGCATAATTTTATACAAATGGAGCAAGCCATGGGAAATTTAAATAGGTAATGAATGGTTCTGGGAACCATGAAGCCTAAAGGCCTAAAAGGTCCTCCAATTATAAAATTGACCACAAGTAAGATTCAGATGAATCATAAAATGAATAAAAAGTTGCAATGGACGAAAATGGGGCAATAGAACCCTCGTTATGTAATGGGAAAAAGGAGGATCATAAATGGTTTATAGAACCATAGAACCTCAATTCTAAAATTATGGTCAATTAAAGAATTGGGAGGTACCAAAGGATTGAACCCGTCTTAATGGGTCAAACGGGTTCAATAATCCAAAAAGGATTGAATAAGTAGGTAGTGACTCCCTAAAAGCTAATCGAGGCATAAATAGGTTGTCACATAAATTTAGGATCTTAAACCTCTACTTTGTGATAATTTCAAAGGGAATAAGCACACGAAGTGCATAGAACCCATGCCGGTTCAAATGAAATAATTAGCTTATGGAATTGATTTAATAAACATGTTTGCCATTGGGTTATGGTAAGATTAGCTTGCAATAGGGACACGTCATTTGTGTTAACACAATGGGTGTCCTAACGGGTCAAACGGGTTGGTTGTACCCATTAATGCAAGGTATGAATTTGATTCGGATAAGGTATGTTAATGTGCATAAAACATGTTTTAGAAGTGTTTTGTGAGGTTTGAAAGACTTGAAAAATGGTGGAAAACCAATTGGTAAAACCTGGTAGAAAACATGATGAAATAGCCAAAAGTTTGGCTAAGTATGGAACTGGCTGGAAATGGCCAGATCCCTGGAAAAGTAGCTCCAAGCGTATCGCTTGGAGCATTTGTTGTAGTAGGCGATACGCCTGAAATTCCAAGCGTATCACTTGGAAGTAAAGCCAACTTAGGCGATACGCTTGGGAAGCCCAATTTTGATTTTGCTTATTTTCTATATTGATTGACGTTATTTATACATTGTTATGCAATAGAAACTCACTATCGAAAGTGAGTATGTTGCAGGTAAGGAAAAAGATTGAAGGGATGCTCATCAAGTGCTGAACGAACCGATCACATGAAGATTGAACAAACCGATTCCCCTTTTTGGTGTAGTGAACTTATGTAAAGTTTATTGAACAACACTTGGATGTCAAACTTATTATGGGTATATTTGTAAATATAAACCACCATGATGGTATTATATGATTATCAAAAAGCATGTTTTGAACAAAAAAATTATGGGACCGAATTTTATAAAGTAATGGCTTTTGTTTGGCATCAAATTGTATACGGGTGTTACAATTTGGTATTAGAGCCATGGTTGGAATGATTCAAGTACTCGTGGGGTACTAGAACTCAAAACTTGAGCTCAAGGAATGGGTAAAAGTGATCGGTTCAAGCATGATGACACGTCCGGGTAAGGTGTTTAACCGTAAATTGATTGTTACTGCCTGTGTTTAATAGGAATAATAATTCCTATATGCCGGTAAAGGCAGAGTCATTAGCTATCACTCGGGGAAACGCACGGGGAGGTGTTTCACACCTGAACTAGGAAGTGTGTGAGTGGAGTGTCTCGGGTAGAAACGGGGTAAAGCCAAAGCTAGAAACCTCGTTTAAACCTGTGGGAGGATATTGGCCACGACCAATATAATGTTATAAAAACCTTGCTGCGGGCATAGGTAAATAAAAGTTGTAAGCTGATGAAAATTTTAACTTTGTAGATCAATGACGAATCATGATGGAGGTGATGCTACAGACGAACAAAGAAGAGAGGCTTTGAGAGCCCAAATATCGGTAAGGCAGGTAGAAACGGGGCAAAGCCTAGGTGAGAAACCTCGTATAAACCTGTGGAAAGTTATTGGCCATGACCAATAAAACTTAGAAAACCATGCCAAGAGCAAAGGAATTTAAAATTGATAAGTGTTCTTGAATCTTACTATGTCAGGATCATATTTTTGCCTTGTAAGAACCATATAATGGTCAAGCATGTAACAACGGGTGAAAAAGTTTCTAGGGAGCCACCACAAGTATCATGTGGTATTTGATCATAAATGGTCATCGAAGCCATAGATCATAAATGAGATGAAAATTAGAAATTTATAACAAGATAACATTGTGACAAGTAATTGTGCAATGTTGTATCTTGAATAGAAATTTATAACAAGATAGCATTGTGACATATAATTCGGCAATGTTGTATCTTGAAATGCGTGAATAGTTATGTTCATGTGGGTAACCTTGCTATAGGAAAGGAAAACCCTAAGAGTGGTCAAATGTGACACGTTGATTTTTCAGTAAAATTGTACCCAAGCAAGTGGATGGATGATGACATATACGACTCCAAAATGCATTGGGCTAGGACTCGAATGCATAATGGGCACTGCTAAGGTACAACCAGGTGGGACTACCCAACCTGGATTACACTTTGATAAATGGTAATGCATACACATGTGTCTAAATCGAGTCAAAATAAGAGTTTGGACCCATGAGGTCATAATTTGAAATTGAAATATAAAGAAAATGGAATTTGGTAAAGACCGACTCTTTAGGAGCTGTGAAACCAATATATAAAAATGGAAATTGGTGAAGAACGACTCTTTAGGAGCCGTGAAACCAATATAAAGAAAATGGAAATTGGTGGAAAAACGACTCTTTAGGAGCCGTGAAACCAATATAATGAAAGTGGCAATTGGTGAAGCCATTAATTTGAAACACGGCTGCATTTGGGACATCACTAGATGTACAAAGGTTAAACCTTATATGAAATTGTTATAAATGAAAGATTTACGAGTAACCATTGAACTAATAAGTTGGAATGATTCCATGTCTTTAATTAATAAAGCCGTTGGGACGGTTCATTTACATTGATATGTGATATCGTAAAATTGTTAAATGATGTCAATTTTTATATAATTTAATAGATTTTCAAGTGATTTGGTTTAAAACCCAAGTCGAGAATTACGTAAAATTATGAAAAAAAATATATGAATAAAGAGAAACGGGTTATTACATATTCTAGAAAACCCGTAAGCCTATGAAATGACTAGACGTTTAACAAAAGGTGCGAAGTAACCTTGTTTAAACGCAGGAAAACTCATGTTGTTCAGTCATGTTGATTCTCTTGCATGTTTTGTATAACTAATAGGGAATTGAAGCCGTCCGGTGGGTGACCGACCCAACTCTTTGGGTGAGGCCCACAAGTAATGATGGCTATAAAAGTAGGAAGGGCATTGGAAGTGACCGTTCCTGAATCTGCACGGAGGATGCTATGTAAGTATTCTCAAATTTACCGAATGAAAATTTAATGCAAGAGACTTTGTGAATAAAATGGGGTCATAGAAGCCTCATTAAATGGCAGGGTAAACGGGCTAAGGGGTCCGTGCCATATTGAATTGAAGCCAAATGTTCCCTAGCCGGTCATTGGGTAGGGAAAATGGTTAATAGTAAATCGAGCTAAGGCTTGGGAGTCTGGTTGTGATTACCACGTCAAATTATGGGTAAACAAACCGACTGCACGTCCACTTCCTGTTGGAAGGAGTTGAGGAAAGAAGTTTGTAAATAGATGGAAAAGGGAATAACGCAGCCCTAATGAACAAAAACTGATTTTTTTTTAAAATTTTGGCATTTATGCTAAAAAAGTATATTGTGCGAAACCTACAGGGTGGTAACTCATGTAAGACCCATAGGGCATTGAGGCTGGTATACTATATGTGGGAGGTTGGATGAAAATGTTTGGTGTGGAATCGTAACATCCAACAAAATACAATAAAATGGTCTACATGACCATAACGCCCTACGGGGAAACATAACATGGGATAACCAGTGAATGGGTATGAATGATAAATTAGATTATGTTCTCGTGCGTTAAAAAAAAAGAAGAAGAAGGGGAAATAAGGTTTCGGGGACGAAACCCTCTTTAAGGGGGGTAGAGTTGTAACATCCCAATTTCTGGATGTCCTAAATTAACCAAGGTGTCAAATAATGTTACAGCATATTCCTATGCTACAATGTATCTCGTGTATTGTATCTAGTTTAGAGTGAGTCTGTGAGTTGTAGTGGCAATATCAATGGTGCCGTACCAATTGGTACGGCCGAACCAATTGGTCCACCAGTTGGTACGCAGGCTAGTTTGTCACTAACTTTAAATACCGTGTGTTAGAATCATAGCTCAACACTTCTGTCATTTTTACATCTTTTTGTGTGTTCTAGAGAGAAACCAGAGAGACTTCTTTGTAATCTACAAATGATTCAATAAGATTTCTCTTATTTACTTCTCGTGTTCACTAGATTGATCAAAGCATGCAGTAGTAAGATCGTTTCACGAACTTACAAGTGGTATCAGAGCATTTGGTTGCTCTACTGTTGTGTTTTTTGATCAATTTTCGGATTTTTAGAGAGAAAAAGTTTAGGTTTGTTCATTTTTCATCAATTTTTTCCAATTCTGAGTGTTTCTGGTGCTACAAATGATTTCTAAACATTCCTAGAGTGTTTTCTTAGTCTACTGCTGCGAATTACAGTCCAAAACATCACAATTTTCAAAAAACTATCGATACGCCATTGGTACGCTCGAAGAACAGCTGGTACGCCTTTGGTACGCTCTATGGTACGTAAGGCAATCTTCAACGGTTCTGGTATGCTGGTTTTTGTTACGAAAGGCAATATTCATTGGTGGTACCCGACAGTTATTGATTGGTACGCTGACGGTTACGCCGTACCAAACTGGTACGCTGAGTTTACTGTTACGCTGCTTTAATCTGGTCTACACTGGTTCTTTTGGTCCGCTGGTAGAAAAGTTGTGTTCACTAAACTGACGTAACTTGAGAACCGTTAAGAGTTAAGGGACCCAATACTAGCCAAAACGATCGTCTCGATGAGAGATAGACTTTTACTCGCCTAACGGCCAGTACCCTCCGTTTTGGTACCCAAAATCCGCTTTTAAGACCTTCGTTTTTGCATTCGAAGTTTTCAATACCAACAAAATGTCTGATTTTCAAGCGTTTGCGGCTATGCAAAGCACGGTGCAAGCTAGCTCAATTTTGATAATAAAATCGGAACAAGTCAGAAAGTTCCTAAGCTATTAAAGTTGAAAGATTATCAAATTTGGAAGCAACGATTTTCTGCATACATCAGCACAAATAATATTGATTTATGGATTCCGGTTCGAAACTTGTATGTACGTCCAACTGATGATGGTGAGTATAAGGAACTTCAAGATTTTAATGGTGATGAAAGAAAAAGTTACGAGCTTTAACAAAAAGTTTATGGTTATCTTACCCTGGCTGTACCTACCGAGCTGTTGCATCAATTCAGCACTTGCAAGAAAGCTAAACAGTTGTGGGATGCTTTATCTGCTCGATGTGAAGGCAATGATCAATATAAGAAGAGTAGACGAAAATTATTGAACAAGGAATTTGAAAATTTTCAACAGTATGGAAAATAAAATATTTTAGCTCTTGTTTCAAGGTTTTCACTTTTGATTACTGAGATGAAAGTGGTTAAAATTGAGAAGACTAAGGAGGAACTGAAAGAGAAATTGATGGAAGCCTTACCATCAAAATAGGAGAATTATGTGTTGTTACTGACTCATGACAAAGAGTATTTTGCATTATCATTTCATGATCTCACCGGAAAGCTGCATGCTAGAGAGATGGAAACGATGACTTCAAATAAGTCCACTGCTCAATTACAAAATCCAGAATTATATCATGGGCAAAATTCTGCAAGTATTAATGCAAAGTCTAAATCATTTAGTTTTGATTCATCAAATCCACCTCAAACAACATTTGCTGCTTGTCATGGTTCAGGAAATTCTGAGAATTCATCAAGAGGGTGTAACTTTACTGTTCCAAATCATTCAAGTCAATCGTCATTTTCTGCAAAAACACCTGATGAACGTTTAGCGTTGATATCTTCTTTGTTATCTTCATATTATGGGATGATGAATGATGGTTTGCCAACTGCTATTTTGGTTGAAGAAGACTTTGATCAGATAGATCCAGATAATCTTGAGTAAATGGATATTAATTGGCAACTTGCGATGTTAGCCCAAAGAGTTAAAAAGATTCAGGAAGAAAACCGGATTCCAAAGTTTAAATCCGGATGGCAAGGTTGGAGTTGATAAATCAAAGGTAAAATGTTTCACATGTTTTAACTTTGGACATTTTGCTCGTGAATGTTAAAAATCAAATGCATCTTCATCAAAGTCTCTAACAGATTTAGTTTCTCAAGTCAATAAACAATATGATTGGGGACGAACTTCTGATGATTCACATCCAATTTCTTTAATTGCTATTACTTCAGAATCAAAAGCACAAACATCGAATGAAGGTTATGATTGGGCTGCCGACTTTCCTGATGAGTCTTCATTTCGTGTCGAATCTGCGTTTGTTGCTCAAATTGTACATAGTGATGACGAAGTAGAAGTAACTGATTCTGAATTTGAATTAAGTGGATCTGGAATTAGTGGTTATGAATCTGTTTGTGAGTTTTGCTCTCAAAAAGACAAAAAGATTCAAGGATTGATAAAAGAAAATGAGTTATTGGTTGTTGAAAATAAAAAGGAGATAGAAGAATTGGCATATGCACAGAAGAAGTTGGAAGATGCAATTCAAGAATTGTCATCTCGGAAAGAAAAGTTTTCAAAGTTTCAGGCAGAGTTTGTTGAGAAAGAATTGAAATTTCAAAGTCTTGAAAAGGAATTTGAACAGAAATTTACAACATTATCTGGAGAAAATGTTGAATTACTCAAAGAAACGAAGAAATGGAAGGAAGAAGCTAAGGATGTTGCAAATGATTTTAATAATTTGTTTGAAAAGTCCAAGGTTAAACTTGACTTACTTACCAAAACATCTGATGAACAAGCTGCTAAAATTGAGTCATATCAGATTGATATGGAAAAGCTATTAGATGAAAAAGGGAGTTAGTTAGAGTAAACAAATTGCAAAATGCAAATTTGGATATTCAGAAAAGGAATGAAGATAAATTGAAGAAAGAGTTATTTGATGGGCTTGATGAGTTGAGATTGCAAAAGTATGAAACTCATAAACTCGCGAAGAGGTTGATAGCTACGGAAAAAGAGTTGGTTGAAGCTCACCATAAGATTTCTGAATTAAAAATTGAAGTAATTGATTAAAAGCGTCTGTTGAATAATGTTACAAACTCACAATCTTTTACAAGTTTCTTGGCCAAAGACGACAATTTTGAGAAAACGTTTAACAAAACAATTTCACCACCAGGAAGTCTCAAAGAAGGTGTTAATGATCTAAAGGATAAGGTAGAAACCGCTGATTATTCTGAATTTGTTGATAAGAAATCTGATGGGGGAAAGGTTGTGAAGTCACAGAAAGAACAACAAGATGAAAAGGTTGTGTCTGATTCTACGTCTACTGAAGAAAAGAATCAGCAAGTTTAATTGAGAAGACTGCTATTGATGAAAGAAATTTCTATGAACAAAAGAATGTTAAAGCAGTGAAAGCTGAGTTTTCTCGTCTTGCAAAGAACGGACATAAATCATTTGGTTCTGACGAAAAGGTTTCGGGAAAACATGTTGGGTTAGGGTTCAAGACCACGAATGTTAAAGTTGATGGGGTTCAAGCTCAGAAGGAATAGAAACTGAAGCAAGTCAAGTTGAAGCAAGTTAAGTTAAAGAAAGTAAAGAAAAATGTTTTTAGAGCTGAAAAGGTTTAATATGAGAGGTTTTACAAACTCAAGGGTACGGAACAAATATTTTCTGATAAAGAATTTCCACTTCATTATGTGGATTCTCGATCAGAAAATATCAGAGGTTTTTGTGAAGACTGCTGATCCGAGGCATAAGAAGCATCAATATGCCCAATATTGTTCTGGAGGATCAAATTCTACTCCGAAAAACCCAACTTCGAAATGGGTTCATGATCATCGATTTCAGGTATATGATACTTTTTATGATCATTTTGGAGATGAATATATTTGTGAAGCTTTGCAGGTTCCAAAGAGGAAAACTATCAACATTCGCTTGTGTTATAATTGCCGACAAAAAGGGTATATGGCACAAGACTGACCGGTTTCTGCTTCTTCTACATCAAGAAGACATAAAGTTCCATATGTTTGTAAAACTGCCAAAACAAGATTCTTTGATGAACATGGCAGAGTATTTGATGCATATCCACAACCTACATTTTTTAAAGATAAAGGAAGTTTTTTTCCTAAGTTTGAAAATATTCCAAAGTTAGGTTGTTCGTCACAATCAACTGTGACAGGTTCATCAAATTTTAATTTACCACCTCATCAAACATGGAAACCTAAAGTGGTTTCAAAAGGAAATCAGGACACTAGTCGACCAGAAGCGATTCGCTTCGGGTCATTTATAAACTGACGTGTTTGACTAGTGTGCAGGTACTTCTAGAAGACCTATCGGTGATTGAAAAGTTGCTGATGGAGGAGTATTCTGCTGATTTAAGTTAAATTACATGTGACATCAAATTTCAAAAACTGAATTTTTTCTGAAATCTAAATCGGAAAGGTACCCATGTCGAAAGATCAATTTTCTTTTTTTAATGCTTTTTGTTTGTAGTTTAGGGGGAGAAAATTGAAAAAATACCAAAAAATAGTGTCTTTGTGTTTTTGTTAATATGAAAATCCAAAAATAGAGTTTTCTTTTTAAGGGGAGAAAAATAGAAGAATACAAAACATGGAAAAATAGAAAAATACAAAAACATTGAAAAATGAGAAAATGTATCCAACATGTTTGGGAAATGATGGTACATTGGCTTACGTGTCTGACTCGTGGATAAACTAGATGAAAAAGCCATAAGATCATTGTTGGATGTGCTTGGTAGGCTTGGCAATAAATTAGAAAGTATTCAAATGTGATATTAATTAAATTCTAATGCTTGACCAATGGACAACATCTTGAAGCGTATCTCAAGATATTCAAAAGATGTGTGAAAAAGAAAATGAGAAGTCACTGTGTAAACATGTGTTCATTTTGTAAAGACTTAAACTTGTTTGATATTTTCTTTATTTTGTCAAACGATCGGACTTTCTCTGCGTGTCCACAAGACCGACCTGATTGTTGTTCGTTTGACGTTCTTCTTTATTTTCGTTGGTGTTTCGTATAGCTCATCGGACTTTCTCTGCGTGTACGGGAGTACCGACCTGATTGTTGTTGGGTTATACAATTTCAACTTGTTTTATTTTCTTATTTTGTTAAATCTGAGGCCTTATCTGCGTATCGAAAGATCGACCTTAAGGTAGACGATTTAACGTTCTTATTTCTTTTTGCATGGAATACAGTTGACCATATCATGAATACAATCATTATGTGTTAAATCACAAGTGAAATCACAAAGTGTGATATAAAAAGCACATCTGAGTATGTCTGATAGTGTGGGGGTACACTGGTCAAAGCAATTTATTCAATACAATAACATATCCAGATGTTATGAGTATGATTGTGCCTGAGTTTAAGATGGACAAATTATACCAGTAATCAACATGACTTATGTGCTGAAGTAATTGAAATTGAAGTGTAGTTCAGCATGTTATGTTCAATATGATCCCAAGTTGTGATCTTTCTCGCAAAAGAAAAAAAATAGTGTCTGATTCTGTATTGCTTTTATATTTCATATATGACGAATTCCAAAAAGATTTTAGGTGTGTTTTGATATGAAGTTTCAAAGCCAAAAAGATTTTGTTTCTTATCTGTTTTCGACCGATCGACATGTGATACGAAATCAAATTTCAAATCTATATCTTGGATTCTCGAAGAGAAGTTTTGCGCCAAGATTAAATTAATTTTCAAAAGAAAAAGGAAACCGCGTTTCTGTCTTCTGAAATTGCAGGTTATGTGTGTCAAGAATCAAGCATGGTGAAAGGGAGAGTTTGAAGTATCTCTCACAAGTGGATCTTGAAGATCAAAGATGATTCAAGAGTGATCCATCCATGCAAGCTCTATTTCTGACAAGATTTATAGTCAAAGATCGGATGCAACAATGTTGAAGATTGAAGACTAAAGTTTAGTTAGAGAATAGATACACTATACGTTAAGGGGGAGTTTGTTAGAGCATATTCCTATGCTACAATGTGTCTCGTGTATTGTATCTAGATTAGAGTGAGTCTGTGAGTTGTAGTGACAATATCAATGGTGCCGTACCAACTGGTATGCCGTACCAATTGGTCCACTAGTTGGTACACATGCCAGATTGTCACTAACTATAAACACCGTGTGTTAGAACGATAGCTCAACACTTCTGTCATTTCTACATGTTTTTGTGTGTGTTCTAGAGAGAGAAACCAGAAAGACTTCTTTGTAATCTTGTTGGAACTAAAATCTATGTGACTGATGCCATCAAATCTGTTTACCAAAGCATTCGACTAAAGAGTCCATGTGAATTGATTTAGAGACTGGGTTGTGATGATCGAGGCTTGCGAGATTGGACCGAAGATCGTTTTCTGGAAAAGTCAACCATTCGGGTCAACGTTTAACGCAAAAGTCAACAGAAGATCGGTTCGAGCGAGTCAAGCTTCGGATTAATTAAATCAACTTTGATTTAATTAATATTTTATGTTTATTTCATTCATTTGTATTTTTTTTCAGTTTTTATGTTTTTCACATGTTAGTCACCCTCACTATATATATAGTGAGGGTGCCCATTCCAAAAAAAAAGGAGTCTCCAAATGTGGAGATGATGATTTCTTGTAGAGTGTGAGATTTCCATTCTAGAGAGAGAGTGAGTCATGGATTTCTAGAGAGAGAGTGTTGCCATGATTTCTTGATTGTAATCATTCGACTAATGAAATCATTTAATTGTTTATCATCTTTCTTGGTTATGATTATCCTTGATTCTTCTCATCTTCATCGTCTCTCGGTTTTCTCATCTGATACTCGTTCTCGCTCAACATCGAGATTCTTAACGTGAAAATCGGTCCTGACAAATGGTATCAGAGCGGGTACTGATCAGATTCATCTCGCCGTGAATCTGGTCACTCGAATATGATTTTGAGCTTGAATGGGTGAAGATGATGAAAACCCATTTTGGAGATTTTTTCTCATTTTTTTCTTCATTTTTGATGAATTATGGACAGATCTGATGTTGTTAGATGTTAGGTTATTATACATTGAGTCTATCTTGATGATTGTTTATCTTCTATATGTTGAAATCAGTGAGAAAAATGAAGATCAGAGCTGATTTTTCGTAACTGTTGAGTTTTTTCCCGTTTTGGGGGTTTTTGAAGATTTTGAGCTTTGATTCTCGATTTTCTAGGCTATTCTTCATGTTTTTGGATGAAACGAAGCATGATTCTTAGTGGAAAATGCATTCCAGATCCATTGGAAGCATCCGTTTCGTCTGAATCTCAACCATTTGGGCAGATCTGGAAAAACACACACTACTGTGTGTTTCATGGTGTTCTTCGTGTTCTTGAGGATTTCCAGATTTTGAAGACTGTTTTAGATCCGATTTGTTACTGTTATGGAGTGTTGGTGGCCACAACATTGTCGTGGATGGTTTAGCTTCACACATCGTGCATCATAACGGGCTTTCCTTTCGTTTCTGCACATAATCAAGTTCACCAAGTAAGGGTTTCTCTTTGTTCATCATTTTCCAGATTTCTCTAAGTGTTTTGATGGTTTGAAGATGGCCTTAGCGGACTTCTGAGTGCTCTTAGCGAACTTGAGGTCTCGTTAGCGAACTTGTTCTGTTTTAGCGGACTTGTTTCTGAGCTTAGCGGACTTGTTCTCCTCTTAGCGGACTTCATCATTTGTTAGCGAACTTGTTTAAGTCTTAGCGGACTTGAGTCCTTAGCGGACTTCTGGATGGCTTTAGCGAACTTCTGGGGTTAGCGGACTTGTCAACTGGGTCTTCGTTCGAGATCGTTTCGGTGGATTCTGTTCGTCTAGGATGATAGAGCATGAAGCTACGAGTCCAACAGTATAAAATTCGAAGATTTTCGTCAAGTTTTGAGGGAGATATGAAAAAAATACGGTTTTCCGATGACTAGCTCGTTTTTCCGGCGAGTCTGTATTATGGTTTCGGTTGTAGACGAATTCATGAAGGAGGCGACGACGTGGAACTAAAATCTATGTGACTGACGCCATCAAATCTGTTTACCGAAGCATTCGACTGAAGAATCCATGTGATTTGATTTAGAGACTGGGTTGTGATGATCGAGGCTTGCGAGATTGGACCGAAGACCGTTTTCTAGAAAAGTCAACTGTTCGGGTCAACGGTCAACGTAAAAGTCAACGAAAGACCGGTTCGAGCGAGTCAAGCTTCGGATTAATTAAATCAACTTTGATTTAATTAATATTTTATGTTTATTTCATTCATTTGTATTTTGTTCAGTTTTTATGTTTTTCACTTGTTAGTCACCCTCACTATATATATAGTGAGGGTGCTCACTATATATATAGTGAGGGTGCCCATTCCAAAAAAAAGGAGTCTCCAAATGTGGAGATGATGATTTCTTATAGAGTGTGATATTTCCATTCTAGAGAGAGAGTGAGTCATAGATTTCTAGAGAGAGAGTGATGTCATGATTTCTTGATTGTAATCATTCGACTAATGAAATCATTTGATTGTTTATCATCTTTCTTGGTTATGATTATCCTTGATTCTTCTCATCTTCATCATCTCTCGGTTTTCTCATCTGATCCTCGTTCTCGCTCAACATCGAGATTCTTGACGTGAAAATCGGTTCTGACAAATCTACAAGTGATTCAATAAGATTTCTCTTATTTACTTCGCGTGTTTACTAGATTGATCAAAGCATACAGTAGTAAGATCGTTTCACGTACTTACAAATAAATGACGAGATTATGAGGAAATTAGGGATTTACTATGTTAAGACCCAATTTAGAACCTAAATATATTCCAAAATCATAAGATGTCATGTTTTGATAAATTGGGGAAAATACGATATTCGTTTGAAATCCTAAACTCGGTTAGGATGTTAATAATGCGTTAGTGTAATATTAATAATTATTACACTTATATAAATGTTTTAAGACATTTTTAGGTACAATGTGTTATTGAAATAATAAAATAAGGTTTTATGTGAAAAATTGTGAGTTTTGTGATTAAAATTCAAAATGGTCAAACTAGAAGGACCAATACTGTCATTTTTGAAAGTTGCTTCAATGAAAGCTGGAAATCAGATTGGGGATGATATCGAAAATCTGAGATTGGGAATAACCAAGATGCGATTTTGGAAGATTAAACAAGGTTTTGAACCATTCAAGCCTTGTGAAACCCATCTTGAGATTGTGGGTAAGTCATTCATTCTTGTTGCATGCTTAGATCTGAAATTTCAAGGGTTAAACAAGGTAAATGAAGCTGTGATTTTGATCTAATTGTGGTTGATAATGTTTGATATGCTTGCTTAATACATTAATCATGAGTAGTTAGAGAGATTAAGCATGAACCCCCAAAAGTTAGATTATATGGAATTGGGGGTTGAGAAACTGATTTTTAAATCTTAAATTTGCTGAAATTTATGATGTTATGTGTATAATGATGTATGCAAGTAATGAAGTTACTTGATTGATAAAACAACAAGTAGCTTAAATGGGTTATAACATTGGCTAGAGGAGTTGTACATTATGTGCATAAGTAGTTTGCACACCAAGTGTTTGATGAAATGCCTAACTTATATGAAATGCTTACATTAATGACTAAATATAGTAATGTTACACTACTAGGAATCATGAAATAAGAATGAGCATGAATTAAGAAACCCATGCTTGTAAAAGGTGTCAAATAGAATTATGTAAAACCATAACAAGATGGAAATCTAGTTGTGGGGCTGTTTTGTAAGTATTGTATAAGATCACTCGTATGTCCGTTTGGGATGTATGATATATGATTGAAAAGATTGTTTTGAATAATATATTTACTATTTGAACACTAAAAGCTGAATCCGAAGTATAATGGGTCAGAACGGCACGTCAATATGACCATTTGGATTTCCAGCATGCTGTTTGGAAAAAAATTATAGTTGTTGTCCTGTTTTTAGAAAAATAGTATAAAATCATAGAAAACTCATTAGAGGGAGTACCATATATGCCTGGAAAGCTCTTTTAATATACTACATTCCATATTTAAACATGAAACGCTGTAAAATTTTATATAG
The DNA here is from genome assembly GCA_039602395.1 of Deinandra increscens subsp. villosa. Classification (NCBI taxonomy): domain Eukaryota; kingdom Viridiplantae; phylum Streptophyta; class Magnoliopsida; order Asterales; family Asteraceae; genus Deinandra; species Deinandra increscens. The sequence continues at coordinate 54,364,556 of JBCNJP010000007.1, read as the reverse complement.
TGGTCAAAATGGACCATTACAGCAACATTGTTGAAAAACGGTGCACAAGAATTCATTTTTCTAAAAGCTAATAAAAGTGAGCAAGTCGAATTGCTTATGTATTAGATTTAATATTAATGATTTATGATGCCGTGTGGATCTAACAAGGATTGAATCCACTTTAGGCAACTGAGGTAATGGAGCATATGCATGACCGGTTAATGATTTTGAAGACCACGAGGTAACATATATGATATGTTACATACTTTATGTATGACTAATAGTTGCTATAGTGTCATGAAATGCAAATAGGCTATAAAAGCAATAAACTTGCCCGTTGTGACAAGTTATAAAGATGAATAAGACTATGGAGTCTAACATTAGAGTTAGGCTCTAAGTAATCGTTGATACATTAGATGGGGTTACATTATGACATCATAGATGGGTAATGTTGAACCTTATGAGTATACTTTAATCGGATGCTAAATGATTCTTAGGAATCATGGCAACGTGAAAAATGGAAAATTGCTAGATGTTAGCTTAATGATTCATAGAAACCATAGCGTAGCCAAATTGTGTTATAAATGAGTCTAATGGTTCGGAAGGAATTATGTGAAATTAAATAATGAAGGTTGCCTATAAATGGTTCATAGGAGCCATAAAATAGTCAAAGTATGGCACAATGGAAGAAAATGGTTCAAGAAAGCCATTACCATGTGCCATGGGTTAATTGACCATAAATAGTTAGTAGATGTGATTGTAAATGATGCCCAAATTATAGAGGCCATGTCAATGGGTCAAACGGGTTGAAATAGATAAATGGTCCATAGGAACCATACTAGAATGCAAAAGTCTTGCTTAATGATTTATATGACAGGCTGAAACCCATGCTAATGGGTCAAATAGGTTAAATGGCTCTAAGGAGCCACAATTGTGAAATTGCTTTATTGTAGGGTAACATTGTTTATGTACAAGTAGTAATTTATGTATGATGCATAATTTTATACAAATGGAGTAAGCCATGGGACATTTTAAATAGGTGGTGAATGGTTCTAGGAACCATGAAGCCTGAAGGCCTAAAAGATCCTATGATTACAAAATTGACCACAAGTAAGATTCGGATGAATCATAAAATAAATGACAAGTTGTAATGGACGAAAATGGAGCAATAGAACCCTCGTCATGTAACCGGAAAAGGGAGGATCATAAATGGTTTATAGAACCATAGAACCTCAATTCTAAAATTATGGTCAATTAAAGAATTGGGAGGTAACAAAGGCTTGAACCCGTCTTAACGGGTTAAACGGGTTCAATAACCCAAAAAGGAATGAATAAGTAGGTAGTGACTCCCTAAAAGCTAATCGAGGCATAAATAGGTTGTCACATAAATTTAGGATCTTAAACCTCTACTTTGTGATAGTTCCAAAGGGAACAAGCACACGAAGTGCATAGAACCCATATCGGTTCAAATAAATAATTAACTTATGGAATTTATTTAATAAACATGTTTGGCATTGGGTTATGGTAAGATTAGCTTGCAATAGGGACAAGTCATTTGTGTTAAAGCGATGGGTGTCCTACCGGGTCAAACGGGTTAGTTGTACCCATTAATGCAAGGTATGAATTCGATTCGGATAAGGTATATTAATGTGCATAAAACATGTTTTAGAAGTGTTTTGTGAGGTTTGAAAGACTTAAAAAATGGAGGAAAACCAATTGGTAAAACCTGGTAGAAAACATGATGAAATAGCCAAAAGTTTGGCTAAGTATGGAACTGGCCGGAAATGGCCAGATCCCTGGAAAATTAGTTCCAAGTGTATCGCTTGGAGCATTTGTTGTAGTAGGCGATACGCCTGAATTTCCAAGCGTGTCGCTTGGAAGTAAAGCCAAATTAGGCGATACGCCTGAAATTACAAACGGACTGATCAGTTGTTACTGGATTTAACAGACTGATCAGTATGGTGGACAGATGGAAATTGTGACCGGGCCCAGTCTGTCAGTGCCCCGGTCCGTGATTTTTAATTAAATAGGGAGAGAGAGGTTAATTGTGACACAAGTTATCAAAAACCCTAATCTCCACTCTCTCTCTCCCTCTTGCATCGATCTCCAAGTCGGCGTCACCTTAGCCGCCGTCGACCGCTGTCCGACGCCACCACCGTGGTTCCTCGCTGTTCCGATGGTTCCCCGTTTAGCCAGTATTTGCTCACGACTCGAAAAGGAAGCTGCAGCTGCCCGAGCCGAAGCCGCAATCCAAGCCGAAGCCGAAGCCGTGACCCGAGCCACAGCCGCGGCCCAAACCGCCGCCGCTCCTCCGCCGCACCTCCGGTCGATCGCCGGCCGGTGGTCGATCGACCGGCGGTCCTCACGCTGCCGGCGTGGCCGAGGCCACCGTACCCCATCCTCTCGTCGTGGCCCGCGCCGCTCCACCGTCGGCAACCGCCACCGCATCGCCGCTTGTCACCGGTGACGAAATTTTTGTAGGGACTATTCCAGTTGCGATCCCGGTGGAGAAATTTTTGTCACCACCGCCCGTGGTAACCCTGCCACCGCCGCTACCACTACCGCCTCCGCCACCTATGGCCGCCGCCGCCGTCGATTATCTGTCTCGCAGGTTCGAGTCGGAAGTCTCAGTTCGTCATAGCGCGAGCCCGTCGAATCCGGGTGTCTCAAGCGGTTGCTCGGATCCCGCCAAGGTATATCTAACTCGTTTAGATATTTAATTAATTAATTTATTTTAAAGAAATGTTTTCTGTGTTTGTCGCGTACGGTGATTGATCCTGTTTCAGTAATATTCGACTTGTTTTATTCAAATCGTTTCCGTTGCCAAATTAATATAGTATTCCTTTATATTAAACCAGTTCTAATCGGATAAAAATTAAAATCGGTAACCCGGATATCCACTGTAAAACTCAACAGTGGTATCAGAGCCATTATCACTGCGTGCAAACCAGAACCGGTCTTTTCGTAACCGGTAGTTCGCAATTTCGATTAAAATCCAAGTTGCGAATTAGAATTAATTTACTAAATTATTTTAATTCTATAAAAAATTTATTATTGTGTGTTACGGCCGACCCCTATATTAAATTACAAAATTGTTTATGTCGTGGCATGTTTGTTTTTCTCTGGTTGGCCAAAATGTTTTGGCCCTTTCATGTATTTCGAATTTTTGGTTTATTGGACCCGGTTTTAGGTTTTCAAAGTTGTACAAAATCTAGAGCTAGGTTACTATTTTGTAATTGTAAATTTTGTAAAAACCAAGACTCGAAGACTGGACACACGCCGAAGGGATGTCGAAGCAAGTGGGAGCTGAATCCGATCCAAGAACGCACAGAGTTGCCTCCTTGGTTGTTCACCGTTTATTGTGTTTAATTTTAATTAAATATGTCCCTCAAGATCTCGCTTGTATGGCTCGAGCGAGATCAAGACTAATGCTGTTAAACACACAATAAGCCATTCGCGACAACTTAGTAATTTTAATTAGGTTAAATTAATTTACTAGTCCCGAGTGGTGATAGGGTTTATCGTTCGTATCTGATGATAATTAGATATTAAAAGTAATTAATATCCCTATATGGTAATTCTTAAAAACTGATAGTTCGTGCCATCCTATCTCAAGTCGAACTTGGAACGTATTTACCGGAGCATCAGTGTTGGAGTATTTCAACACCGCACTTGGTGCTTAGGGTGCCTTCTAAGGTGAGGACATTGGAGTATTTCAACACCGTGTCATCACTTCGACCATTTAGGATTACTATCGCTTTAGACATATATGTTTGTGGTGTTGGAGTACTTCAACACCGCGCCACGGATGTGTATTGCTAAAGTGGGCACGGATGAGGCTAAACGTATCACAAAATACAATTGTATGTATATAGCGGCCTCATACTGCGAGTTGTGACTTGAGTCTCACAATTGGCAACCGTTGTCAGTTTGTTTACACGGCTTTGCTCCTGAGGCTCATTTGGCGGTCTCAAGTAATGTCGCCTAAACGAATTCTTGATTTCTCAAAAATAAACTTTACCAACTTATTTTAAAAGAAATATAAAACATCGAAAATACTAATTAAATCTACTTTGCTTATTTCAGAAGGCTAATGAAAACTCACAACCATTAAGTTCAATGGTACAACTCGACCCCTTCACTGAGACTGGCTTTCTCGCATGGCAGACTACCCTGAGGAACCTTTTAAGGCTCTTCGGGAAACTCTATGCCATTGACCGACCTATCGCGAATATTCCATCTAACTTGTTAAATGAGAACTCGCGATCTAAGCTCCAAAAGTATACTGATGATGATAAGGACGTCACTGACCTGATGTTATCTAGCATGACTCAGGATTATCGGTACAACTTCATGGGGATGTCTGCCTATGACATCATGCGTAAACTCAAGGATTTATTTGAGTTAGGTAAGAGGACTGAGCTAGCCAATTCACTTTCACAATTCGTGAACTGCTCCATGGCTAGAGACTCCTCGCCATATGATCATGTCATGCTCATGAAAGCGTATCGCGACAGGCTGATCGACCTTGGCTACTCCATCTCTGAAGGGATGGCTCTTGATGTAGTACTCAGATCTTTGCCTGAACACTATTGTATTCTTGCGATTAATTGTTCGGCTCAGTCGATCGAGGAGGTTATTCCGTTGATACCCAACGTGAAGATCAGGACCACGCCAGACGTGCTCAGAGTTGCTAATTCAAAGATCTCCAAAGCCAAGAAGATTAAAGAAGGCAAAGGCAAGAAACCACAGGTGCAGCCTCCCGAGGAGCGCCTGTGCTATGAGTGCAACAAAATGGGACACTGGCGTCGCAACTATCCTGTTTATCTTGCAAAGCTGAAGATGACTAAGAACTCTAATAAGGGTTGCTCATCAGGTATGTCAATAAATGTTACTGAACTTTTCACTGTTTCCTCCAATTCATGGGTATTTGATACTGGATGCGGTTATCACATCGTTAATGTTTTGCAGGAACCTGAGAAGTGGAAGAAGACAGAACGAGGCTTCATGGACCTCATCGTTGGTGATGGAAAAAGGTCCCAGTACTTGCTACCGGCACATATTATTTTTCATGCTCTTCTGGCCTTGTAGTTACTTTAGTTAACTGTTTGTATGCACCTGGTTTATCCAGAAACATTATTTATGTCTCTTCATTTTTTGAACAAGGTTTTCGATATAAATTTAATGGAAATATGATTTCTTCTTACCTTAATCATATCTTTTATTTCGAGGTTAAACCTTGACATGGTATATATGAGATAGACGTTCAAACAAACGATCAGCTCTATCATGTTTCTAAAAGAAGCAAAGCTAATAGTAACGAATCCTCGTTTTGGCACCATAGGCTTGGTCACATAAGCAAAGCACGCATCAAGAAGTTGCAAACTGTTGGGATTCTTGAATCCCAAGATGCAGATTCCTTCGATGAATGCGAGTCGTGCTTATCTGGTAAACTTACCAAGTCACCCTTCACCCACACAGTTGAACGGGCCCAAGGATTGTTAGGCATTATTCACACCGACGTGTGTGGACCCTTTCAATTCGAAATGAGAAATCGTGAACGGCACTTCGTGAATTTCATCGATGACTATAACAGAGATGCCTATGTCTATCCGATGAAACACAAGCATGAAACTTTTGAAAAGTTCAAAAGGTTTCAAAACGAAGTACAAAATCAGCTGAGTCGAACTATTAAAATACTTCGATCTGATAGAGGTGATGAATACCTAAGCGCTGAATTCCTGAATCGTCTTAAGGAATGTGGAATTGTTTCACAACCTACTCCTCCTGGCACACCCTAGTTAAATGGCGTAAGTGAAAGGAGGAATCGAACTCTGCTTAACATGGTTCGATCGATGATGTGCAGGACCACCTTGCCACATTCCTTTTGGGGATATGCCATCTTGACCGCTGCTCACTTAATAAATATGGCACCGACCAAAAAAGTAGAGAAGACCCTGTATGAGATATGGCATGGTTCTCTTCCTAAACTATCACACCTCAGGGTATGGGGATGTGATGCTTATGTTACCAGCGAATCTGATAACAAGATCGATCCCCGAGGCGAAAGGGTAACTTTCGTTGGATACTATAGTAATATCGGTTATTACTTTTACCATCCTGATGCAAACACTATTTCCATCAAAAGGAAAGGTAAATTCCTTGAGAAAGAGTTTCTTACTCGAGGAACGAATAGCGATCTAGTGGATCTTGAAGAAATTCGAGATACACCTAACCCTGAGACGATCGCTGCGTCTGACCGACAAATGGTTGTCGCCCCATCAAACCCAAGCACAAGTGCAAACATTCGTAGGAATGAAAGGACGCGCAAAGAGCCTGATAGATACCTTGGCTATCATGAGGCATTTAACTGTCTGTTAATAGCCGATTCTAACGATGAGCCTACTAACTACAAAGCTGCTATGTCAGATCCGGAATCTGATAAATGGCTTGAAGCCATGAATGCTGAGATGCAATCTATACGTGACAATCATGTCTGGGACTTGATTGAGCTACCCCCCGGCACTCGGGCAGTAGGGAGCAAGTGGATCTTTAAAAGAAAAACTGACATGCATGGGAATGTGCAAACCTACAAGGCACGCCTTATAGCGAAAGGTTTCACTCAAACCCAAGGGATTGACTATGAAGAAACCTTCTCGCCCGTTGTCATGATCAAATCGATCAGGATTCTCCTTGCCATAGCCGCATACCATGATTATGAGATATGGAAAATGGACGTTAAAACCGCTTTCCTGAATGGACACTCGAAGAGGATGTCTACATGGTTCAGCCTGATGGTTTTGTGTGACGCGCACTCCCAGACTTGGCCCTAGGAGCGGTCACGCATCGGATTTACTCATGAACACAAGGTACAACAGAGATAACTAAAGCAACAGAAATAAAAACTTTTATTCATATGCCAAGCATTACATAGTAAGAGAGACAAATACAAAAGAGAAATAAATATCTCCATGCCAGTCTTCGAAAATGTCTTCTCTTGATAGCTTGACATTGTCTTGATAGTGTACGCCCCCTAGTTCCTGCTCACATCTCAGCCTTCCCTTTTCGATCCGAAGGTCCAACCTCGTCTAACATACATAACTTAACAAGTCAGCTTACGCTGGTGAGTTCTACGTTTTTGGAAAACTTTACCTTACGAAGGCACTTAGGTCTGTCAAACACATTTTTGCAATTAGACAATCAAACACAAAAAATATATCACATATATTCACATACCCTAATCTCGTGAATAGACTAACCTTCTATTGCTTTGTCATCCTTATCTCACATTAAGAACGTATCCTAATGTTAAGTGCTATCTTAGGGAAATAGTGTTTCTATTTGCCTTACGAACACATCGTGTAACAATGGTCCCTTAAGTTTTGACACTATATAGCTTTGACGCTTTCTGCCTTTGACGCCGCTTAGCTTTGACGCTTGATTTTGACACCATTGGGACATCACTATTTAACTTCTTGTTTCAGAAGCCCCTTACTCACCAATCTTTTCTCGATTACCATCCCTAATCTATTCTACTAGAAACATCGAAATGGCAATCTATCTTTCCTCTAATCATCACCATATATACAATCAATACATATAACAAGCAATTATAACAACTGAGATTATTTCATAAAACATTATGTATATCAGCCCAAAACGGTTTAAAGCATTTAAAGAATTTAAAAGAGGGTTCATAGGACTCACCTTAGGTTGCGAAGTAGTTTCTTGCCTTATTCCTTCATGAAACTAACTTGCTTTAACGTGATGTCCCTAGCAAGACATCTTAGATATTACAAGCGGTCATTAAGGCTAACCCCTTTATCCTAAACCCAATCCCTTGTTGGTTTAACATCATTTGTCTAAATAACCGTTATGCCCCTTATGGGAAAAAGTATTCTTTTAGTGATACTTATGAAGAGGTGCATTCCTATAAGTAAACGCTCACTCCGGGATCGCCCAGTGAAGCGTATGCCATGTCCCAGTTGGGATTTATGCGACAACGTCACTATGCCAGAAACCCCAGTGTACAGGCGCCACCCTTTCAGTCCGCGCTAACTTCTAGATATTCGAGTAACTCGGTACATTCAATACTTTATCAAAACCCATGTTTTAACTTATATATACTTTAGTACATATATATAATTATGTTCTTTTGTTGAATATCATTACCCTTGCCCAAGCCTTTATGCCCTTGATGAGTGAT
>JBCNJP010000007.1:54306529-54355871 GCA_039602395.1 Deinandra increscens subsp. villosa | reverse complement strand
TCTTGCTCAAAGCTTTACCTGCTCAGGGGGAGAAGCCGAATGCTGATGAAGGATGTAAAGATGATGATATTTTGAAATATTTGAATGATGACCCTGATGATCCAGAAGGTGGTGTTGGTGGTGCTGGTGCTGGTACTGATGCAGCAGGAACATCATCTGCTACTGCTGGTACAGCCACAACATTTCAGGGGGAGTTTGCAGATAAGGAAGTTTATGATGTAACTCCGGTATCAAGGGTGGAAATGAAAGAAGGAGAGTTTGTTAATCCTTATACCAAGGAGCAGCTGGCAGCCATATTTGCTTTAAATGTTGATGATGTTGATAAGGTGCCATTTGCTGATCAATACAAGGAGGATGATTCAGAAGAAGAAGTTGTGTATGAAGATGAGCAGGTGGAGGTAGAAGATATGACGGCTGAAGAATATCCTAATGATCCGAAGATGTATGGGAATTTTTCTGATAATGATTATTCTGAGGATTTTGATTTTTTTGGTAAAGATAGTGAAGAGAAGGTTGAATCAGAGCAACAATCAACTCAACCTAAGGCATCTGAGAATGTTGATATGACTGAAGAAGAGGAGAAGAAGTTGTTGTTTGAAGCATGGCTAAAAGAGCAAAGGGCAAAGAAGCTTCCAGTTCAAGTTGAAAAGTCTTCAAAGATTGTTGATCAGAAAAAGTACTTTGACAGAAAAGGCAGACAAGCTTCTGGGAAAATTATTAGCTGGATGTATGATTCTGAACTCAAGTGTTATGCTATCAAAAAGGAGTTTGGGATTATATATTTGAAGAATGCTTCAAGATTCAACACTTTGCCTGTTTGTGATGTGAGGGACTTGTCTAGAAGTCTGTTTCTGAATCATGGAGGAAACATTTTGGCTGCTGTGTTTAAAGAGAAGTTGATTGAAGAGTGTCAAGGAAGGTTTAGGTTTTTGACTCCTCAAAGACCGACTTACTCTGATCATCCAACGGATACTCATCCAATCACAGGCAGACCAGTGGTAATTTTGAATTATAAAAAGCCAGTTCAGATTAAAAAGTTACCTTTGAAACGGCTTGAACAGGATTTCATCAAAACATTGAGGTAGTGGTACTATATTGAAGCATCTGGAAAAGCAGTGATAGTGATTAAAGAAGATAACAAGGTTGTGAGAATCTACGACCCAATGTGGTTGATAAATCTGTCAAAGAATGATATTGAGAAGCTACAGTCTAACAAGATTCTTTACAAGCCTGAGTGTCTTGATCAAGCTATGCAATTTCAGAAGGTTATAAGAGTTTGCTTTGATGGTGGGATACACGCAGGAAATAACAGAAGAAGGGATTGGAAGAAGACAGAGTCAAGGGCTTCTGAAGACTAGCACAAGACAAGGGGGAGTTTGTAGAAGCATATATAATTGTCTAGTGCTAGGTCTTGTTCTTTTGAATATGTAATTTGTAGTTTAGGTTATCTGGTTCTAGCGGATCAGTGGCGGACCAGGTGGTACGCCGGACCACCTGGTACGCTGGTTAGTTGGTCTGCTGGCCAGTAGCCTATTTATAGGTCTTAGCTTGTTGAGAGAAGTAGCGAGTGAGGTTTGAGCGTTCTTAACTGTGTGTTTTCACTGGTGTAAACCTGTATACTCTCTGTTCTCTTTGTTACAAGTTGTGATCAATACAAAGAAGTCTATTTACCTCGTTGTACTCAAGTCCGATTGTAATCATGCACTAGCAAGATCGTTTACGTGTTCTACAGCCTTTGACCGGCTGACAGGCGGCTTGGAGGTGGCGGGCTGCTCTAGCCGCTCTTTCTTAACCTTGAGGAGATTTTCGAGATCCTTCAGAGAGAACGAAGAGCTGGATTTGGGAGCTGCGAAGGAAAACAGACTATTAACATTTAGGATGCACGAATAAATACACAGTTCAGGATCCTACAAAAACTTACCAGACATGGCGGGAGTGTGATCGGCGGAGTAGCTGTGTTCGCTGGCGATTTTATCAAGAACCAGGGCTCTTTCGCTGGCAGGAATCTGGTAGAGTGCTTCGAGCTTCTTGGGATCCGGCTGCTTCTTGATGAGATTCTCAAACTTGGGTGCTGCAAGAAGAACACGACAAACAAGTTAAATGTATATTCAAAATCCAGTAACAACAAAAGAAATCGATATCCTACCCTTCTCAACCCACTTCAACGGCAAATCGGTACCCCCAGGAATTGAATCTCACTTGACAAAGAAAAAACGCTTCTACCAGTCATGGTCAATGTGGGAAGCTCGAGGAAGCAACTAAGAGGTGGAGATGCGAGCCTTCAAAACAAACCGGCTTCAACCATGGGTTCTGAGCTGGTATGCTTCACAAATCTCAAGAATACCAATGTCGAGATTCCTGGTTTGGTTCAACTGGTCAAGGGAATACAAAATTCTCCAAACCATAGGCAAGGTTTGGGAGTAGGAGAGTCGGGTGGTCTTGAAGAATTGGGTGATGAGTTCCGGAAAGGGGAATGTCATTCCGAGCAAGAATGGGTAAAACATAAAGCAAACCCAGGTGGTGGAGATGAAGTCAGACTTGGTATGGGGATCGAAAGATCGGAGAACCATTCCCGGCGAAAAGATGCCGGAAATCTTCAGGTCGTGAATGTCGCCGTCATCAAAGGTGCTGTTTTCCTTTTCGCCAGGGATAACATACCCCTAATCGTGGAAGTCCTTGACTACCGGAGAGCTTAGCGAAGAAGAAGCTCAGATATTTTTCTTAGCCATGGCCAAATATCAGAATAAAACGGAGAAGATGAAGGAGGACTGACCTGGAATATCTAAGAAGCTCGAAAGGTTTTTGAGAAGAAGACGGTGAAAATCCTAAATTATGATCTCCTATTTAAAGAAAAAGTGAAGATACACATCACATCGCTTGGACGTCGAGAAATCAGTCACATCCCAACCATAATTACCGTGTTAACGCCGTGAAAAAGGGATCTTTTTGAATTTTAACAGTTGTCGAGCTTATTCACATCTGTTGAAATTCAAGGGGCAATGGTTGAGGGTATATTTTCAGGATGCTCGCAGGAAGCTCACATAGTTCAGGAATCCTATTACCGTCTGGGAATCCCACTCGTTCAGGTATCCTGATTTGTTTTATTCGACTAACCATTATAATTGCCACGTGTTTATTTGACCAGGTACCGTTGAAGTCATCAACTACCTCCGAGATTCAAGTTCCAGCTGAATGAGATCGTGGACCAAGTGGATGAAGATGGCTCTAACGGTTATATTACTTGGACGATTGGATCCCGGGAATCCCGGATAGTTTGTTATTATTGTAATCCTTATATAACCGAGGATTCGATCAACTTAGGCACACACGACTCGTTCACACTTCAGCTCTGATAGCAAACAATCTCTGTAACACTTAGCTCGATCGATCAAACCTCCAAAACACTCGTAATTCTTTATTTCGTATCAATAAAATTGTTAGGTAGCAGGCTCTTCAGGCCGGCTCCCGAGGTTTTTTTGCTAGGATTCCTAGAGGCAACTGTTAGAACTTATTTATGTTGGCAACACAAACTATTTATCTTTTTGGTGATTATTTGTAATTTGACTTTGGTTTGTATTTAACTTTGATTATGTACTTTGTTATCATTGATTATGTCTATGTATGATGTTTTGACTAAGTGTTAGCGTACTTGTGTTTTTCTCCTTAGCGAACTTCTTGTATGTTGAACTTAGCGGACTTGATTAACTCTTAGCGAACTTGTCATTGTACTTAGCGTACTTGTTTGTTAACTGTCCTAGCGAACTTGTTTTTGTTCCTAGCGAACTTGTTTTTGCTCCTAGCGAACTTGATTTGTTCCTAGCGAACTTGATTTGTTCCTAGCGAACTTAAACTGTTCCTAGCGTACTTAAGTTGTGCTTAGCGTACTTGTTAGCGGACTTGTTTGTGTTTAGCGAACTTGTTAGCGGACTTGTTTGTGTTTAGCGAACTTGTTAGCGGACTTGTTTATGCTTAGCGAACTTGTTAGCGAACTTGTTTAATTCTTAGCGTACTTCTTATATGCTTAGCGTACTTCATATTCTGTTAGAATATTTTGCTGAATTCTAGGTAATGATTGGTTGTTGTCAAACATTCTATTTGTCCCAGGCTCTCTTGTAGTATAAATACCAAAGTGAAAACCCTAATACGTGTTCCTCCTGGTCTATTCTACAAGAGAGCCTTTGTGTGTGTGTTCTTGGTGTATTTTGTGTGTGTTCTTGAGCTTTAGAGATCTATGGGGTGAAATCAACCAAGATTGATCATCACACTTGTTTTCCGCACCTGTGTGATGAATCAAATGAGAACATTGTGCTCAAATCAGGTCCTAACAGCAACTTGAAGGAGCCTGGATTTTTCCATCGTATCCTTGTGTTCAACTTTACATTTCGAGCATATTGATAAGCACACTACCTCACATTCTAAGTTTGGAATACGAAATTCCTTTGTGATTTTTTGACCAAAACAAGAAGGTTTCAAGTAGGAGACTTGGTACTTAGAAAGGCTTTTCAGAATACTACCATTCCAGCTGATGGGAAGCTTGCACCTAAGTGGGAGGGTCCTTACTTAGTTGATTCAGAAGGTGGAAAGGGAGCGTATAGATTGGCTACTATGGAAGGTGAGCTGCTCCCAAGAGCCTGGAACGCAATTCATCTAAAGTCATATTTTATGTAAGTGCCCTCAGGATCCTCCAAGGTTCCTAAAGGATCCTCGTTTAAGCTTCAAAAACTTCAAGTATGTCTTTGATTCTTATCTCAATTTCATATTATTATATTTATGAAGTGGTTACTGACTTAGGCATCGGAGGGGTGTTAGCCAAGCTAACACTCACCCCTCACCAAGCCTTGATTGTTTTGCAGAAGTTCCGAGCATCCTGTCAGAAGCTAGAGGCTGATCACCTCTTCTAAGTCTAAAGCATTCTGAATGCAGTCAAAGGTATAGGAGGTTTTCACCTTCTCGTTCACTAATGGGAATCACCAGGAGCGCACGATGGTGGCCTATGGTTCAAGGTGGTGCGACCAGTCCATCTAAGGGTGGCTGATAATTTCATCATTGTTGGCCATAGAGTGCATCTAAAAAATGGGTGGCAGACGTGCCATCCCAAAAAGGTCCTAAGGTTTTTGGCATTTTCATGTCAACAAAGGTTTAGGTACTTTCGTGTCTCTCAAGTTTTATGGGCTTGACCCCAGGTGGCTTAGTCCCAAGTAATTTTGAGCTTGACCTCAGTTTAACAAAGGCTCTTAATGTTTCCACATTAACTAAGGTTCGAACATATTCATGTCTCAAAAGTTTAAGGGCTTGACCCCAGTTGGCTTAGACCCAAGATTTATAAGGCACTTCATGCCTCAAAATATTAAGATCGGCTTGACCCCTGTTTGACTCATTCCTAAGTACTCAAGACTTATTCTCAGTTTTATTAGGATTTCATCAAGTCTATCTTAAGGATTCTTGAGGATCCTCAAGGATCTTGACTATCTCAACGGTTGGAAGATTCTCAAATATGTGGCATTGGTAATGCAGATATCATACGTTTTTATCACTAACTGAATGTTGGGTGACATCATGGTTTGCTAATTTTAACAAGTTCTGAAAAATCTTAAGTTTTTAAATTAAGTAAGGTTACTGAGCATCCTGTAGGATCCTCACTAAACTGTTTTTCAAAATTTGCAACATAATCAAAATACAAATGCCGCACCATGATAGTCAAAATGCTACTAGATTATATTCATCATGCAGGAAAATAAAGAAGTTAACCCCAGGCTTCGTTTTGGAACCCAAGATCCCTCCACCTGAGGCCAACTATAGCAAAATATTGTTTGAGAAACTTGGACTTCGCTTTGAAACTCAAGGTCCCTCCATCCAAGCTCCTATGAGTTAACCTACCATTATCTTAGTTTCACCACATCATTGTTTAAAAACCACCAATCAACAAATTTAAAAAAAAAAACGGGCTCCGACCTAGTCAAGATTGCCTTCATCGCCCACCTTCTCCACAGCAGCTTCTATCTCCTTGCCCTTGCTCTTGTCCCTCCTAGCACCAGCATCCTTATGCACCACCATGACCTCCGGCTCAGGCCCCTCAATAGCCTGCTCAGCTGCCTCGTCCCTCTCAGCCTTCAACCTCCTGAAGCTCTCCTTCCAATCCTGAACCGGCCAGCTCTCTGAATTGAAGCCTTCAGCCTGTGCACTAGTGGCCATCTCAAACATGTACTCAAGTACACTGATGGTGGCTGAAGACTTTGCATTCTTATCGTCTAGCTCCAAGGCTTGGGCAGCTCCAACCTCCTGCTCCCTGAGCAGCTTCTCATGATGGCAGTTCTTGCTAGCGGCAATTTTACCCATCTGCTCAATGCGGAGCTGGGCTTCATCAAGTTTAAGTTCAGCAAGTTCAAGCTTCTGCTCGGCTGCTTCCAGCTTGCCTTTTAGCTCAATTACCTCATGGCTCAGTTTATCAATACCCTGCATCAAATCAATCTGATCAGAGTCATCAAGGGAAGTATTCTGTCTCAAATTTTAACATACTTCTTTATTATTTATGTATACTTACAATGTTCACAACAGCCTGTAGAGAAAGCAGCTTGTTGGCTGCTGCAACATGAGGGAGGCCATCAAAACTGTCCACATTGATGGTGGCATAAGAGACTTTGCGCTTCTTATTTGCAGAAGAGATTTTGGATCGAGTCCTAAGGGGCCGGGATTTGGGAGCTGGGACATCCTGAGGTGCCTTGCTACTGGTTTCTTTGGTTTTCTCCTTCTTAACAATTAGGAACTTGAAGTCTTGGAAAGAGAAATTGGAGGCCGAACCTGGAGCTTCATCAAAGACAAACAAGAATCAATTTCAAGAAACAGCAAAATGCAGCTTAAAACAAGATAAAAGCAAATACCCTCAAGTACCTGCAGACATGGTCTTAGATGGGCTTTGAGATTGTTGAGAGGTGGTCCGAGCGCTTGCTACACCTTTAGGAATGTAGCTTTATTCAGAAATTGGGTGCTATATAGTTCTTGGAGCTTCTAGGAAAAATCTTGGGCAGGTTTGATCAATGCTTCAAATTTGGGAGCTGCAAATACAAGAATCAAGAGAATCAGTAAAAGAAATACAGAGAATTTACAAAATTGAAGTAACTCAGGAAACTCTTCCTACCCCTGATGACCCATTGGGTAGGAAGG
The DNA here is from genome assembly GCA_039602395.1 of Deinandra increscens subsp. villosa. Lineage (NCBI taxonomy): Eukaryota > Viridiplantae > Streptophyta > Magnoliopsida > Asterales > Asteraceae > Deinandra > Deinandra increscens. The sequence continues at coordinate 54,348,710 of JBCNJP010000007.1, read as the reverse complement.
TTCTTGCAACTGGCTAAACTCTTTCTTTTGACAAAGAAAAATTGGTGTCTCCAGTCAAGATCATTGTAAGAAGCCCTAGGAACCATTTGGGCTTCTCCAGTTCTGGTTTTCAGAACGAACCTACTGTTCCCATGGGTACCAAGCTGGTACACTTTGCAAATTTCAGAAACCCCAATGTTCAACCCACGGGTATGATTGAGATGGTGAAGTGAGAGGAGGATTCGCCAAATCATTGGCATGACTTGGGAGTAAGCTAAGTTAGAGACCAAGAAGAACTCTTTTACCAAAGGAGGGAACGGAAATGTCATGCCGATGAGGAAGGGATAGTATAGAAAACAGACCCAATCAGAAGAAACGTGGTCAGATTTCAGACGAGGGTCATAAGGGTGGAATTCGGTTCCGGCAGGAAAGCATGAGGATCGCTGCAACATCTCAATCTTGCGATCATCGAAGTTGCAGGTTTCTTCCTCACTCGCCGGAAGTAAACCCTGATCAGTGAACCCGGTGTCCACATTGTCGGGGATGATGGCGCTAGAACGGAGTATCTTCTTTCCCATTGTAAAACAACTGAAGAAGAAGAGAAAAGAACTAACCTGTGGAAATCGGAGAAGCTCTAGGGTTTCCGAAAGATGTGTGAAGATTATGAAGGAAGAATGAAGCTTTTAAAGAAAAAGATGCCAACGGAAACCTCGCTTGGAAGTTGGGCCGGATTAACTTCTCTTTGATCATGATTACGTTGGTGATAAGACAGGAAATTCAAATTCTTGACAGCTGGCTCACATGCACCATCCGCCAAAAATTTGGGGGCAATTGTTGGTACCAGATATCAGGATATCTCGAGCAGCTCGGAGAGGCTCACAAGCACTTCACTGTAAGGATCCTGGATTTTATTTTCAGCTAACAATTGCTTCCCTTTTGTTTATTTTTTGCAGATGACCCTCGATATGACACACGTGCCCTAAAGACTCGGTCAACTATCAGAAGACGTGGACCAAGTGGACTTAAACGGCTAGCCAGGCGACGTGGGATTAGTTTCTAATTTTTAGAGAGTTAGATATTATGTAATATTTCATATATATCGAGCTCTAGGTCTGCACACAACACACAACATTTGTTCTCGAAACTCACTGTAACACTTTGAATACGAGCTCACTTCATTTGTACTTGAACAATTTCCGTTATATAAAAGTTTGAGGCAGCAGGCACTTTAAGCCGGCTCCCGAGGTTTTTTTGCTATGATCCTTGAGGATACTCAGGGATTCCTGGATTTTTACCTCATTACATCATTGTGACAACATCTAAACTTACATTTTCATTGCCAAATCCATCAAACACACTACCTCACTTACAAAGTTTGATCAACTAATTGCTTAGGAAGTTTTTGTTAGAGCATATTCCTATGCTAGCGTGTGTCTCGTGTATTGTATCTAATCTAGAGCATCTGTGTGAGTGATATAGTCACTGGTCGTACCACATGCACCGCCGGACCAGATGGTCCGGGCGGACCAGATGGTCCGGGCGGACCAGATGGTCCGCAGGTGGTACGCTGGCCTGTTACTAAGTGATTATAAATAGTCCGTGTTAGAGAGAGTTAACTAGTTCTGTCATTTTCATATCTCTTAACTGTGTGTTCTTAAGGTGTTTTCTCTCTCTACATTGTATTCTCTAAGTGAATCAATAAAGCAAAGCTTTATTTACTTTCTCGTTGTTATCCGATTACCAAATCATGTTGTAGTAAGATCGTCTCAGTGATTTACAAGTGGTATCAGAGCATTCCAGGTTGCTCTACTGCTGTGATTTGGTAAGTTTTTCGGATTCTAGAGAGAGAAAGTTTGGGTTTTCTACATTTTTCATCAATTTTTCATAATTCTGAGTGATTCCGAGGATAAAAATGATTTTTGGATGTTCCTGGAGTGTTTTCGCATCATACTGATCCGGTTTCTAGCTTCAATTGTCGAAATCTGTGAAAATTAGTCAATTTCAGCTCCGTTTGCATTTGGTCCGCCGGTTGAACATTTGGTCCGCCGGTTGGTCCGCCCCGGCAATCTTCATCAGCTGATCCGCGGCAGTTTCAGCGTATCAGTGTGATCCGCTGAAAAATCTAGTCCGCCGTATCAGTTTTGATCCGCCGTACCAAAATCTGATCCGCCGTATGAAATTTGGTCCGCCGGACGAAATCTGATCCAGAATCTGGTCCGCTACTACAAATCTGATCCGCCTCGTTAATTTGATCCGGAACTGGTCCGCTGATAGTATTTTGATCCGCCAATTTGTGTTGGTCCGCTGGCAGAAAACATATCTTCACTAAAACTGACGTAACTTGCAAACCATTTGGAGTTACGGAACCCAATACCAGCCAAAACGTTCGTCTTTCAAAGATCTAGACGTATACGCACCTGAAAGGTCTGTACCCCCCAGTTTGACCCCCAAAATCCGCTTGGAAGACCCTCGTTTTTGAGTTCAAAGTTTTGAAGTTTTAGGTTTAACATCAAAATGAGTGATTTCTATGCAATGACTGCTGTTCAAACATCAATGCAAGCCATGTTGAACTATGATAATGAGATAGGAACAACTCAAAAAGTTCCTAAATTGCTAAGGCTTGAAGATTATCACAATTGGAGAAGTCGGTTTGAATCTTACATTTACTCGCAAGATATTGAGAGTTGGATTCCAATTGAGAAAGAATATGAATATCCGATGATAAGTCCCAATAAACCAAAGATGATTAGTAGTTTCGATGCTGATGAACGGAAATTGTTTTCTCGAGAAAAGAAAACATATAGTTATCTTACAATGGCCTTGCCAAAAGAGCTAATGCATCAATTTAAGCAATATACAACGGCTAAGGAGTTATGGGATGCTATTGAAGAGAGATGTACGGGTAATGATCAATACAAAAATACTCGAAAGAAAGTGTTGAAGAAAGAGTTTGATAATTTCAGGCACTGCGAGAATGAGAAGATTCCAGATTTGATTGCTCGGTTTTCCCATTTGATAAATGAACTTGATGTTGTAGGAGTCAAGAAAGATAGTGATGAATTGAAAGAGAGAGATCTGGAAGCATTACCAGAAAAATGGGAAAATTATGTGATGATATTGACAAATGATCCAAATTATTCAACTTGGACATTCAATCAAATAACGAGCAAATTACAAGCTCGTGAGATGGAATTACTGGTGAAGAAATCTGCACATCCTACGGTTCAGAATCCTGAAGTATATTTTGGAGAAAATTTAGCTACTATGCATGCTAAAACAAAATCTCATTCTATTTCAAACAGTAATCCACCGGTAACAGCTTTTCTTGCTGGACATTCTGAAAATTCTGGTTATTCTTCCGGATGTCATTTTACCATTTCTGATAAATCATCAAACAATTCTCATCCTGCTCAATCAATTGAAGAATTGGCTGCATTGTTATCTGCCTTTATATCTTCATCGTCTGGTTCGATATTTGGTCAAATTAGTGATGCTGATTTAAGTAGAACTGAGTTAGAACAGCTAGATGATGATCAATTGGCTGAATTAGATCTGCATTGGCAATTTACAATGATAGTTGAAAAAGGGAAACGATTTATCAAGAAACATGGGAAGAATTCCTTTGTTCCAGGAAGTAGAAAAATGGGTTTGGATAAATCTAAAGTAAAATGTTTCAAGTGTTCCAAGATTTCGCATCTATTGATGCCCTCAAACATCATTTTGATGAAACTTGATTTTTGGTGATTTGAACTTGCTCAAGAACAAGCTGTTCAAAATTTTGACTAAGTCAAAAATTTGAATTTTTCAAATTTTGCTGTTCACACCTAAATATTAGTGTTTAATCACTCCATTAATGTTTATGATTGCAGGATTTGTGTGAATTCAAGCAATCTTCGTGTTTACAAGCAATTTGGAGCTCGTGTTCTTCGTTCGGCCCGTTTTAGCAACTTTTGCTGAAAATCTGTTTCTGTCTCATCTGAGATGTCTGAAGGAAATCATTTTACTCCGGTCATGCAAGGAAACAACCGCCCTCCAAAACTCATGGGTGCTAGTGACTTTGATGACTGGAAGGGGAAGTTCATACTGTTTCTGGAATATTTGGATTTTGATCTACTTACTTCAGTTCTCAATGGTCCTGCTGTGTTTGAAGTTGAAGAAGCTACAACACCGGCTGCTGGTGTTGCAGTTCCTACTGTTGCTGACCCACCTAACACTAAGAAGAGGATGCTCCCAAAGCCCATGGACAAGCTGACTGTAGGTGAACATGCTCAGTTGAAAATTGACAGGCGTGCATTGGGTTGTATCAAGATGGCAATAAATGATGATCTGTTGCATCAGTTTCGGGATGCTACTTCTGCACATGAGATTTGGGTAGGCCTAGAGAAGAAATATGAGGGCAATCCAGCTACAAAGGAGAGAAGGCTTGAGAAACTTAAACTCGCTTTCAATACTTTTGCTCACAGGCCTGGAGAGTCGTTCGAGACACATGTCACACGATTCTGTAGGATTATCACTGAGATGACCACTAAGAAGATTCGTCCAGATACCGGCGACATCATAAGGAAGATTCTGCACTCTTTTCCTCAAGAGTTTGCCTCCTATGTCATCTATCTGATTGACAGCACTGATCTCCTCAATGCTGATTACATGGACATGATTGATAAAGTTCATGATTATGAGGTTAGAGCAGTTGAACGCACTGGAAGGTCACTCATGGGTAATGTGACCTCTAAGGGTTCGTCATCCAATGCTCCCAATGCTGCATTTGCTGCTGCCATGTATGAGGATAGTCATCAGTTTTCTCAATCTTCTGGTCCCAGTGTACCTGTCCCTGCCTCTACTCCTACTCAGACTCCAAATCAGCCTGAAGTTCAAGTGTCTCATGCAACTCATCAACCATCAAGTGTGTCATTTGTTCAAGCTCCTTCTTCAGGGTATTTTGGTCATTCGTCAGCTCCAGTTTCTTCAAACTCCACTAACATGGATCAAGATCTGTGTAATGCTTTTCTTGCCTGCATGAACTCTCAAATGTCAGGCAACATTGAGACTATGACTGTGTGTCAAGAGGATCTTGACCAGATTTCTGCTGATGATCTTGAAGAGATCGATATTAAGTGGCAGATGGGAATGATTGCTGCCAGGACAAGAAAGTTTTTCAGAAAGACTGGAAGGAAGCTGTTTCAACCTGCCTCAAATGCTAACATAGGCTTTGATAAGTCTAAAGCTCAGTGTTTCAACTGTCAGGAGCTCGGTCACTTCGCCCGTGAATGTCCTAAGCCCAAAACTTGGAATGTTCCTGTCAACTCGGGTGGAAGCAACCACACTTATCAGAAGCAGGGTGGAAATAGTACCCAGTCGTACCAGAAAACTGGCAACTCTTCCTACCAGAAGCCACAGAATACCACTTCAAATGTCTCTCATCAAGGATCGTCTAGCTCATCGTCTGCACAAAGGGTTGATAGCAATGGAAAAGCTTTGGTATCTCTCGAGGATGGGAACTACAATTGGACGTCTTCTGCACCATCTCATTCAGCAAACCAGCCTGATTATGCTCTTGTGGTGGACTCAGATGGAAAGGAGGATACTGAGTCTGTTGTGTTTGACCCTCTTTTCCCCACCAACTTCTGTCTGATGGCGGGTATTGATGAAGATTTTGATGGAACTTCTCCCTCTGCTGGTTCAGCCACTGCTGTAAGTCAAAATGAGGTCGAGTCTGAAGCTAGCAAAAGACTTCTTGAACTCCAACGTGGATCCATTCCCGATGAGGTAAAAGAAAATTTATGTTCTGCAAATTGCCTTGAAACTGTCGCTAGATACCGCACATACAATCTCGAATTGCATGCTAAGGCGGCTGAAAGCGAAAGTCAGGTTGAAATCCTCAAGGCAAATGAGGAAAAATTCCTTGAGAAAATCAAGTCACTTCAGGATGACATTGAAATCATGAAGCACACTGAATCAACTTTAAAAATTCAAATTGAGGATCTTTTGAAAAATCAAACCTCTTTGAGAAATGAATATGCTAAAGCTCGTGAAGCTATTGATTTAATGAAACTTAATCCTGGTAACTTGGGTAATGCTGTTGCTAAAGACATTATGGCACGGTTAAGAACTGGTTTGGGTTTCTTAAGGGAAATTTGTGATAGTGCTGCTGAACATCCACTTAATCATAATTACCTAACAATCCCTGAGTTAACTAAAATCAACCCCAAGAGTCACATTAAGTTCATTGATCCAAGCATGATTCCGAGTGCTTCTGATATACAATCGATGGAAGCCCAACTCTCTGCCACTGAAACTGGCTCTGGGCTCCCGCCGATTGATGAAACCTTGAAGTTTGGTGACTTTGAGTCTATCTCTGTTAGTTCTGTTGATTCACTTATTTCTGAAGCATGTGTCTTAAAAGCTGCTGAATCTGAGTTTCTAAATATTTGTACTCAAAATGCCTCAAATGGTCAATCATTTTTGTTTAATGAAAATTTTGATGTTTTCAAAACTAATGAAGCTCCTAAAAGGATAAAAACTGTTCGGAGGCGTAAGCCCAAAGTGAGTGTTGAAAATGAGAAACTCGATTCACAGCAAGTTGTCGATGATGATGCTTTTGCAAAAGCATTCGCAGAAATGGCTTTAAAACATGGTAAGACTGTCATGCACACACAAGCCGGTCTTACAATCACCGATGGTAAGGTGACATCTGTTCAGAAAAAGCCTCCTGCTTCTGTTCCAATCGCAACATCTCCAGCTGCACAAGCTGTGCCTCAGCCATCTTTTCTTAAGCAAAAGGGATCATCTGCTCATACTGCTTCCAATGAAGCTGGCACTTCATCTGTGACTCTTGTGAAGACTGGGAATCCAAAGAACAAAAGACCTCAGAGTGATCCAGTTATCACAGTTCCACATGAAAATGAAGATCAGTATCAGACGGTTGAGCAAAGTGAGCTTAATTTGAGCATTTCTGAAAATGAGTCTACACCAAAGAAGAAGAAACAGACCAGAAGACGGAAGAAGAAGCCAGTTGCTGAAAAAGAGAAGGGTGAAAGTGTCACTTCAAGTGAGCCTCAACAATTGGCTCCTCAGTCTGTTGAACAATCTGCTGCAATTCCTGCTAGTGGTACTGTCGAGAATGGAGGGTGTTCTGTCTGTGGAAACCCGCATCATGATGCCAGGGTTTGTGTTTACAATACAGGATACTCTGACTTCAACAATGCTCCAGTGCCTCCAGCCCATTTCTACCAACAGCAGCAAGTAGGTCCTCAAGGAAACCAATTGGCTCCAATGTATTATGGGAATTATGGGGAAGAATACGTGGATCAGCGCCTTGACACCATGTTTCAACAATCTTACCCAAATCAGCCCTACATTCCAAATCAGGCCCCGTATGTGCCACGTGGTCTCGGTAGGGGTGTGAATACGTTCAGGCCAAATGTTCAACAACAAATGAGAATGTCGGCACCAAACACTTTTCCTGTTAGGTCCTGGACGCCTCGACCAAGGCCGGGATTCATTCCAAGGCCTCTCGTGGTTCAACAACCTGTCGCAGCTCCTCGACCATCTGCTACATTTAAGGCTGCTTCATCTGTCTCTCCTGCCGTTGTGAACGCACCAACTGCTCCCTCCACCTCGAAAGCACCTAAGAAGAAGGCTCCTGGTCAATTTGGCCAGGGTCCATCCTTGAACTAATCACCTTCTTTTTCATGTGCAGGGAACGGCCCGGAGTGCTATGAACATATGGTACTTGGACAGTGGCTGCTCTAGGCACATGACAGGGAACAAGGACCTGCTGTCTGATGTCAAGACGATAACTCACGGCGGTTCAGTTGCCTTTGGGGGTGATATTCGTGGTGGTAGAATAATAGGAAACGGTCTTTTATCTAATGGAGAAATTTCGTTTGACAAAGTGAATCTGGTCTCTAATCTGAAGTTCAACTTGCTCAGTGTATCGCAGATCTGCGACAACAAAATGCCGATGTTATTCGATGATAAGGAGTGTTATATCCTGAAGCCGGGATTCAAGGTTCCCGAAGATCAAATTCTATTTCGCGCAAAACGAAACGGGAATATGTACGCCTTAGATATGTCTGCTGCAAGGCCGACTGGTTCAGTGGCGTGTTTCTTGGCAAAGGCTTCGGAAGATGACTCAACTTTATGGCATAGGCGAATGGGACATGTGAACTTTCGAAACATGAACCGCCTTGTAAGAGGAAAACACGTGGTCGGTGTGCCGGAGAAGGAATTCATCCATATCGATAACTGTGTGGCATGTTTGAAAGGTAAACAGCGCAAGACGTCTCACAAACCAAAGCCACCTGGAAGGACAACGGCAATTCTTCAACAACTCCATCTCGACCTTTTCGGGCCTGTGAACGTCTACAGTTTAGGGGGAAAGTCGTACTGCTTGGTTATTACCGACGATTACTCCAGATACTCGTGGGTGTTCTTCCTGAGAGAGAAGTCTGAGACAGCTGAGATCTTGAAGGATTTTGTCACGCGGATCGAGAATCGGTGCAGAGAGCGAGTTAAAGTCATCAGATCAGATAATGGGTCAGAGTTCAAGAATCAGACGTTTGATGCTTTTTGCAATGAAAAGGGCATATTTCGACAGTTCAGTTCACCGTACACGCCTCAACAAAATGGCGTCGCAGAACGGAAGAATAGAACAATCATTGAGTGTGCCAGAACTCTGCTTGCTGATTCCAACCTTAAATTGTCATTTTGGGCAGAAGCTGTGAATACAGCCTGCTATGTTCTAAATAGAACTCTCTTGGTTAAACATGCTAACAAGACGCCTTTCGAGCTGTTTTCAAAAGAAAAACCAAACTTAAAACGATTAAAACCGTTTGGATGCGCTTGTACTGTGTTAATCCAGTCGGAACAGTTAGCTAAATTTGCCCCTCGGGCGGATGAAGGCTATTTTGTTGGATACTCGATGAGCTCTCCAGCATTTCGAGTATTTAACAGAAGAACTCGAGTTATTCTTGAATCGTGCAACGTTACTTTTAACGAGCATGCTCAGAATACTAGAGATCCTGCTCCTGATAGCATGTATGACCTTGAGACTTTTTCTTCAACTTTTAACTTGTTTGAGTCTGATGTTGCAGGAAATTTGTTAAATCAAGCTGAACAAGTAAATGAAGAAGTCTTTCCTTCTGTTGATATGTTTGCTCCAATTACTTCGTCTATCCTGGATTCCATCTATTCGGTTGATACAACGACGATTTCAAGGGGAGAACAGTCAACACCATCAACTGATGTCACTGAAGCGACTACAACAACTTCTTTACCTGATCAGCCTTCTGTTCAGACTCTCGAGCCAGTAATTGTGGAGATAGAACCAGCTCAAGCAACAACTGAGGCAGAAAACTTAGTTGGAAATGAAGCTGAAACTCATGAGTCAGATTCAGATGACATATCTGAGATTGAAACTGGAGAGACCCCAGGCGACGATCTTCAAATTGGGAATCTAGAATCGTCTATTCCAGCACCTGCTGTTGAAGAGACTCGGATTCATAAGAATCATCCCACTAGTCAGATCATTGGTCCCGTTGATGTGCGTCTCACTAGGAGTAAAACTAAGGATCTGCACACATGTCTGTTTTCTTGTTTCATATCACAAGAAGAGCCTACTACTGTTGCTGCTGCCCTTCTTGATGAAAATTGGATTGATGCGATGCAAACAGAGCTTCTTCAGTTCAAACTGCTCAAGGTCTGGCATTTGGTGGACCCGCCAGAAGGTTTGGAACCCATTCCTGTCAAATGGATTTTCAAAAACAAAAGAGATGACCGTGGAATCATTATAAGGAATAAGGCCCGATTAGTTGTAAAAGGGTATAAGCAAATCGATGGCATTGATTATGATGATGTCTATGCTCCAGTCGCTCGTCTAGAGGCAATCCGGATTTTCTTGGCGTATGCTGCGTCAATGAACATCACCGTCTATCAGTTGGACGTGAAAACCGCCTTTCTCTATGGTGAGCTCGACGAAGACGTGTACGTAGACCAACCTCCGGGGTTTGTGAACAAATCTTTTCCCAAGAAATGTTACAAATTGGATAAGGCTCTTTATGGTCTACACCAAGCCCCGAGAAAATGGTACGAGACATTATCAACTTATCTGCTGTCAAATGGTTACAAAAGGGGTGTCATTGATCAGACTCTCTTCATTCGTCATGTTGGTGAAGACAAGCTGTTAGTACAAGTGTACGTCGACGACATTATTTTTGCCTCAACAGATGTTGCTCTCTGTCACGAATTTGAGGATCTGATGAAAAAGAAGTTTGAGATGAGTGCTATGGGTGAACTGACATTCTTTCTGGGAATTCAAGTGAAGCAAACACCGGATGGTATTTTAATCAGCCAAGGGAAGTATGTCAAAGAAATCCTGAAGAAATTTGGTTTCAATGATTCTAAGGGTTTTTCTACACCCGTCGTTACGCGTCATAGACTTAATCTGGATCCGGAAGGTATTTGTGTGGATGAGCATCTCTACAGGTCAATGATAGGTTCTCTCATGTATCTGACAGCCAGCCGTCCCGACATCATGTATGGAGTGTGTTTATGTTCCCGATTCCAATGCAAGCCAAAAGAATCGCACTTACTAGCTGTGAAAAGGATTTTTCGATACTTGAGGTCCAATTCAAACAGAGGACTTTGGTATCCTAAAGACCCATCCTTCGATCTTCGAGCCTTCTCAGATAGTGACTATGCTGGTTGTGAACTCAATCGTAAGTCGACAACGGGAGGAGCTCAGTTCTTGGGAAACCGGTTAGTTTCATGGCAATGCAAGAAGCAGACAACAGTGTCAGTCTCAACGGCTGAAGCGGAATACATTGCTGCCGCATCGTGCTGCTCTCAAGTGCTTTGGATTCAGAATCAGCTTCTGGATTACGGTTTGAACTTCATGGGTACCCCTATTCATATAGATAATACTGCTGCTGTTTCTATTGTTAAAAATCCTATTCAGCATTCTAAAACTAAGCACATAGAGATTAGATATCATTTCATTAGGGATTGTGCCGAGAAGAAGCTAGTCACTTTAGTTCATGTTAGCTCCGATGACCAGTTAGCAGACCTTTTCACAAAACCCTTTGATATGTCTAGGTTTAATTTTCTGGTTAGTGCAGTAGGCATGATAAACTATGACTAAGCTCTCTCCATTCTCTAGTATGTTAGTATCTTAACTTTATAGGTTTAGCTGCTTAGAAGTGTTATCTCTGATTTCTTTAGTTTCAAATTTTTACATTTATCTGCTTGTCAAGTTATTTTATCTTTTGACCCTGATTTGACCTAAACTTTTTTGTTTGTGGTTGTCAAGTGTCAATTTTGTCTGTCTCTAAAGATCAAAATTTTTTTTTTGTTTTTGTGACTGTCTACCGTGCCTGCATTTGTGGAAGATAAAACCAAAAATAGTGTCATTTCGGTAATTATAAATCAAGTGTCTATACTCATGTGCAGTGAAAAATAGCAGAAAAATACCAAAAACATTGAAAAAGCAAAAAAAACCTTTTGGTCTGTGGTCGGACAATATGTAGGAACATGATATGATTCTGGTCTTGTTGATCTAACCGTAGGATATGATCCAATCGACCGGTAAGTCTATCATTTGATGTGTCGGTAGGCTCGACATACTTAGAAGTAGACTATTTCTGTGATTACACATTAATTTGCATGAAAATGTGAACCTTTAAGTCTACCAGAGCAAAATTCTTTAAATTTGCCTAAGTCTGTGCTAAGTACGATATGCCAACACACACGAATATTTCTTTAGCATTAAGTCCCTGATTTCACTCAACAGCACACCATCTGTTTTGCTTACGCAAAGACCTTGGTGTCGCTTCATCCATCAATAAATCCGTGGCACATCTGCTTTGCGAAAGCGATGACCTTGTGACCACGCGATACCATCATCACAATCATCATTTATCCGTGACACATCTGCTTTGCGAAAGCAATGACCTTGTGTTCACGCGATCCATCAAAATATCCATTCATGAAATCAGCTACTTAACACTAAAGAAATAGGGGGAAATAAAATATGTTGTCATATGTTGAAGAAATTCCATATGTACATTTTGAAATTCTTATGTGTGTGGGTTGTATCCGAAGTGCAAAAATGGCCCATGGTAGAATTCTGGTGACTTAAGTTGAATATAAGGTTAATCACATCTTTCACTAATTGGACAAAACATGATAACAATACATCACAGAAATTGGTTGAAAATTAACTTGTCTGAGCTTAAGTGGAAAAACAATACCGACAATCTGACTTAGGGTACCGGATCCGAAAGGTGATTTGAATTATAAGTGTTATTGATCACGTAAATGATCGGTATGATTCTAAACATGTCTGACCACGACCATCCAAAAATATGTGAATATTCAAAAGCCAATGTGCTTAAAATTTCCAAGTTTGGTGAAAAATTGACCAACTTGTGCTTGAATGAATCTTGGTTTTGGTTTGAAATAAACCAACTCGAATGAAAATGAAATCTTGAGTTCGGGTGGAAAATTGACCCAACTCGGTTGAAAATGTAACTTTTTGAGTTTGGATGTGTTTTGAACCAATAAGAGTCAATTGTAGGTACTAGGTGTGTCTCTATCAAATTTGTTGAAATTATCAAGTACTTGTCTTATAAATTAAAAGTTTATCTTCCTGGTAGGTTACTGGTGGCAGACATGCATTTATGAACTTTTATTTTTATGTAATTTAAGATTTAGAATTTTTTGAAAATTTTGAAAATTTTTAAGACTTAGAATTTTTCTTATGTTTTTACTTAATTCTGATCTTAGCGGACTTGTTTTTGCCTTAGCGAACTTTATCCTAAGGCAAGTCCGCTAAGAACAATCCACAAGGTTAATAACAGGTTTGCTCTTAGCGAACTTGTTTGGAAGTCTTGAAAAATTGTCATTAAGTTTTTTCTTTAAGTCCGCTAAGAACAAAGTGTTCTTAGCGAACTTGTTTCCTTAAAGTTTTCTCTTTTAAGTGAGAAGTACGCTAAGTTGAATTTACCCTTAGCGAACTTCTCATGAATCTGTCTTAATTTTTGTTAAGTGTTGATGAAGTACGCTAAGAAAGTTTTTGCCTTAGCGAACTTCTCCACTTTCATATTATGTCTCCTGAGGCTAAACTGTTCTTAGCGAACTTGTTTAAGCCTTAGCGCACTTGCTCTTTACTTAGATTATTTTGGTGTCTCAAGTTCATATTGGCCTTAGCGTACTTGTTTAAGCCTTAGTGAACTTCCTAGCTTAGCGAACTTCTTTAGGCTTAGCGTACTTGTTTAGCCTTAGCGAACTTCCTGGCTTAGCGAACTTCTTTAGGCTTAGCGTACTTGTTTTAGGCCTTAGCGAACTTGTTTCCCTTTAGCGTACTTGTTTAGGTCTGCTTACATTTAGCGGACTTAGAGATGTTTATTAGCGAACTTGTTTAAATTTTTAGATTTTTTCAAGTCCGCTAAACCTAACAGTATATAAAGGGGACTTAACCTATTTCTCATTCACGCTTTCAAAATTCACACACCCGCTCTCAAAACTTACGAACCGTCGACTGCTCCTCTTCACTGTTTGATCGAAAATCCTCACAATCATTCTCGGATCTGTGAACACTTATGCGATTAGGGTTGATTCGCACACTCTCGTTGCTCTCACAGGTTTGGATTAATACATTTGGGTTGATTCTTGGTCTCGGCAATTGTTGTAGAGCCGTAGGTCCGATTTTCATAATTTTAGGGTTCTAATATGTATATTTGTTGATTGAACAGATTCCTATTACTTCTTTCTAGGTCCTAATTACATTTGTGATCAAGATTAAGGTATGTGAATCTAAACTCACAAATTTCACTTTTTGAACTCAAAGAAAACTGTGTACAGGGGTATGTTTTGAAGGTGTATGAACTTGAAATTTTTTTTAGGTGTTCCATAACAGTTGATCACTAATGTATGATTGTTAATTAGTTTGAACCTAAGTAAGTGTTTAGATTGATAAAACTCGGATATAGTGAGCCTCTGTTATTTGAATACTTAAATTTCTTCATTCAGATTGTAAATGTTTAATTTATTTTTTTTTGGCTTAATGGAACTCTTTATGGCTACCTTCAATTCAGTATAGTTAACTCAATCCTGTTTGTGCTTGTATGCCTGAGTCTACTTTAAGCTAGTTAGAAGGTTAAATTTATTCTTCTCTCATGATTGGGTAGACTTGAAAAAAATTCTACTTAGTGTTGAATTATGTTGTCCCCAATCAAGTCATTGTTACTCTTTACTGTTTATATTGATGAGACTTAAACTTATCCTGAATATCTACTGATTATTGTTGATTCAGCCTAGTCGCATTTCAGCATGATAGACTAAGTTTAAATTTCTCAATTAAGCATTTAAATTCAGATTGATATACTGTTATCTGTTTAACTAAGATTTTGAAGTTTAACTTAGCTTGTCTGATCTCATTAACAGAAACTGTTATTGTTGTGATTGATCAAGATCATCACATTCTCTTCATTGTGATCTTAGCAAACAATAGATCCTACAAGAGGTATGTTGTTCTAAATTCAAGCAATGTTGAGTCAAACTCAATCTTAAGCTACACAGGGGCAATCTTTTACTTTATTTATTTAATAAGAAGCCAACCTGATTTCTAAAGTTATTCTGCTTGATCCTAGCAGATTGCTCACTGAGTCGTTGAGAAATTACACTGCGTCTTATATTAGATCTTAATCTACATTAGATCTTCAGAAAGGTATGTGTTTTCAAATTATGTACTCAGGTTATTAATCAGGTAGTGCATCATCATGATTCAAATTGTTTATGTTATTGTACATCTTTCTATGAAGTAAACTGACATCCAATTGAGCCTAACACTGGTGGTTTAGACTGGTTGAGATCCTCACAGGTCTGAGACTAGCCAATAACTCAGGTGAAAGGATCTTGGATCAAGTTGACACTCAAATAGATAAATGTGAATGAACTGACCTATCTAAGTTGATTTGACCACCTTTGTGATTAATTGTGAGCATATTTACATAGGATGTGATCTATGACACCAATAGGTTTCATATGAACTATCCTAGGCAGTTAAGCTCTTAGTTGACACTTACTTGGTCATTTTGACTTCAATAAGTCATATTTTGCATAAAATTGTTTTAAGTGACTTATGTGACTGTTTTGATTGAATGTGTGTTTGATGGTTTGAGCATGTGTTGTTTGGTCCATATATGCTTATATTAGTGTGTTAGGATTGAATGTGACATGTAATAGCTCCATCTAACCTGTCAAACTTATATAATCACATCTATGTCCTTTAAATGTTCAAATTTTGAAATCATGACCCATTGAGACATTCTACTTGCTTATAAGTGTGAAATTGACTTTGTTGCTACTAAACAAACCTTGTTGATGTTGATTTATGATCTATGCACATTGTGTTCGACTTAAAGTGATTTATGTCTGCTAATTGAGCCAAACTGGTCTTAGCGGACTTGTTAAAGTCCTTAGCGAACTTCATGTCTGCTTAGCGAACTTCTTCTGTTCTTAGCGAACTTGTGCCATAGTTAGCGAACTTGATTAGTTCCTAGCGTACTTGTTCATGTCTTAGCGAACTTGATTAGTTCTAGCGGACTTGTTGTTATACTTAGAGGATTTTGTGTCAATTCACATTACTATAGATCAGTAAATTTTGATTCTTTCATACTTGGTTTGTTCTGTGTGTTAACCTGTCTATGATACACTTACTTGCATAAGCTGTTTTAAACTGAGTTGTGTCCTGTCTGTTGACATCACATCAAAAGGTTCACAAGCTTGGGTGGAATCATGCCCAAAAGGACATTCCCTGAACTGTGTTGACAAACTGGGATCACAAAACCCCTATAGTGCTTAAAAACACTTGGTTGTTGATCCCAGATTGCCAAAACCTTCTTTGATGTCTATGTCTGTTGTTGAAATCAAGTTGTAGAATTCTCATTGAATTTCTCCTTTGTTTCTTCAAACATCTCAGGCTTTAATTGACTTAGTCTAAAACTCTGGGTCATCTTTATCATTTATCTTGCATTCTTTACTTTCAAAATATGTTAATTGGAGATTTAGATCTGGCTCCTTGTTTTTCCAGATTTTATTTCTTCTGTTTAATCTCTTAATTTCTCCTGAGATACTTGCATTTGTTAATCATGTCATTCCGGTTGCATGTGATCATTTTGGAGTATATGCACTATGAGAGTTAGTTTATGTCCTTTTCATTTAAAATGGAAAGCTCTGTCACTATCACGAGTCTAGTGTGACATGACATTCATCTAGTGTTAAATTGGGTATAATCTAGTAACTCTATATGTGCAGATGCCTCCCCGACAAGCTGCTGAAGCTTTAGAGTTTGGTCGTTTGCACAACGGAAGGTGCATATTTAACAAAAACTGGGAAGGTGCTGATGAGCAGGCTCTCGACCTTTTGCTACAATCAAATTGGGCAACAGCTATGCAGATTAATCCTGTCATTTACAAGGGTATTATTGAAGCATTTTGGAATAATGCTGAATCTGCTGAGTTTGACGATGAATCAAGTGTAATAAGGTCAAAGATTCAAAATACTGATGTTGAAATCACGGAAGAAAAGATAAGAACTGTCCTGAACTTAGATGATGCTGACAAACCCAAGACCTTTACAAGGGCTCAGTGGCAAGCAACTCTTACAAGAATGGGATATTCTGGAGTTTTCCTCCCAGACGTCAGTAACAAGGTTCAGAAGACCTTATTCTCAACTAACTGGAAATTCATCATCAGCTTCTTCATATCTGCATTTGGTCACCGCAAGGCTGCTCCTGATGATTTCATTGAGGACACTGCGTATGCCATTCATGGATTTGTCTCCGGTGAAGGCTTCAATCTTTCTCACCAACTGATGAAGTGGATGATCTCTAACTTACATCCCACTGGAAGACAAAAGAAGTTTCTGATGTATCCACGTTTCATTCAGGCTATCTTAGATCAGATATTATCCTAATTTGCCAAAGCAAGGTGAGGTGTTCAGAACAAGCTCAATGAACTCCGGTTCATACAGCAAATTCCAGCAAGGTAAGTACCAAGGTGCTCCTGTACCTTTCTTTCCTGAGATGATTGCTCGATTAGCACCCGTTAATGCCGAAGGAGATGTCCACATGGGTGAAGCTGCAGCGGAAGCACAACCAGAATCTTCTGAAGCGGCTCAAGTTCATTCTACATTGGACTTGAATGCCCCAGTCATACCTGACCCTGTTGCTGCTGCTGAAGACCTTGGGAATCTCCAGGGTGATAATGTTGATGCATCTGAGCATGCTGAACCGCTCAGTTCAGTGAATGTGATATCTTCAGATGCTGAGGAAGGCAATGACACAGATAAAGATGCATCTGACTCCTCAAGCTCAGATGACACTCCTGATCTAGCTGAAGCAATTCATCCAAGGAAAAGACAGAGGACTGGAGAATCTTCCAGGGCCTCTATGACACAACCATCATCATCTGATGACAGCTATAAACCTTCAGAGGACGACTTTGATGAAGATGAAACTTCAGTATCTCTTGATCAAGCAGATCTATCTTATGATCTACAAGATGAACCTGAAAGCCCTCCAAAGTCTCCTCCTACTTTTCTATCTAATCAGATGACAAGAATTGCTGATGAAGGAAATCAATCTTCTGAATTAATTACAATTAGAGCTAAGAGAAGCAAGTCCTGCACTGAAAAACTACAAGTTAGACGAAAGCCAGGCTCCTCAGACGAGTATGAAATTGTTGGTTCATCTGGAGCTCAACCTGAATCGACCTTTGCAACTGCTTCTGTCTCTCCATCTTCTATGATTCAATCTGAAAGGGTTAATTTGGAACAGAGATCTCTAGAAGTTATTGCAGAAGCCACTGTCGCCACTACTGAAGCTACTGTTACCGTCTCCTCAAGCACGACATCTTCTGAATCTGAAAGGGTTTTGGAACTCCAAGCTGAAGTGTCAAATCTACAGAGTCAGAATGATCATCTCAACTGTTCTCTACAAGTGGCAAACCAGAAAATCTCTGAGCAGTCACGTGTAATTGCTGAACAAGCTGCTGAGATTCAAAGGCTTAAGGAGCTGTTGACCAAATCAAAAGAAGTAACCCAGCTCAGTGACAAGCCTGACAGTGGTGATACTGGTAATAAAGGTTCTGAGCAACCAGAAGAACAACCATCAACTCATCAAGGAACTGATAGCGCTAATTTTCCATCGGGTAAAGAATCTAAAGGAGATCTTGACTCCACAAGTTCCTTAAACGATAGTGACTTCGATGTTGATGATGATACAGTATTTGAAGGAAATGAGCCTAGCATGACTGATGATGAAGAATCTTTTGTAAACAGTCTACTTCATGATGAGCCAGTTGATGAAATCCTGGACTCACTCAAGAAACTGGCTCCATTGCCAGAAAACTTGAAGCTGCCAAGGTTTGCACCAGCTCTCAAAGCCATTGAAGGTTCATCCAGTTCGGAACCAGCAGAATCGGAGTTAGACAACTCTCTTCAACTTGCAATCGTACCTTCTGGGCAAGATATCACTAATTCATCATCTGCTATTGTCCCTGTAAGTGAAGGTGTCCGTAGATTTCACGTCGACTCGACCTTCTTGGACTTTTCCATGGCAGACTTTCGTGAGTATTATGCTGAAAAGTTATACACGAGAAGAAATTCATGTGGAATACTCATTGAAACCATTGAGGATGATAGTGAAACAACCTATGAAGAGTTTCCTTACACGGTTGATTTCAGTAATGTGGAAGATATGAATGAGTTGGAACAAAGGCTAAATGTTCTAGTCAATCAAGCTAACCCACTGAACTACATCGATCTGGATATGATTGAAAGTGAAGATGAAGAAGATGAAGTTCCTATTCCTACTCCAATTCAAGTGAAAATGGAGGTAGATGATGGAGTGTTTGTAAATGTCACTCTGCCAACTGGTATGCCAACTGATGAAATCCCTGCTCTTGACTCTTCTTGAGCAAGAACGAGTTTGAATGAGAAAAACTCAAAAAAACAAATGTAAAAGATGATGATGATGAATCATAGATAATCATAAACAAGAAAGATGAAGAACATATCGAATGATTTCATATAACCGAATGATTAGTTACAAGAAATCATGAAGAACACACAATCTCTCTCTAGAAAATCCATGACTCACTCTCTCTCTAGAATGGAAATCTCACACTCTACAAGAAAAATCATCTCCCCATTCGGAGACTCCTTTACTTGTAATGGGCACCCTCACTATATATAGTGAGGGTGACTGACAACAGAAAAACACGACAAATGAACGAAATTACAAGTAAATGAGCTAAACATAAATATAAATTAAATCAAAGCTGATTAAATTAATCCGAAGCTTGACTCGCTCGAACCGATCTTCCGTTGACTTTTACGTTGACCGTTGACCCGAACGGTTGACTTTTCCAGAAAACGGTCTTCGGTCCAATCTCGCAAGCCTCGAGCATCACAACCCAGTCTCTAAATCGATTCACATGGATTCTTCAATCAAATGCTTCGGTAAACAGATTTGATGGCGTCAGTCACCAAGATTTTTGTTCCAACAATTTCCCCCTTGACTGATGCTTTCAAATCTGTTCAACTGCTGAAGAATCGCTCTGTCGTACATCTTCAACGAATAACTGATAAACCGGAGACAATCTGTCGTAGAGATTCCCCCTCTGAATAAGCTTCTTCTGTTCTTGTTGCTCCAGTTCGAGATCCAAGTGTTCCGCTCACTCGGTTCACACGGTCGGGTACAATACTAAGAAAATACTACATCTCGGAGTCCAAACCGCAACAGACTGAATCAGATGAACCAGTTTGACACCGAACATGCTCCAACTTCGAATAATCGACCCGATATCCAGTTCCATAATAATTCCTCTTATTTCTCTAAATCTCTCCAAAAACATCAAGTCGGAAGCGTAAAAATGAGATGCGGAGAGTCGAACCGTCGCGATCGGTTGCCTAGAGAAACCGGATGAACAATCTTGAAATCGGACAATCTCGCGAAAAACTGGAAGCCGGATGCTGACAGTAGTGAATGATCCGCGTGACTAGGTTGGATGCGAAAATAAAATAAACTGCCAAATTTCTTCAATAAACGGTCATCCGAGAGATTTAATCGGATAAATTCCAATATTTAACTGAGATTCCAGTTAATCCGGTTAGTTGACGACAGCGCTGCATCCACTAAAAATAAACCGTGAGATATAACGAGAAAGCCGAGTAATTAACCGGATAATAAAGCTAACCCGTTAGTGATCGATAGCAAACGTTCGCGTCGTCAATAAACGAGAACCCCAATAAAATTAAATAAATCCGAGACTAATAAAATATTTTCTGAAATTTCGTCGCTACGTTATCTCGTTCGTCTCGAAAAACTGATAAGAAAAACGCCCGCGTTTGATGAAAATGCTCAAAAATATTAATTAGGGGAATAAATCTCATAAAAAGCACAATCCTTGTGCATAAATTCGGACCAATCAGAAAATTCCTTGTGAAAATAATCAACGGCTGGAAAAGAAATAATCTAAGGGTTCAGATTTGCGATCCAGGTGAGGTGGCGGCTGGCCAATCAGAATTCAGTAGAGAAAACACACAACCAGATCCAACGGCTGTGATTTACACGATCTGACGGCCAGGGAGACATGATCCGTGTGAGATGGTTGAAGGCCAATCAGGAGCAGCCAGCAAAAAGCCTTTCAACGGCTCCTTTTTCAGAAGGGGGCCCACGCGCTCTTCTCTAACCAATCAGATGGGGACAGCAAAAAGGAGACAACGTCTCTTTTGTGTACTGGGGCCCACGTGCATTTGCACTCCACCTATCACAGCGAGACAACGAGAGGGGGTTGACCAGGAGGAGAGAGAACAAATTCCCTGGAAGCCAATCAACAAGAAACACGTCATCGTCATCCCCATACAACCACCGAACCCTAATAACTCGCCGGAGAAATATAACCAGTCACCAGAAATACGAGATACCCACCGGAAAACCGTAAATCGATCGTATCTCCCATAATACTTAACCAAATCTGATGAAATTTATACCCCTGAACTCATATGAACATCCTCTACAAAACTTAACGATCAAAAACCTCTGAAACAGTGTCGAACGAAAACCCAGAAACAAGTTCGCTAACGAAACAAGTTCGCTAAAGCTTCAAGAAGTCCGCTAAGACAAGTTCGCTAACCACCAGAAGTTCGCTAAGACATGCAGAGAAGTTCGCTAAGCATTGAAGTTCGCTAAGCAGAAAACAAGTCCGCTAAAACGAAACAAGTTCGCTAAGAACACTGGAAGTCCGCTAAGGCAATCTTCAAAACTTCAAAACTGATGAACAAATCTGGAAAACTCGAAGAACACGAAGAACACAGCCACTTGAACATCTTCCTGATGCGATTTTGATGTTCCAGAATGAGTGTAGATAACAGATTCATGACAGATTCGAGAAGAAAAACCATTTACGTGATTGTTCTGGCCACAAACAAACCATAAACAGCAGCAACTTCGATCAAATCAGCCTTCAAAATCTGGAAATCTTCAAGAACACGAAGAACACACACTTACACCGTCAGTGTGTGTTTTTCCAGATCCGCTCAAACCGTTGAGATTCAGACGAAACGGATGCTTCCAATGGATCCGGAATGCGTTTTCCACTGACAATCATACCTCATATCATCCAAATCCATGAAGAAATGCCCAGATTATGAAGAATCAAGCTCCAAAATCTTCAAAAACCCCAAATACGGGAAAACCCCAAAAGTTCCGAAAAAATGAGCTCGGATCTTCAATTTTCCAACAGATTTGAACAAGTAGAAGATAGAATCACATCTAAATGAACTCCAGAACACGAATCCATCATCCATATCATCAGAATCCATCCAGAAATGAAGAAAAAATAGAAAAAAGTCTCTAAATATAAGTTTTCTCATCTTCACTATTCAAGCTCAAAATCTCAGATTCGAGTGACCAGATTCACGGTGAGATGAATCTGATCGGTACCCGCTCTGATACCATTTGTTAGGACCGATTTTCACTACAAGAATCTCGATCTTGAGCAAGAACATGTTCGGATGAGAAAAACTCAAAAAAAAAAAAACAAATGAAGAAGATGAAGTTCCTATTCCTACTCCAATTCAAGTGAAAATGGAGGTAGATGATGGAGTGTTTGTAAATGTCACTCTGCCAACTGGTATGCCAACTGATGAAATCCCTGCTCTTGACTCTTCTCCTCATGTTACTAGCTCTATTCCTGAAGATGCTGAAGTTATTAATCTTGAAGAAGCTGCTACTCCAACCATCTCTCAAGCTAATCCTGATGTTTCTGCTGAACAAGCTCCAACTGTTCAAATCTATTTAGCTCCTTTCCATCCTGCCTTCCTTCCCATGTTTCCTGATGAAGACGTGACCACGGTAACTCAGGAACCTTCTGTCTCTGAACAACCTGGTCCCTCAGCCACAGACAAAGGAAAAAGGATTCTTACACAAGAAGAAATTGAAGCCGAAGTGTTAAGAAAGGAAGCTGAAAAAGACCGATCACGTAGAGCTCTTATTGCAGAAGCACTAGAAGAAGAAAATAGAGTGGCCAGAGAAAGAGAAGAAGCTTTAAAGAGATATGAATCTGATCATCCTCCAGCTGTTGTTTATGGAAAGGGTTCAAATTCTTTACCTGAAAAATCAGCACCTTCCAACGACAAAGAACCGACCATCCGCATCGTCACTAATCTGGAAGGAACAGACGTTGATGAGGATGATGTGTCAGAAACTGCTCAGATGGTGAGGACTCTTATGAAAGACAGGATTCCTCTGGAATACCTTCTTAAACTTACCGATCTTGAGCTAACCAAGTTGTATACTGACGAAGAGAGATTGAATGCTAATCTCCCTCGTACTGATGAAGCTGAAATAATTCCTGAATCTCTGGTTGATCCTATGTCAGATCCATTTGCTGACTCCGACAGGACATTTGTTTTTGCACCAGTCAGAGATCATCTTTCCGATCTTGTTCTTGATATGGGAAAGTCTTTCATTCCTGAAGATCCTGCTGATAATCTGCTTGAACCAGACTCCGTTGAGTATATTATTGCTACTACCAACCGGATGAACTTTGAAGCGCTCCGCAACTATCTCAAGTTCAAAAATGTGGAGAGAAAGTCTTGGATTCATAAGAAGACTCCTGGCCTTCGCAAATTTGTCATTGAGTATAGGCAGACAGAGAGGCTCGCCAAGTTGGAGCAGATTAGACTTAAGGAGCAGGAGAGAGCTGAAGCGATTGAAAGGAACAAAAATCCACCTATTTATGATGACTGGGTGAGGATGGCTCCAAATTCTAAATCAATGCTGAGATTCACTGCCAAGAATTTGAGAAAAATGCCGGCCAATCCCAATGTTAATCATGGAATGAAAATTCTGGGTTGGAAATTTGATGAAGCTTTCGATGCTTTTATTGTGAAGAGACGGAATGGATATGTTCAATTCTTCGCTGACTTCAAAGCTCTTACAAGCCTATTCTCATGGGAATTGAAGCAGCTCAAATACCTGGATTTGGTGAATCATACGAAACACAGCAAAGGTATTAGAGCTGAGCATCTGATTAAGTCAGCCTATGATGATAAAAGATTCAATCTGAATCCTGAGGAAGAAAGAAGAGCTCAGATAGCTGAAGAGAAGAAGAGACTCCGTGCTCCACATAAAGGTATTTTCAAGAACATTGGTGATAAGATAAATGTCAAATGGATCCCAGGGAATCAGAAGAAATTTCCCATTATCAGCTGGTATTACAATGGGATGACACATGAGTTAGTGATTGAAAGGGAAGGTGCGGAGGCCATCAGATTGTTTGCAGCTATTGAATTACGATTATTGTCAAGATCTTACATCAAAATCATCTATTACCAGAAAATGCGTACCATTCCTTCTCAGCTGAAACTATACGAGTGCTACGATGCCAACTACTTCCTGATGTTTCTAAATTGGTGGCGTCATCAGCTTGCTGTTAAAGGTTGGTTCAAGCTTGATGAAGAGATGTTGAGGAATGCTAACTGCTGGTTGATGGAAGACAATGGTTCAAGTGTGGCTCTTGACAAGGCAAAAAGATTAGTCGAGTTTAACAACTACAATGACTTGAAGAAACTAGTATGGCAAGACCTCTGGAGGCTCTATGATCTGGGGATTCATGTCCTTTCAGACAAACACAAAGAAGAGGCTAGAGAAAACTGGAGGTTCCTGCTCAAGTTGATTGGTCAAGATGGTTAAAGCTCAAGAGGTTTGCATTGCCAACATGGGTGGAAATTGTTAGAACTTATTTATGTTGGCAACACAAACTATTTATCTTTTTGGTGATTATTTGTAATTTGACTTTGGTTTGTATTTAACTTTGATTATGTACTTTGTTATCATTGATTATGTCTATGTATGATGTTTTGACTAAGTGTTAGCGTACTTGTGTTTTTCTCCTTAGCGAACTTCTTGTATGTTGAACTTAGCGGACTTGATTAACTCTTAGCGAACTTGTCATTGTACTTAGCGTACTTGTTTGTTAACTGTCCTAGCGAACTTGTTTTTGTTCCTAGCGAACTTGTTTTTGCTCCTAGCGAACTTGATTTGTTCCTAGCGAACTTGATTTGTTCCTAGCGAACTTAAACTGTTCCTAGCGTACTTAAGTTGTGCTTAGCGTACTTGTTAGCGGACTTGTTTGTGTTTAGCGAACTTGTTAGCGGACTTGTTTGTGTTTAGCGAACTTGTTAGCGGACTTGTTTATGCTTAGCGAACTTGTTAGCGAACTTGTTTAATTCTTAGCGTACTTCTTATATGCTTAGCGTACTTCATATTCTGTTAGAATATTTTGCTGAATTCTAGGTAATGATTGGTTGTTGTCAAACATTCTATTTGTCCCAGGCTCTCTTGTAGTATAAATACCAAAGTGAAAACCCTAATACGTGTTCCTCCTGGTCTATTCTACAAGAGAGCCTTTGTGTGTGTGTTCTTGGTGTATTTTGTGTGTGTTCTTGAGCTTTAGAGATCTATGGGGTGAAATCAACCAAGATTGATCATCACACTTGTTTTCCGCACCTGTGTGATGAATCAAATGAGAACATTGTGCTCAAATCAGGTCCTAACAGCAACTTGAAGGAGCCTGGATTTTTCCATCGTATCCTTGTGTTCAACTTTACATTTCGAGCATATTGATAAGCACACTACCTCACATTCTAAGTTTGGAATACGAAATTCCTTTGTGATTTTTTGACCAAAACAAGAAGGTTTCAAGTAGGAGACTTGGTACTTAGAAAGGCTTTTCAGAATACTACCATTCCAGCTGATGGGAAGCTTGCACCTAAGTGGGAGGGTCCTTACTTAGTTGATTCAGAAGGTGGAAAGGGAGCGTATAGATTGGCTACTATGGAAGGTGAGCTGCTCCCAAGAGCCTGGAACGCAATTCATCTAAAGTCATATTTTATGTAAGTGCCCTCAGGATCCTCCAAGGTTCCTAAAGGATCCTCGTTTAAGCTTCAAAAACTTCAAGTATGTCTTTGATTCTTATCTCAATTTCATATTATTATATTTATGAAGTGGTTACTGACTTAGGCATCGGAGGGGTGTTAGCCAAGCTAACACTCACCCCTCACCAAGCCTTGATTGTTTTGCAGAAGTTCCGAGCATCCTGTCAGAAGCTAGAGGCTGATCACCTCTTCTAAGTCTAAAGCATTCTGAATGCAGTCAAAGGTATAGGAGGTTTTCACCTTCTCGTTCACTAATGGGAATCACCAGGAGCGCACGATGGTGGCCTATGGTTCAAGGTGGTGCGACCAGTCCATCTAAGGGTGGCTGATAATTTCATCATTGTTGGCCATAGAGTGCATCTAAAAAATGGGTGGCAGACGTGCCATCCCAAAAAGGTCCTAAGGTTTTTGGCATTTTCATGTCAACAAAGGTTTAGGTACTTTCGTGTCTCTCAAGTTTTATGGGCTTGACCCCAGGTGGCTTAGTCCCAAGTAATTTTGAGCTTGACCTCAGTTTAACAAAGGCTCTTAATGTTTCCACATTAACTAAGGTTCGAACATATTCATGTCTCAAAAGTTTAAGGGCTTGACCCCAGTTGGCTTAGACCCAAGATTTATAAGGCACTTCATGCCTCAAAATATTAAGATCGGCTTGACCCCTGTTTGACTCATTCCTAAGTACTCAAGACTTATTCTCAGTTTTATTAGGATTTCATCAAGTCTATCTTAAGGATTCTTGAGGATCCTCAAGGATCTTGACTATCTCAACGGTTGGAAGATTCTCAAATATGTGGCATTGGTAATGCAGATATCATACGTTTTTATCACTAACTGAATGTTGGGTGACATCATGGTTTGCTAATTTTAACAAGTTCTGAAAAATCTTAAGTTTTTAAATTAAGTAAGGTTACTGAGCATCCTGTAGGATCCTCACTAAACTGTTTTTCAAAATTAGCAACATAATCAAAATACAAATGCCGCACCATGATAGTCAAAATGCTACTAGATTATATTCATCATGCAGGAAAATAAAGAAGTTAACCCCAGGCTTCGTTTTGGAACCCAAGATCCCTCCACCTGAGGCCAACTATAGCAAAATATTGTTTGAGAAACTTGGACTTCGCTTTGAAACTCAAGGTCCCTCCATCCAAGCTCCTATGAGTTAACCTACCATTATCTTAGTATCACCACATCATTGTTTAAAAACCACCAATCAACAAATTTAAAAAAAAAAAACGGGCTCCGACCTAGTCAAGATTGCCTTCATCGCCCACCTTCTCCACAGCAGCTTCTATCTCCTTGCCCTTGCTCTTGTCCCTCCTAGCACCAGCATCCTTATGCACCACCATGACCTCCGGCTCAGGCCCCTCAATAGCCTGCTCAGCTGCCTCGTCCCTCTCAGCCTTCAACCTCCTGAAGCTCTCCTTCCAATCCTGAACCGGCCAGCTCTCTGAATTGAAGCCTTCAGCCTGTGCACTAGTGGCCATCTCAAACATGTACTCAAGTACACTGATGGTGGCTGAAGACTTTGCATTCTTATCGTCTAGCTCCAAGGCTTGGGCAGCTCCAACCTCCTGCTCCCTGAGCAGCTTCTCATGATGGCAGTTCTTGCTAGCGGCAATTTTACCCATCTGCTCAATGCGGAGCTGGGCTTCATCAAGTTTAAGTTCAGCAAGTTCAAGCTTCTGCTCGGCTGCTTCCAGCTTGCCTTTTAGCTCAATTACCTCATGGCTCAGTTTATCAATACCCTGCATCAAATCAATCTGATCAGAGTCATCAAGGGAAGTATTCTGTCTCAAATTTTAACATACTTCTTTATTATTTATGTATACTTACAATGTTCACAACAGCCTGTAGAGAAAGCAGCTTGTTGGCTGCTGCAACATGAGGGAGGCCATCAAAACTGTCCACATTGATGGTGGCATAAGAGACTTTGCGCTTCTTATTTGCAGAAGAGATTTTGGATCGAGTCCTAAGGGGCCGGGATTTGGGAGCTGGGACATCCTGAGGTGCCTTGCTACTGGTTTCTTTGGTTTTCTCCTTCTTAACAATTAGGAACTTGAAGTCTTGGAAAGAGAAATTGGAGGCCGAACCTGGAGCTTCATCAAAGACAAACAAGAATCAATTTCAAGAAACAGCAAAATGCAGCTTAAAACAAGATAAAAGCAAATACCCTCAAGTACCTGCAGACATGGTCTTAGATGGGCTTTGAGATTGTTGAGAGGTGGTCCGAGCGCTTGCTACACCTTTAGGAATGTAGCTTTATTCAGAAATTGGGTGCTATATAGTTCTTGGAGCTTCTAGGAAAAATCTTGGGCAGGTTTGATCAATGCTTCAAATTTGGGAGCTGCAAATACAAGAATCAAGAGAATCAGTAAAAGAAATACAGAGAATTTACAAAATTGAAGTAACTCAGGAAACTCTTCCTACCCCTGATGACCCATTGGGTAGGAAGGTTCTTGCAACTGGCTAAACTCTTTCTTTTGACAAAGAAAAATTGGTGTCTCCAGTCAAGATCATTGTAAGAAGCCCTAGGAACCATTTGGGCTTCTCCAGTTCTGGTTTTCAGAACGAACCTACTGTTCCCATGGGTACCAAGCTGGTACACTTTGCAAATTTCAGAAACCCCAATGTTCAACCCACGGGTATGATTGAGATGGTGAAGTGAGAGGAGGATTCGCCAAATCATTGGCATGACTTGGGAGTAAGCTAAGTTAGAGACCAAGAAGAACTCTTTTACCAAAGGAGGGAACGGAAATGTCATGCCGATGAGGAAGGGATAGTATAGAAAACAGACCCAATCAGAAGAAACGTGGTCAGATTTCAGACGAGGGTCATAAGGGTGGAATTCGGTTCCGGCAGGAAAGCATGAGGATCGCTGCAACATCTCAATCTTGCGATCATCGAAGTTGCAGGTTTCTTCCTCACTCTCCGGAAGTAAACCCTGATCAGTGAACCCGGTGTCCACATTGTCGGGGATGATGGCGCTAGAACGGAGTATCTTCTTTCCCATTGTAAAACAACTGAAGAAGAAGAGAAAAGAACTAACCTGTGGAAATCGGAGAAGCTCTAGGGTTTCCGAAAGATGTGTGAAGATTATGAAGGAAGAATGAAGCTTTTAAAGAAAAAGATGCCAACGGAAACCTCGCTTGGAAGTTGGGCCGGATTAACTTCTCTTTGATCATGATTACGTTGGTGATAAGACAGGAAATTCAAATTCTTGACAGCTGGCTCACATGCACCATCCGCCAAAAATTTGGGGGCAATTGTTGGTACCAGATATCAGGATATCTCGAGCAGCTCGGAGAGGCTCACAAGCACTTCACTGTAAGGATCCTGGATTTTATTTTCAGCTAACAATTGCTTCCCTTTTGTTTATTTTTTGCAGATGACCCTCGATATGACACACGTGCCCTAAAGACTCGGTCAACTATCAGAAGACGTGGACCAAGTGGACTTAAACGGCTAGCCAGGCGACGTGGGATTAGTTTCTAATTTTTAGAGAGTTAGATATTATGTAATATTTCATATATATCGAGCTCTAGGTCTGCACACAACACACAACATTTGTTCTCGAAACTCACTGTAACACTTTGAATACGAGCTCACTTCATTTGTACTTGAACAATTTCCGTTATATAAAAGTTTGAGGCAGCAGGCACTTTAAGCCGGCTCCCGAGGTTTTTTTGCTATGATCCTTGAGGATACTCAGGGATTCCTGGATTTTTACCTCATTACATCATTGTGACAACATCTAAACTTACATTTTCATTGCCAAATCCATCAAACACACTACCTCACTTACAAAGTTTGATCAACTAATTGCTTAGGAAGTTTTTGTTAGAGCATATTACTATGCTAGCGTGTGTCTCGTGTATTGTATCTAATCTAGAGCATCTGTGTGAGTGATATAGTCACTGGTCGTACCACATGCACCGCCGGACCAGATGGTCCGGGCGGACCAGATGGTCCGGGCGGACCAGATGGTCCGCAGGTGGTACGCTGGCCTGTTACTAAGTGATTATAAATAGTCCGTGTTAGAGAGAGTTAACTAGTTCTGTCATTTTCATATCTCTTAACTGTGTGTTCTTAAGGTGTTTTCTCTCTCTACATTGTATTCTCTAAGTGAATCAATAAAGCAAAGCTTTATTTACTTTCTCGTTGTTATCCGATTACCAAATCATGTTGTAGTAAGATCGTCTCAGTGATTTACAAGTGGTATCAGAGCATTCCAGGTTGCTCTACTGCTGTGATTTGGTAAGTTTTTCGGATTCTAGAGAGAGAAAGTTTGGGTTTTCTACATTTTTCATCAATTTTTCATAATTCTGAGTGATTCCGAGGATAAAAATGATTTTTGGATGTTCCTGGAGTGTTTTCGCATCATACTGATCCGGTTTCTAGCTTCAATTGTCAAAATCTGTGAAAATTAGTCAATTTCAGCTCCGTTTGCATTTGGTCCGCCGGTTGAACATTTGGTCCGCCGGTTGGTCCACCCCGGCAATCTTCATCAGCTGATCCGCGGCAGTTTCAGCGTATCAGTGTGATCCGCTGAAAAATCTAGTCCGCCGTATCAGTTTTGATCCGCCGTACCAAAATCTGATCCGCCGTATGAAATTTGGTCCGCCGGACGAAATCTGATCCAGAATCTGGTCCGCTACTACAAATCTGATCCGCCTCGTTAATTTGATCCGGAACTGGTCCGCTGATAGTATTTTGATCCGCCAATTTGTGTTGGTCCGCTGGCAGAAAACATATCTTCACTAAAACTGACGTAACTTGCAAACCATTTGGAGTTACGGAACCCAATACCAGCCAAAACGTTCGTCTTTCAAAGATCTAGACGTATACGCACCTGAAAGGTCTGTAGCCCCCAGTTTGACCCCCAAAATCCGCTTGGAAGACCCTCGTTTTTGAGTTCAAAGTTTTGAAGTTTTAGGTTTAACATCAAAATGAGTGATTTCTATGCAATGACTGCTGTTCAAACATCAATGCAAGCCATGTTGAACTATGATAATGAGATAGGAACAACTCAAAAAGTTCCTCAATTGCTAAGGCTTGAAGATTATCACAATTAGAGAAGTCGGTTTGAATCTTACATTTACTCGCAAGATATTGAGAGTTGGATTCCAATTGAGAAAGAATATGAATATCCGATGATAAGTCCCAATAAACCAAAGATGATTAGTAGTTTTGATGCTGATGAACGGAAATTGTTTTCTCGAGAAAAGAAAACATATAGTTATCTTACAATGGCCTTGCCAAAAGAGCTAATGCATCAATTTAAGCAATATACAACGGCTAAGGAGTTATGGGATGCTATTGAAGAGAGATGTACGGGTAATGATCAATACAAAAATACTCGAAAGAAAGTGTTGAAGAAAGAGTTTGATAATTTCAGGCACTGCGAGAATGAGAAGATTCCAGATTTGATTGCTCGGTTTTCCCATTTGATAAATGAACTTGATGTTGTAGGAGTCAAGAAAGATAGTGATGAATTGAAAGAGAGAGATCTGGAAGCATTACTAGAAAAATGGGAAAATTATGTGATGATATTGACAAATGATCCAAATTATTCAACTTGGACATTCAATCAAATAACGAGCAAATTACAAGCTCGTGAGATGGAATTACTGGTGAAGAAATCTGCACATCCTACGGTTCAGAATCCTGAAGTATATTTTGGAGAAAATTTAGCTACTATGCATGCTAAAACAAAATCTCATTCTATTTCAAACAGTAATCCACCGGTAACAGCTTTTCTTGCTGGACATTCTGAAAATTCTGGTTATTCTTCCGGATGTCATTTTACCATTTCTGATAAATCATCAAACAATTCTCATCCTGCTCAATCAATTGAAGAATTGGCTGCATTGTTATCTGCCTTTATATCTTCATCGTCTGGTTCGATATTTGGTCAAATTAGTGATGCTGATTTAAGTAGAACTGAGTTAGAACAGCTAGATGATGATCAATTGGCTGAATTAGATCTGCATTGGCAATTTACAATGATAGTTGAAAAAGGGAAACGATTTATCAAGAAACATGGGAAGAATTCCTTTGTTCCAGGAAGTAGAAAAATGGGTTTGGATAAATCTAAAGTAAAATGTTTCAAGTGTTCCAAGATTGGACATTTTGCTCGTGAGTGTTCTCAATCGTCTTCTGATAAAGTTAAATCTGATAAGCATGACGCAAAAGCTATGATGGCTGAAGCTCAAGCAGAAAGAGAGTATGAAGAATGGGCAAAACAATTTGACAAATCACCTATTGCTTTGACTGCTATTCAAGATACGTGTGCCGACTCAGACGAAATTTGTTATATTAACGGCCAACCTGTGGCGTTAATGGCTAATATCGAAGTTGAATCGAGTGGGTATATATCTGAGATCACTACATCTGAAACAAGTGATTCTGAAATTAGTGGGTATGAGTCAACTTGTGAATTTTGTGCTGAAAAGGATAGAAAAATTTGTGAATTGGTTCAAGAAAAGGAAGGGTTAATGGTTGAGAGAACATTGAAGGACACATAATTAGAAAGTTTCAAGAAGAAAGTTGAAAATTCTGATGAGATTTGCAAAGTAAATGAGAAATTAATAAACGAAAAGGATGAGTTGATGGAAGAGATTGTCAAGCTTAAGAGCAATATGGATGACATAGTTGCTCAAGATAAGGAACAATTTCTAAAGTTGAAAACTGAGAATGAAGAGTTGGTTAAAAGTGTTGAGAAATGGGAGAATGAAGCAAAAGAAGCCATTGAAGATTTTGATGCTTTGTTTAGCAAATCCAAAATAAAATTGTATTCTCTTCAGCAATTGTATGATGATCTTCAGAAAGAGTTTGATGAAGTTAATGCAAAAGAAAGTGATCGTCAAAAGGAACATTCCATCTTACTTAATAAAGTCACGACTTTGATACATGACAATCAGTTGTTGAAACGCAATATTGAGATTCATGAAGGCCGTGTCAAGAAAATTACTCAAGAAGTGTGTGATGCTCATGATCAGATGTGACAGGAAAAGTTTCGATTTAATACAGCTTCAGAGCAATTAATTGAATCAGAAATAGCATTGGGTGAAGCTCAAAAGAAAATATCTGATCTGAATGTTGAAGTGTTGGATCTTAAGAGGAAGTTGAATAATTTGAAGAATTCACATTCTTTTACCAGTTACTTATGCAAAGACGATAATTTCAAAAAGGTTTTTGGAAGCGAGGAGTATAATCAGATTCCGCATCCAGTTATTGAATCTGATGTTCTTGCTAATATTCAAGTTTCTGGCATAACTGGTGATTATTCTGAATTTGTTTCTAAGAAGTCTGAATTGAAGAAATCACAAAAATCAAAGATGAAAGAGGTGAGTTTGGTTGATACATTCCCGACAAAGTTTGTTTCAGGTGGTTTTATTTCAGAAAAGGGAGTTGGTTCTGTTGGAAACCAAGTGGAGAAGGATGACAAGCAGTTGCATGAAGAAAAGTTTGCTGCTCAATTGGTTGAAGCTAACAAACTAAAGGATATTAAAGCTTCGTTTAATCAAGCTGCTAAAGCGGGTCCTTCGTGTTCTGAAGTCGATTTAACTAAGCTACCGGGTTACAAACGTTGTGGTTTGGGTAGTGATGGTAAGAAGGGTGCAAAGAATATCAAGAAAAATATGCCCACGAAAGCTCTAAAAGTAAAGAAAGACACAAGCTTGGAACAAATTTATTATTTGGCTCAAGTCTTCTTGTCTACAATGGAAAAGGGATTCGGTGGAAAGATCCAAACGAAGGCTTCATCTACAAGTTCTTCTGGTGAAGTTCAAACAGTGAAAGTTTCGTCTTCATCTGGATCAAATTCCACTCCTCGAAGTCCTACTTCAAAATGGGTACATTCTAATCGATTTCAAATTTTTGATGATATTTCTGATAATTCTGAGCCCGTTGAGAGGTGTTCATCAGTTCAGGGCAAATCACAATCTCAACGATCATATCGTTTGTGCTATCAATGTCGCCGACAGGGACACATGGCACAGGATTGTCCTGAAACTGTAAAAAGATCGTTTTCAAACAGATCTGCCACATTTATCGATGAATCAGGCAGAATTTTTACTGAGTCCACACCGTCTAACACTAAGTCTAAAAAGAAACAATTTTTTAAATTTGATTCAAGTGTTGAAGATTCATCACAAGATGATGGTTCAGTAAAAACAGAAAAGGTCAAAATGCAATGGCGACCTAAGGTGGTCAGCAAAGCTGCAAATGATTTTGTGGAAGACACTGGTCGACCAGAAGCTGCGTGCTTCGGGTCATTTGAGTACTAATCTTTATAACTAGTGTGCAGGTATTTCAGAAGACCCGTTGGTGATTGCAAAGTTGCTGATGGAGGAGTATTCTGCGTTCTTAACTTAAATTGAATGCTTTATCTTACAAAATTGCAAGTTTTTCTGAAAGCTTAAACTGAAAAGGTATTAGTATCGATTGGTCAATTTTTCTTTCTTTAATGCATTTTGTTTGTAGTCTAGGGAGAGAAAATTGAAAAACCAAAAATAGTGTCTTTGTGTTTGTGTTAAAATGAAAATCAAAAAATAGAGTTTTCATTTTAAGGCGGAGAAAATGAAAAATACAAAAACATCGAAAAATGGAAAAATACAAAAACAGTGAAAAATGGAAAAATACAAAAACATTAAAAAAATGAGAAATTGTATCCAACATATTTGGGAAATGATGGTACATTGGCTTACATGTCTGACTCATGGATAAAATAGCTGAAAAGGCCATAAGATCATTGTTTGATATACTTGGTAGACTCGGCATTAAATCAGAAAGTATTCAGATGTGATACACACTAAATACTAATGCTTGACCAAGTGGACAACATCTTGATGCATATCTCATGATATATCAAGAAAAGATATGTGAAAAAGAAAATGAGAAGTCACTGTGTATACATGTGTTCATTTTGCTAAGATTTAACCTTGTTTGATTTTCTTTCTTTTGTCAAACGATCGGACTTTCTCTGCGTGTCGAAAGACCGACCTGATTGTTGTTCGTTTGACGTTCTGCTTTATTTTCTTTGGTGTTTCGTATAACTCATCGGACTTTCTCTGCGTGTACGGGAGTACCGACCTGATTGTTGTTGGGTTATACAATTTCAACTTGTTTTATTTTCTTATTTTGTTAAATCCGAGGCCTTATCTGCGTATCGAAAGATCGACCTTAAGGTAGACGATTTAACGTTCTTATTTCTTTTTGCATGGAACACAGTTGACTGAATCATGATTACAATCATTATGTGATTAAATCACAAATGACATCACAAAGTGTGATATAAGAAAAGCAAAAACATATCTGAGTATGTCTGATAGTGTGGGGTACACTGGTCAATGCAAATCTAATCAATTCAATAACATATCCAGATGTTATGAGTATGATTGTGCCTGAGTTTAAAATGGACAAATTATACCAGTTTTCGACATGACTTATGTACTGAAGTAATTGAAATTGAAGTGTAGTTCAGCATGTCATGAACAATATGATCCCAAGTTGTGATCTTTCTCGCAAAAGACAAAAATAGTGTGTGATTCAGTATTTCATTTCTGTATTGCATTTATGTTTCTCATATGGAAATTTCAAAAAGATTTTAGATGTGTTTTAGTATAAAATTTCTGAAAAATCAAAAAGATTTTATTTCTTATTTGTTTTCGACCGATCGACACTTGATACAAAATTCAAAATTTCAAAACTATATCTTGGATTCTCAAAGAGAAGTTTTGTGCCAAGATTAAATTAATTTTCAAAAGAAAAGGAAAACCGCGTTTCTGTCTTCTGAAATTGCAGGTTATCTGAGTGAGAAGACTCAAGCATGGTGAAAGGGGGAGTATGTTATATCTTTCGCAAGTGGATCTTGAAGTTCAAAGTCTGTTCAAGATTGATCCAGCCATGCAAGCTCTATTTTTGACAAGATTTCAAGTCAAAGATCGGATGCAGCAATGTTGAAGATTGAAGATTGAAGTTTAGTTAGAATATAGATACACTACACGTTAAGGGGGAGTTTGTTAGAGCATATTCCTATGCTAGCATGTGTCTCGTGTATTGTATCTAATCTAGAGCATCTGTGTGAGTGATATAGTCACTGGCCGTACCACATGCACCGCCGGACCAGATGGTCCGCAGGTGGTACGCTGGCCTGTTACTAAGTGACTATAAATAGTCCGTGTTAGAGAGAGTTAACTAGTTCTGTCATTTTCATATCTCTTAACTGTGTGTTCTTAAGGTGTTTTCTCTCTCTACATTGTATTCTCTAAGTGAATCAATAAAGCAAAGCTTTATTTACTTTCTCGTTGTTATCCGATTACCAAATCATGCTGTAGTAATATCGTCTCAGTGATTTACAGTTTTTGACCAAAACACAACTGTATACATTATATACTAGCCGTGTGCCCGCGCGTTGCGGCGGCGACAGTGCATAGCGTGTTATTCGTCTTTTGTTCGCGCGTTGCAGCGGCACAAGAAACTACTAACGCGGTATTTGTTTATTTGTTTGCTTGTAAAAGTACACTTATTAAACTGCTTTAGAAATATTTTATCCTTTATCTCGGTCTAAGATTTTCCGAATTGCCCAATCCAATAAATGCTATGTACCGAACCGATATTGACTATTATGCTAGGGATTTGTGATTCATTTGTAAACCGGTCTCAGTCCCGGGTTCGGGTATAGAACATGGAAAAGTGTGTTATCAAATACCAAACCAAGATTTGTAACAAAAACGGACGCATGGATCTTAGTCCGCTAGCAATACAAATCACAATCAAATTCTTATACAAATCTGTTCCTAAAAAACATATAATAAAATTTTTAAATAATCTCCTATACAAATCTATTCCCAAATTCAAGTAAAAACCTTTTGTTAAGCTTTCATGCACTTTAGTTTGATTATCGGCACATTCTTTATTGAACATTTGCTACCCCTGATTACATGAACACCTTTGGTTTTGTGCACATTATTTCCCTACATTGACAACATATGCTAGAGGTGAGAATAATTAGCACACCTTTTACAATCTAAGCATCTGTTAATGAGAACAAAGGGACCAAAGAAACCATAACATGTTCACAATCCATCAGGAAACGATGATGCTTTTATGGTAAAGGAAACAAAAGGGATACCTACGCTTTTGAGCAGTTGTAAAACACGTGTCTTTCTAGTTGTGATGTATGAAAATTAAGGTTAACCAGAAAACGTATCTTGAAAGAACATGCAAGAATATCATTAATAGCATTGAAAGCTACCATCTTCTCCACAGAATCCTGCCATATGATTCAGATGGTTATAATTAATATGAACAAATGGATAAACACAATACTCAAATGCAAATATATAATCTTAATGAATGTGCACTATATATTGCTCATCGTGAGCAATTATCTTTTCATCACATGCTCGGTGGATATGCATTCCTTTAATGGTAGCATACAATATAATAAACCTATGTATCATTAAAAGCATCAACAACAATAAAGAAGAAAGATGAAAACACTATAAATAAACAGATTTAAGCACGTAAAATTTATACCCGTTAACCTAACTCTTGATCCTGAAAACTAAGAGCATAACCACAGAATACATTCTTAGAAACACTTCCATATGTAGCTGTTGCAGCTCCCCTGACGTTTTCTTGCCAAAACTTTTGGCAAACATATGCTACAAATACAAAAAAGCTACTTAAATTGCAGAAATTTCTTTCTATTATGCCTTGCCAACAACGTAATTAACTAAGGAAAGTATAAATCCCAGCTTTAATGAACTGTTTATCATCCATTAAAAGTGGATTAAGAAGACAATTGTAACTTAACCTCTTCAGTGTTGTAACCATGAAGAAGTTCTCTGTTATGTTAAGAAGCAAAACATCAAATATAAAACTAACAACTCTTTGAGTCAAAATAAAAACAGCAAAGAGAATGCCAGATTAGTCAAGATTTAGAATTTGTTGTTAGCATTTCTTGCATTCTTGTTACATTCAATTCAATAATTATCTTTTCACATCAACTATTTTTAAAAGAAAGACAAGCATCACATAATCCTTGTAAATATAGTGTTCAGTGATTTAGAGCGGGCCATTTGACCCATTTACTAATGAATGGGTCAATATGGGCTTTGTTTTTATAAAAACGGTACAAATCATAATTTGTAACATCAATTATTTATGAAACAAATAAATATATACAGAAACGGCTAGAAGACCAGATCACCTTTCTGGAGATATTTCCATAGCTGGCCTTGCTAATGAGAGGAAACGCAAGTATAAAAACATCAGCATCGCAATAACTCAAGGGTCTCAATCTTTTTTATCTTCTTGACCTGTTCACGAAAAAAAAAACAAATATTTACATTAG
Source organism: Deinandra increscens subsp. villosa (assembly GCA_039602395.1). NCBI lineage: Eukaryota > Viridiplantae > Streptophyta > Magnoliopsida > Asterales > Asteraceae > Deinandra > Deinandra increscens. The sequence goes on along the minus strand of JBCNJP010000007.1, from coordinate 54,310,864 downwards.
ACTCAAAAAGTACCAGACAAACCATATAAATCCGATTGATTGTTGTTTAAAAATACTAAGCAAGTATCCATTGTATAGATCACAATTTCCACATGGTATTGTTCATGGGGGATTCAATTTCCTCATTATGAATGTTATGCTTGTAATCCATAATCATACGAAGCTCTTCAGTAGTTAATTTCACCCTTTAGACAAAAGAAGGTTATAGCAAACTTTCTTGTTCAGGCATAGAAAAAGAGAAGAAAAACAGTCAAAAAAAAGGAAAACTTACCATTTTGGTGACTTTTAGATCTCTGCCAAAAGGTGACTGAAATGATTCTAACAAAATTCCTGCCAAAGAAAGAACAAACAACAAATTAGACAAGTATAGAACTGTACCACAAACACAATACCTCACAAAATTGAGGATTGGCAAACTTCAAAGGTATCAATTCATAGGTGGAAGAACTAAGCATCCTTAATGACACAAAAATATTTTTATATTATGGGTATAGTGCTTTAAAATTTGTTACCTCAATAGCACAGTTGCAACTAACAAACAGCTCATAGTCCTCCAACAAATTCCATCAGGTCCTCCAACAATTTTAAGAGCAACAACACCAGCCAACTACAATAAAGGTTAAGCAAGTCAGCATAAGAAGGAGCTCCGATAGCCTAATAAAATTAGTGGAACAAAAACCTGCTTACCTGCTGGGAAACTGTTCCTTAAGAGGCTCCAATAGCCTGACTGCAATGTCCACACCAGCTCTTCAATAATACTCTTAAACCTTTTTACCTTAGAACTAATAATAAGGTTAAGTTCTCAGGTTTAACGTACAACAGTTGAAACAATATGGATATTCCATGTGATGTTAAAAAAAAAGAGGCTGAGAGATAGCACATTAGCATAGAACAGATGATCAAACAATTTACCTTAACCGAATGGGTAGCAAAATAGAAAATAGTTAACGAAAGGTAAAAAAATAAGAAATTTTGAATTAAGAAACAGATGATAGCACATTAGCATTTTGTATATCAGCAATAGCACATTAGCACTTATAAATGGGTAGCAAAAAAGATAATACTTATTGGAAGGAAAAAAAAAATAGAGAAATTGAATTAAGAAACAGATGGTCAAACAATTTGCCTTAAACGAATGAGATATGGATCTATCCACTTCCATTCTCTCTGTGTGAACCTTACTCACTGCACATAATCAAAATAGGAGGAAAATTAAAAGCAGACATTGTATCATCATAAAAACTTTGACAACTGACTTCAAATAAATAACACAATGTGCAAATTAAAAAACCAATGGATTCAATCCCATGTAGAACTTGGCGGTCGAAGTGTCCATTCTCTCTGCAATTTGAAGTCTCTATGTGCCCCCATCAAAATAACACAATGACAGGGAAACCAAAATCTACAATGGACAACATTGATAACAACACAATAAATATCCAAAATTTCAAAATAACTCACAAAACTTATAACAACCCAATCAATAGACAACATCAAAGCAACCCAATCAATAGACAAAACATCAAAGCAGCAACTGCTCAACAAATTCACTACTTGTATCATCTAATACCTTATAAAAACCAAACTCAGACAATAATCAAGTTTTAATAATGAAATATGAATCAGTTTCAAGCAATTATTACCACAACATTTAATTTAAACTCCAACACTCGAGAACTCAAAACAACTACCACAACTATCATCCTATCTAAATCACCACAATCATTTAATTTAAACTTAATAAACCTTCATAATGTTTGACAACTTATAAATAAAGATATGATAGGAAATTGATTTACCTTGCCAACTCATACATATGGAAATAGACTTTGTTATTTGCAACTCAAACACATTGCCCTATCCATCTTGTACCTCAGACACATTGCCCCCTCTGTAGCTATATATTCTGTTAATCTGTCCCTGTAGCAAGCTGATTATCAACAAAGCAAGCGTTAAAGTAGACACATTACCATACATGATTAGATCTGGGAGGTGAATCAATAAGTGTAATGGCGATATGTTCATGGAACAACAGATCCATAAGCAACCCAGTAAGAGCTGATGACCAATGCCATCGCTTCCGCTAATCTTCTCAAGCGGTCGATTCACCCTGTACTACTCCAATCTCATAATTGATAAAAGTCATGTTGGTTCTGCAATTTTTTCTGAAACTCAAATATTAAAACTATGATACTTTCAAGAACAAATATGAAAATATGACACGGCCACACAAAAAAAGAGCAAAATGAATCTGAATTCTAAAGCTTAAAAACAATAATTACCATCTATCAATCCAATAGCTTTCGAGAACAGTTAACCTGAAATGGAGCCTCAAGATGAACACACCAGACAATCATATTAGCGTAAACCTATTTAGCAAAAATGAACAAAAATATATCCAGTCCTGTAATTACAATTTACTTACGAATGAGTTGATTTTCTGTTCATCTCAAAGTCATTTTTTGACCACTTATTACCAAAAGTAACGATATGGCCATGATGACTTACTTGCAAGTAACCAAGTGACCATGGAAGATATAAATTTGAAAGAACAGAATCATAGGCAAAACATATTTTGTCCACCAAATCATTTGTATCTTGTGAAAAATCAAGTCATGCTCGGTTCGATTTTTCTGTCCAAAATTTTCCCTATACAAATAGTAATATTATAATATTTATAAGAATCATAATAGAGAACACACCTGGTGCAGATATTCTATTTCATCAAATTCAAATGTATGTGAATCTCAGTTATTCCTTGGGAGTTTCAATCTTTTAAGCTGCAATAACACAATGACAATGTGAAACAAATTTGACAAAATCCATAAAAAAAAATCACATGTTTCACAAATAGTAATATTATAAGATTTATAAGAATCATAATAGAGAACACACCTGTTACAGCAGCAATCTTATTAGATCATATTAACTCAGTTTTCCATTTCAACCCACAGTAATAAGACCCAATACATACAACATCCAATAGCTACCAATCAACAAGTGTTAGTTAGCTCCATTAAGTCGTTCAAGTAGAGTACAAATCAATGAGTTTCATGATTTAAATGGAATTTTCACCAAACAAAGATAACAAAAGTTTCAACTAACAAAATTTTAGTCAGCTGATTATAAGTCAAAAGAACAATTTCACACAATTCCAATTCATCGAGAGTGAAAGAACTGAAAAATGAAAGCAAAAGCAAAACAATCAACATGATTTTATAAGATCTGAAGCTCTATGTGCTGAATTTTACCTTTCCAAAGTTCGATGATCAAACAAACCAGACAGTATCGATCCATTCCGCCAATATTTAGATATATCTGAATAGAAACATGAAATCGATCATCACAACGAAATGGAAGAGGTAAAAATTTACCGGCCGGTTCCAAAGGAAACCAAAAGACATCGGCGGTGAAGCAATATCACCTGAATCGAAAGATGGTTACGCTTACCAAGTGGAGTCGATTGTTGTAATTTTGCCCTAAATCTTTACTGAATTTGTAGACAAAATCATCATGGGGTTGCAATTTTTCCCTAAAATCTTCACTGAATTTCGTCTTCTTCAAAAACAAAAAGAAAGAATGTGGAGGCAAGCAAAGGAAGCGGTGGATCAGAAAGGGGCTTTGAGAGAGATAGCACTTGCATTTCAAAATTTTGTTTGCGATCTCAACAGGGATATCGATAAATGAAGAGGGATATCGAGGTGGAGACGGCTGAATGAAGAGGGAAGAGGGATATCGAGGTGGAGACGATTGGAGATGCCCAATCGAGGCAGAGAGACACCTGAAGAGAGGTGGAAGCGTGTGGAAGAGAGGCGGCGTCTGGTTCTTTGTTCGATGGAAGCGTGTGTAAGGAGGAATAAATGCAGAATGCATGATGGTTAATTACGATTTTAACCTCACTTTTGAACGGTGTTATATTTGTAACAATGGTATTTTAATTTTGATGCTTCAAACACTTGTACATGATGCATAAATTTTTGTACGCGTCTTAAGATTAAGGAAATTTTATGACCAAATTACCCTTTTGAGCAATATGTATTATATATAGTAATAGATATATATATATATATAATATATCTTTGGTATCTCTATGTATTTGTGTCTGACTCCACAGGACTACCACCGAAGCCAAGATAACACCCGATGTAGTTTCAGGTACGTTTCTTGTTAATAATGTGCCTGATTCTGTGTTATTTGACTCTGGTGCTAGTAGGAATTTTGTTTCGCATAAATTCAGTGAGCTTTTTGATAGACCAACTGTTAGGGCTAGTAGACCATTCGAGGTCGAGATTGCCTCAGGGAAAAGTATTAGGATTACCGATGTAGTAGATAACT
>JBCNJP010000007.1:54263216-54306029 GCA_039602395.1 Deinandra increscens subsp. villosa | reverse complement strand
TTCTCTGTTCTGAAGGTTGTTCTTAGGTTTCGTGCTGTCCGTTTGTTAGTTGCGTTAGTTAATTTTCATTCAAATCAAATCTCAAATCAAAACCCAAATTATTCAGTATTTCCAATTTCTCGGTCTAGGTTAAGTCTTTGTCTTTAGAGTGTCCTTAGGGTTCGATATTCCCGGTCTTCCTTAGCTTTACTACGATCCGACAGGTACACTTGCCTTAGGGTTCGGTTTAGTTTTAGGTTTTTCGGTAAAATTAGGTGTGTCTAGGTCTAGGTTTTAATAGCATTTTTAGGTACGTTCCGAGCACATCAGTGAGAGCCAACTCACTGGACTTGAACTAGTGCAGGAGACCACATAGAGAATCATGCAAATCAGAAACCGCATGAAAACGGGAAGAGATAGACAAAAGAGTTATGCAGATAAACGCCGAAGGCCGTTAGAATTTGAAGTTAGCGATAGAGTACTATAGAAAGTCTCTCCTTGGAAAGGCGTCAAACGTTTTAGAAAGCGCTGGAAGTTAAATCCCCGCTATGTAGGACCATTCAAGATCATCGGAAGCTTTGGTCCGGTGGCTTACCGTTTAAATCTACCTCCTGAATTGGATTGAGTACACAACGTGTTTCACGTTTCAAACTTGAGAAAGTGCTTAGCTGATGACACCCTCATAGTTCTGCTAGATACAAATCGATGAACAACTACAATTTAATGAACAACCCGTGGAAATCATGGGACGTGAGGAGAAAACATTGAAACGAAGTAAAATTCCCATCGTCAAAGTGATATGGCAATCTAAGCGTGGACCAGAGTTCACGTGGGAACGAGGGGATCAGATGAGAAAGAAATATCCTCACCTATTTGATCAAGCCTCAACATCTAATTAAGGTATGAGTTAAATTTTGGGACAAAATTTCCTTAACAAGGGGATGATGTGGCAACCCTAAAGTTTTTCTTTTCCTTCCGCAGAAACTGTAGCAACTTAAGGCAATTTTTGGGACGAAAATTCCTTAACAAGGGGATGATGTGACAACCGGAAATTTCCCAGGTTAACCCTGTTAATAACTTGTGTTATATTTTGATAAAGTCCATTACTTCGGTTAACTAGAATTGTTACACGAACGTTGCACATGAGTCTAGATGTCGGTTAACTTACTTGAATAATTGTATAATTTATAATTTTATATAAATTATATTTTATGATTTCAAGAATATGTTTTGCCATTTTATATGACAATTATATTTATTATTTTACATGGTATATATGTATATATATACGCATGTCGTTTTATGATTTATGTGACGATGTGTCATGTAATCGTACGAAACGTTTCTATAATTCTATGGGAATTTGAAAACTTATAGTTATGGGTTATAATTATGAGTTTTATGTTATATATATATATATATATATATATATATATATATATATATATATATATAAGTTATATTTTTATAAAACTTCGTTCATTAAATACGTTTTGACGTACACTCGAATAATCATCGTCAAATTACCTCTGTTAACTCCGTTAGAGAATTCATTAATATTTTGTAACCTTGAGGGACCGATCTTGCTATTTCTTAAACTAGAATCCCATTACATAATCTGGAGGGACTATCTCTGTAATTATCAAAACCTAATTCCTATTGTGTAGAAGTCATAAGGGACTGGATGTGTCATTCTCGCAAACTCGTTTTGTTGTCATAAGAAACAGCCGACGGTTTCTCTCCGGCAAACGTCCACGCATTATTGTTGAATTTAAACCACCGGTTACAACTCTCTAGTCATAGACCATCTGATTGAAGCCACAGAGAGATCATTTTCTACGTCATTCGATCATCATCGCTTGAATTCTTTCTAAAAAAACACACCACCGTGAACAACCGAGAGAGGCTCTGATACTAATCAGTCACACCCACAATTTCCACTAACGGATTATAACCGTGTGGGGTGTGATCCAGACCAGGATCCAAGTCTTTAGTTACAACCAAGCCACAATGAAGGGTAAAATAGTCATATAATGAGTTATTACGAAACAAAGTTTAAATAACAATTCATCGGAAGCCTTTTCAAGGTTTACAAAGTTGCAGTCTTGCAAAAGAGAGTACTGATGTGTTTGATCCTCTGAGTGACCTAAAAGCATTCAACAATCAAGTGTCAGCAAAAGCTAGTGAGTTCACAAAAGCAGTCTACACTTACCCGTGTAGGCCAAAAATGCATACGAATATCGAAGGACCAATTCGTAAGTTTACAAGTAATATCCATATCATTAGGTAGCTAGCCTATGCATATGTTCACCTGAATGTTCGCGACCGAAGCTGACTATGCGTCACAGGTTTTAGCCTGTGTGATTTGCCTTCCCTGTGTCTTTCCCGATCACGGTAGTTTTAGGCTAATATTGTTCTCAGTCCGACCGCTAGTCAGGGGGGGGGGGGTGCATCACGTGCACCGCTGAGTGGGGGTGTGTAGGATCGTTATTAGTTAGAGTTAAACTAAAACAAAGCCCTTTACTTGCAAATATAACCCTGCGGAATTAAAGTTATATTTCACTTTACTCAAGCAATATTAAGTTCTTGTGTATAATGTAAAAGCTTGATTTGCAGAATTATAGTAACAACAAAGTATCAAATACTCGGCCCTATTTGCATTAACTCAAAGCTACACTATTACAAGTTGTTCAAGAACTGATAACAATGATGATAATGGTGATGTGTAAACTAGAGCTAACTATGCTATATATAGTGCTGATGAGATCAATGACAGCCATTGATCTCATGCGATCTAATCTAGACCGTAAACTAAAAAGTCAAATACAAACTACCAAAAGAATAAACGTCGGCAATTGGAATATCTTGCGTGTTTGCAGCAACATACTACTTTAGGAGAGCGGCTTGAATCAGATATAGAAGCATACGAGAAGCTTTTGCAGGATTGGACTTGCTGAAAAGATATCTCAGGAAAAGTCCGGTTGAACTCATTATCTGGTGGATAATCGAGTTCACCCGGAATATTCGCTAAAGGACAAAACTGCGTCTTTCCTCTTGAACTGCCAGTTCCGCTTGAAGTGAGAATTCCGCTTCAACTTCAACTTCAGCCGGAACTATGCAAAATTGGCATTCAACCGGAAATCTTCCAAGTGCAATATTCCTTATAATCTCCCCCTAAGCTGATGCTGTCATATTCCAATGTTTATCTTTTGAGTTTGTTTTGGTCACCTTCACATGTTTGAAAGATTCCCAGTCCATTTCCCTCCATTCTTCTTGAACAGAAATGGACTCATGAATTGTGAAGGTGCCATCAGTTCTATGAACATAAAAGAGCTTCTCCTCCTCTTCCCAATGATAAACTTTATTTCACTTACAGGAACTTCTTCTTCTTCTTCTGCTGAATCATCATCTAAGCTGCTTCTGTAAAACACTCCGCATTCCAGCACATTTGGCTTAATGACAAGCCTCAACATGTGCTCAGCTCTTGAGGGATTCAGAATTTCTCGAAGCTTTAGAATGATGTCTGTCATTTGCAGTAAAGTAAGATGTGTAGTGGCCTTGTGAACGTTTACCACTTGAGTTGAGCCATTTGCCATTATGAAAGTTAAATCAAATGTGGCTTCATCCACTGTCCAACCCACAATTTGTCTCTTTTTGGGTGGAGCTTTTCTCTTCTGCCTTTGATCTCTTTTGTTCTTGGCATGCATCATTTTCCTTTTTCTTACCAACCTTTCTTCATCAGAATCAATTGTAGATTCTGGCACAACAAGTCTCTTGCCTCTGTCAGATGAAGAAGGGCCAGTTTGGGCTTCAGAAGGTTTGGTGATGGTAGTATAAGGTTCATTGATGGTGAGTGGAGGTAGGGAAGTTTGTGTTAATGGTCTATCAGCTTCTGGTGTAGGACTTGAAGGTGGAGTAGGTGGGAAGATATCCGAGAAATCCGTGGTAGGTGGAGGCTTTTTCCTGAGGGGAACTATGGGAGTAAAATTATATGTTCTGTACTTGGGATTGGCAAGTTTGGTGGCAAATTTCTTGGAGATGGAGGGAGGTTTGTAGGGTGTGATGGCAAGTGACTGTAAGATAGATGGAACTTTTGTGGGCATTGGGTTTGGGTTATAAGTGAAAGAAGGTGGAGGTTGTACATCTGCAATGTCAGAAAATTCAGGTTTAACATTTATAGTTGTTGTACCTGAGATGAGCTCTGAAGGTGAACGCATCACCAAGTTAGGATTGACAGCAGCAATTTCTCCTTTAAGCTCATAAAAAATTGAATCTATTAAGCTGCAAAGTCCCCTAACTTGCATCTGAGCTACCTCTTCCTCTGTCTTCAAATTTCTAACCACAAGAGCCCTTTGTATCTTTTTCAGTAGGATGTAATTCTCATCATTCTTTGTCAACCTGATAGGCAATTGAGAGGCAATCGAAATCAACCTCTGCCTATCAGTTTCAGTCACTGCATCCAAATCATAATCCTTTAGTCTCCAGTTGAAAGACCTAGTCTTTGCCTCTTCAAGTAAGTTCTCAAATACACTGTTTTGCAGATACAGATCATATTCCTTTTGTAGTTCTTTGGCTAGACTCTCATCTTCTGCTGCCCTTTTGGCATCTTCAACCCTCTTCACTATAGCCTCAGCTTCAGGAGTTTGAGTCACCTGTTGAATAGTCTTAGCAATGTCAACTTGAACAGGTTCTTTAGTTTGAATTGGCTCAGTGTTCCTTAAAGCTATCAAAGTTGTTGCTATATCCTCTGCTCCTTCACTTCCTTGCTCTTCCGGTTGAATTTCCGGTTGAACACTCAGCTCAGCTTCCACTTGAACTTCCGGTTGAAGTTCCGGTTGAACTTCCGTTTGAACAAGAATTCGTCCTTCAGTCACCACCGGAGGTTGGGTGACTTCAGGTTCTTTATCAGCAATCTCCAGAACCTCTGTGCCTTCTTCTTCACCTATCAAGTTTTCGTCTCCCCCTTCAGTCATTGTAGCAACTGCAACAGTTGCAGTGCTTTCTTCAACATCAATTGCTGCCTTGCTGGTGGAGGCAATATTTCCTACCACTTGATCACTGGCTCTTTCAGCCGGAAAAATGACATCTTTGAGGAGTACCGTGATCATGTTGATGTGCTCAGGGAGAGCACCAGCAATCAGCATGGTTGACTGTACAAGCTCAGTGAGGTTGGGGTCCTCAAAAGGAGAAATAGCAATCAGTTGACTGCATTTCATGTTCACCCAACTTTCTTCAATAGTGAAGGGGTTTACACCAATTTTTTGACAAGCTGTGGCTCTAACTTCAGCCGGTATCCTTTCAACTTCTTAAATTTCTGATATAACAGGCCTTGAGGGCATCTTTTCCCCTAATTTGACAGTATTAGCTTCATCAGCAATAACAGCTTCATCAGCTTCTCTGATAGGGTTTGAAGGACCTACTTCAGTTTGAATAGGACCAGCTTGCACCAAATGAGCAACAGTTGCATTCAAAGTATCAACCTGTGCTTGGAGAGAAAGGTACAGTTTCGTCAATTCGGGTAGTGTATAACTGTCCTCAACTGGTTTTTTACCAGCATCCTTGGACAAAACCAAACTATCAATCCTAGATTGATCAGCATTGGTACCCACGGCTTCTTGGCACCTGGGGTTCTCTTCATCTGTTTCAGCAGCCCTTGGTTCCAATAAAGGACTTCTAGGTGCTGATTCAGAGAAGATTGCCGAAAATTGGGTCTTATTGATGTTACTGCGGACACCAAGATCCAGTGGGGATCCTTGGGCAGCAGCAACCCTTTTTGCGAGAACTCTTCTTGACTCCTGAGATTCACCTCCGGTGAGGAGTGGAGGTTCAGTGCTACAGGGTCATGGCCTATCAGGATGTTCTCATGTAATGAGGTAGGTAAGTTATTAACACCTTCATCTATGCCAAGATTGAGAGCACTGTCACTCCTAGGTGACAGGGGTTGTAGGGGTGAAGAATGTTCAGATGGGGAAGGTACATCTGCTTCTAATGACTCCCCCTCAAATGAAGGTTCATCCCTAACAGAAAATCCCAATTTGACCAGTTTCCGTTTAGGCTTTTTTCCTTGGACGGGGTTAGAAGCTTGGGGTTGGTTGGTGGTACTAGGTGGAGGAGACCTAGTGACCACATTTCTCTGTCTTTTGAATATGACAAGAGGTGAGTTGGATGAGGAGGTGGCAGTAGTAGTGTTTGTGGGAGCATTCCTGTTTTTGGATTGATAAGTTTTGATAGTAAAGGAAGCTGGGACAGAAGTGGGATCAAAGGCTATTGGGTCTATAGCTCTGTCATCTTGAGCTTGGGGCTCAGTTGCTGCTACAGTTTCCGGTTGAACCTCTGCAGTAGCAGGTTCATCTGGAAATTGCCTTGGAATTGGTAAGGGACAGTCAGTGTCCCTTCCAAGAAATGCAGACTTGTTTAAAGCAAGGTTTGAAAAAGTATTCTCATTAAGAAGTTTTTGGTGCAAAATTGTACCAAGCCAGATGATTTGGGGGTACTCTTCTTTGAGAATGTAAGTTAAAAATCTAGGGTACTAGTAGATATATTCAGAATGAATGTTGGATTTTAGGGCTTGAAAAATTAGTTTGGAAAAATTGAAGTTTTCACCTTTTACCACCGCATAGAAGGCGGAAGCCTGTTCACTGGCAAGCTCGTCAAATCCGCCCTTCTTAGGAGACAGGCACACCAAAATTGTATGAGCTAGGAATCTCCATTTGTATGGTAATTGCCCTTTCCTGATGGTTTTGCTCTGCAGGGAACCACCGTATCCAATATCTCTGAACAAGCGGAAATACTTCATGTGATCAACCACTTCATATCCACCTTCATCCCTTAACTTCAACACTTTTCGCACTTTTGCTTCATTAATTTCCACTTCTTTTCCCTGAACGGTTGACACAATTTTGACACTACCATTTTCGCCTTCGGTAACCCTAGCATGAAACCAAAAGTCTTCCATCACTTCTTCGAAAATTTTGGTTTCAACAGTGAGCGCATGATGAAGATGAGATCTTTTGATGAAGTCTATAATGCCATTGTAGATGTCAGTTTTGCTTGGTGGTTCTAGGTACGCCACTAAGGTATGTTCTACAGGAAACTTGGAATCACCGATTGGCTTCTTGCCACTCGCCTTTGCTTTGGGAGACATTGTTAATACAGGTTTGGAGATGTGACACCCGGTCCAAAAATCAGGTCAAACCTTCCTTCCGTTGACTTTTATTGACTTTCATTCGTGATATTATGTGAATTACTGTTTTAACCCGTATGATTAACTGTGTTTAGATAAACAATTAACTGTGAAATATGAAAGTCTCATATTATTATAAATGGAATTTTAATAATAAGAAATTTAAATATAAAAGTTGACATTTTATATTTTATCAAACCGATATAAACTGAAAAAACGTTTTATGAACTAAAAACGTTACGAAAAATGTTACGTTGTCAAGACTTAGCCAATCGTCCAAACCTTTTAGCCTATTGGGCCCGGTAAGCCCAATAAGCCCAAATCAACCCGGATCAACCCGAAAACTTAACCATAGACTCGCCTTGACACGCCGAGTATTTTCCCTAAACCAGAAACCGGACCCGCGGCCCATATCACATTGGGCCGTAACCGGCCCAAACCCGTTTTCCCTTTTCTTTTTGCTCGCGGCCCAAACCATCTCCAAAACCGAATGGGCTTCGGCCCATTTTCCCTCCTCATCTCGATTGGGCTTCGGCCCAATTGTAAACAAATTAATTTATTTGTTTAAGCCCACTAGTTTTATAAAGATTAACCCAATTCTTTCAACCCACTAATACTATTATAAAATTTGGGCCAACAACTTTCATAAAAATAAAAACCACCATTCAATTGGATTAATTATACTTGGATTATATTTTATAAAGTTATGATTTTTATAAAATCCTAGCCCCTTCATATTTTATAAAAGTTCCAAAACTTTTATAAACTTTATAAACTAATTAACCAAAAAAAGCTAGAGAGCTTGTGGGATTGACAACACACTAAAACCCAATGGTTAATAAACCTAAACATGATTATAAAAAGGAGGTTAGTGTTCACTTGTCCCCCTTGCACCCAACAAACCAAACTCTCTCCCCCTCCCTCTCTAGCAACCGGCCGGCCACCCCCTCCCACTGCCGCCGCGAGGCCGCCCCACTGCCACCACCAGCCACCGCCAACCGCCGCCGGAACCACCGCCGGCCACCGCAAACCGCCGCCACCTTAACCAAATTTCTCCTCTTCTTCTTTTTGTGAGTTTTTTAACTCATTTCTCACATAATCTCCACCCCATGATAACCTCAAGTCTTGACAACTAACAACCAAGTCTTTTTTATTCTTGAATGCTTGGATTTTGTTAAATCAACTAACCAAAAACTCTCTCCTCTATCCCTTTCTCTCAAGATCAAACACTCTTTTGGTGCATTTTGAATGCTTAAAGATAACCAAAGAGTGTGGTGAAACACACTTATGAAATCCAAGGAAAGTAGTATGGTGTGCACCATGATTCTTGTATTTATGAAAACTTGATTTCATAGTTAGTTGTTTTAAACAAAATACAAGCCTCTTCATATAAATCAAATCATAAAAATTAACTAACATTCTATACATGTTTATATTTTTTGTCCTAACACAATGTGTTAGTGATTGTTATTTATTTTCTTGTCCTAACACCAATGTGTTAGTGATTGTTATTTATTTTCTTGTCCTAACACAAATGTGTTAGTGATTGTTATTTATATTTTCTTGTCCTAACACTAATGTGTTAGTGATTGCATTTTATTTAATCATTGGTCCTAACACAAAATGTTAGTAGATATGAACTTATGATTATGTTATAAAAATACTAGAAAATGAAAGAATATAATAAACATGTTTATGGACTTATTTAAATCAAGGAAATTGAATAAATGTTACATATGTAACCTATGACTAAAACAAAAGGAATGTTACTTGATTTGGAAAAATTAACACATTAAATATGTGTTATAAAAAGTTCAAGACAAAAAGAATAAATATAGATTTTGTTACTAAAAATGGTGAGAATAATATTTATGGCAAATGATTGGTTTGACATAAATACTTGGATTTATTACAAGTTTTAAACTTTATAAAACTTTTATTATAAATAGACATTTTTCTATAAAAAGTCACATGTGGAAATAAATATTTTTATAAAAGATTTTATAAAAATAAACCAAAGACAAGCCATTGACTTTAAATATTAATATTGATTTTTTTAATGTTACTTTTATGAAACCAAAGTAACCAAAAATGGAAATTTCGTCCGTTAGAGATATTAAATAAAATCAAGTTTTTATAAAGACAACTTTATATAAATCCAAGCGTCGATACAATGTTTTGAAAATGTTTAAGAAGAGATAAATATTTCAAGTTGAAGAAATATTTTAAACGATTTCAAAAACTATTAAATGTTGTGATAAAAGCTTAAAAATTAAAAATGAAATAAATAATTATTTTTGGTCAAATAATTATTTACAAAGGATTTAAAAAGAGTTTTATTCACAAAAGTATGATAAATCATGATTGTTTAAAAATGATTATAACTTACAAAGTTAATAAATCAAGTCCATAATTATTTACTTAAAAATAATTATAACAAACTTATAAAAATAATAATAAACATTATTATTTTAAACTCGATGTTCAATACTTGATTTAGTTGTTAAATGATGATTCCTTATTTATATTTATCGAACATGAATATAATAAATCATGAAAGTATTTATTTAATAAATACAAGCTAACTGGTTTTCAAAACGTATACAAACGGGATTAACACGTCAAGACTTGACCGGTATCGCTTGGGTGACTTATGTTACTCAAATGATCATAGACCTTATGCATATGTTTATTTAATGATTTAGGACGTTACGTGCTACCGTTCTTATCCTGCTAAATTTCTACATACCTGTTGATTCAGTGAGTTTCACGGCCCCTTTTCTTTTAACTGATTTATACTTTGGGGGAGAAATCATGAAATCTGATAAATGCTTTTACTTAATATTATGGTATATCTGTTAGCCGTATGACTACTTGTTCCCTTACTGATTGCCCAACTTGGTACATTATCGTTATAAACGTTTGTACAACTGTATCCCACCATTAATTGATTTCAATTAGTTCTGTACGAAACGATAGCTAGTGAATAGATCTATTTGGGTTGATAACCCTACCCTAACTGTTAGCTCCAATTCTGACTTCAGATTTGTCTGGGGGTACACGTCAGTTATTCTGCTCTGTTTAACATCTCTGGGCAAGGGATGCTGGGTGGGTAAACCATTAGTATTTGAAATCAAGGTTCGGGTGAGCTCATACATCCACAACGATAAACCCTTGTAATATTTAAGTATACCGAAAACTGATTTGCAAATGTTTAACTGATAAATCTTAAACCTGTGAACCTCACCAACTTTATGTTGACCCTTTTTAAACTCATGATTTCTTAGGTATTTGATGCAACTTCCTGAAGACATGCAAATGGGGCTTATATATGCTATCGGACCTGCTTTCGGAGTCATAGTCCCGACTATCCAAATAAACCGTCACATGCTTTTAATATTAGTTTAAGACTTTATGTTTTCAGATTGTAAGACATTATCGTTTCCACTATCTTTTCCATTGCAATGAAATGAAGTAATGTTTTATGAAGTTTTAAATTATTAGAAGTTGTTCTATGTATCCTCGACTATGATTCCATTCTCGTTCACACCCGAAACCGTTGACCGAGGTGTGACAGGAGAGTATTGACGGTTAGTCGGAAGTTTATCGGAGAGGGTTTGAGAGAAATTTGGGAGTAATTTCTGAGTGGGGTTGAGAGAAATGGGGAAAATGACGGTAAGTTAGGGATTTTTACCTTTTTGGTGATGACGTGGAGGAGAGAGAATTAAAACAGACGGTTCAGTAACTAATGGGACATATGCTTTATGGGTTATACGGTACAACTGGTTAAAGCATGTCTTTATCCAAAAGTAAATTTACTGAAACCTCTGATTTTAAACAGTTAAAAACTTAATCGGTAAATAAATGTATATCCGCTTAGAAAATTGTGCCTTCCGGGTAATTAAATGAGACTTTGACTTTGTTGACCCGGAAGTTCAGGCGGAACCCATTTTCTCCTTTATTTTTTTAAAAAACTAAATTTCTTCCGTCTGAACATCAAGCGGACAAATTTTCCGCTTGGAAGAATTGTTTTCAAAATAAATTTCCACATCATATTTAAAGCATTTTTCCGGTTGAAGTTCACCCGGTGAATTTCAAAAGTTGTTTCTCAGGTTGAAGCTGAATTTGAACCGGAAATCCAAAACACATGATTTTTGAAAATTTGTGTTAATTATTCATAGTTTTAACAACAGTTACTGACTATGAACTGAAATGTTGTCTAATTAACAAGAAAGTTTTTCATTTTCCTTTTCTTTTTGTATCAAGAGACGGGCTCTTGAGCACATGCCTCTCTTTTATTAAAGTTGTGAAAAGTCTTATTCAAAGTTCATCATCCCAATGGCTTTAATGAGGTAGAAAAATCTTGCCTCATCAAAGGCTTTTGTAAACAGATATGCCAATTGATGATCAGTGTGAACTTTGAATAGTTTGATTAAAATGCTTTTCTGCACAATCTCTAATAAAGTGATACCTTATGTCAATGTGTTTGGTCTTGGAGTTCTTCACTGGATTGTTGATGATTGAGATGGCACTGTTGTTGTCTGCAAGAATAGGAGTTTCCATGAATGTGATCCCATAGTCAAGCATCTAATTTTGGATCCAAAGGACTTGGCTGCAGTAGCTTGAGGCGGCAATATACTCAGCCTCTACAGTTGAAGTGGAAACACAAGTTTGCTTCTTGCATTGCCAAGAGACAAGTCTTTCACCTAGGAATTGACATCCACCTGAAGTTGATTTCCTATCAATGTCACAACCAGCATAATCACTATCTGTGAATGCTCTGAAAGAGAAATCAGAGTTCTTGGGATACCACACACCCAGTTTTGGTTGCCCCTTCAGATATTTGAAGATTCTCTTAACAGCTAGCATATGTGACTCCTTTGGTGAGGACTGATATCTCGCACATAAGCAAACACTGAACATGATATCAGGTCTGCTAGCAGTGAGATACATAAGTGAGCCTATCATAGCTCTGTACAAGTGCACATCCACTGGCTTGCCACTTAAGTCATTGGTTAACTTGTGGGAAGTGGAGATGGGAGTTTTGGCACTTGAGCAAGTTAGCATGTCAAATCTCTTCAGCATGTCTTGGATGTACTTTGATTGGTTCAAAAAGATTCGATCTGCAGTTTTCTTCACTTGTAGTCCTAAGAAGAATGTTAATTTTCCCATGGAGCTCATTTCAAATTTATGCTACATCAAAGTTTCAAACTCCTTGCACAAAACAATGTTAGATGAATCAAAAATAGTATCATCAACATAAATTTGTACCATCAACATATCATTACCAACAGTTTTAACAAAAAGTGTTTTGTCAATAGCCCCTCTCATGTAGCCATTCTCTAGAAGATAGTTAGAAAGAGTTTCATACCAGGTTCTAGGTGCTTGTTTGAGACCATACAAAGCTTTGATTAGCTTGCACACCTTGTTAGGATGGTGAGGGTCTTCAAAACCAGGAGGTTGGTTGACATATACTTCTTGTTCCAGGAGGCCATACAGGAAAGCACTTTTGACATCCATTTGAAACACCTGGAAGTCTTTGAATGCAGCATAGGCTAAGAAGATTCTGATTGCTTCCATCAGGCATATCTACCAATTCCCAAACCTTTTGCTTGTTGATCTGAAATAGTTCTTCCTGCATTGCCTCTACCCAGCTGTTGTCTTCCAAGGCATCTGCTACCTTCTTGGGTACTTCTTGAGACAAAATGCAGCATGCAAACAGATATTTGCATTTGCAGATCTACTTCTTGTCAACATAGGAGCTGAAGCTTCTCTAATAATATTTCCTGCTGGATGATCTCTGTTGATTCTTCTATGAAGAAACATAGGAAATTCATGGCTTCTTCCATTTGAGGGTATGTTGAGCTGAGGAAGTCTGTGATCAAACTCAACATTTTCAAATTGTGATACAGGATCTGAAACTCCAACTGATTCATGAGAATTGATGTCTGAATTATAGGTCAGATGCTCTAAATTTAGCTCATTTGATGTGCTATCATTTGAATTTTCAGCTTCATTTGACCCTGATTTAGTATTTTCTTTAGTTTCTGAAATTGACTTTTCCGGTTGAACTTGAACCGGAGAAACTGGTTCAGCCTGAACTTCGACCAGAACAATTTCTTCTTCGATTTAAATTATTTCAGTCAGTTTCTTGTCATTTCTTGGGAAAATAGGTTGAGAGCTCATGGAAGAGAAAAAGATTGGCTTCTCATTTGCAATTTGATTTCTTTTCCAATGCTCATCAGCAGACCTATGAGAATTTTGTTCCTGCACTAAAGAGCTCACAGGCTTATCAATAGTTATGTTGAAAGCAGTAGTTAGTGCATCAATATCAAATAACCAACTAGGCTGAGACTTAAAATTGTTGGGAGATTTTTCATTGAAGGATACATTTATGGTTTCCTCAACATCTTAGTTCTCTTGTTGTATACTCTATATGCTTTTGACACACCAGAGTACCCAACAAAATAACCTTCATCTGCCTTTTCAGCAAATTTGGGCAAAGATTCATTGGTTATTAAGATAGTGACAGGACAACCAAATGGCTTAAAGAACTAAATGTTTGGCTTTCTTTTTCTCCAAAGCTCATAAGGTGTTTTATTCTGTCCCTTGACAATTAAGATCCTGTTATGGACATAACAGGCAGTGTTCACTGCTTTTGCCTAAAATATCACAGGGAGTTTGGAGTCTGCTAACATGGATCTAGCAGCTTCAATCAATGTCCTATTTCTCCTTTCAGCAACACCGTTTTGCTGTGGAGTTCTAGGAGCACTGAATTGTCTCACAATTCCCTTCTCCTCACAAAATGAATTCAGAACATGATTTTTGAATTCTATGTCATTGTCACATCTGATTGTTTTGACCTTGAGATTTGATTGATTTTCTAAATTAATTACAAGAGTTTTCAGCAGTTCAGCAGTTTCATCTTTTGTTTTGAGAAAGAAAACCCAAGTATGTCTTCAAAAAATCATCAATTATCACAAAACAGTATGACCTTTTTCCTAAACTCATTACTCTAGTTGGACCAAATAAATCCATGTGTAAAAGCTCTAGAGGTTTTGAAATAAAGGACTCAACTTTTGGCTTAAAGGAGGTTCTGTGTTGCTTGCCCTTGAGACATGGCACACAGTTTTCAGAACATGCAAAATGCTTGTTAGGAAGACCCTTAACCAAGCCTAGATTCACAATTCTATTCATGTTTTTGTAGTTCACATGACCTAACCTTCTATGCCACATATCAGATTCATCAACTGAGGCTTTGGATACAAAGCAAGCAGTGCCACATGAGGGTGTAGCAACTGACATATCCAAAATGTACAATCCATCTCTCCTAGGTGCCTTAAGCATTATTAGTTCATCAGGAATTTTGACACCAGGTTTGAGGACTATGGCCTCTTTCTCATTAAACATTAAATTCAATTTCTTGTCACACATCTGTGGGACACTAAGCATGTTGAAATTTAATGTATCAACAAAATTGACTCTGTCAAATTTTACCAGTCCATTTGTCACATCACCTTGTGTTGTGATATGGCCTTTTGTGCTTCCAAAGGCAACTGGTCCTCCATTGATTCTTTTTGTGTTTTCCAGAATGTGCTTATTCCCTGTCATGTGGCAAGTGCATCCACTGTCAACTACCCATAGGCTATTTTGGCCTTTATTTTGCACCTGCACACATCAGAATTGATTAATTTCTATAGGGGACCCAAGCCTGAGTGGTCTTGGGTCTGCAATAAGCATCATTATACTTATACTCCTTGAGTACTAATGTATTTAAGACTGGAGCTTCATTAAGTAGATCATCATTGTGAAGACTGAAGTTCTCATATTGAGTACTTGTTTGACTAGACCTTTCACCTTTTGTGTTCTTTCTCTCAGCAATTTTTCTATCCCTATATTCTTTAAGCTTTCTTTGCTTGTTGGTTAAATTCTTAAATTTTTCATTTTCTTGGTTGACCAACTTAGTTCTCTCAGGTGATTTCGAAAATCTTTGTGGAAAGTGTTGATTTTGATTTGAACTCTCCCCCTGAAGTGGAACACAGTGATTTCCACTTGAACTTTTAGCAAAGACTTTTTCAGATTGGTTA
Organism: Deinandra increscens subsp. villosa; assembly: GCA_039602395.1. Taxonomy (NCBI): domain Eukaryota; kingdom Viridiplantae; phylum Streptophyta; class Magnoliopsida; order Asterales; family Asteraceae; genus Deinandra; species Deinandra increscens. The sequence goes on along the minus strand of JBCNJP010000007.1, from coordinate 54,290,780 downwards.
GATTTGCTATTTCTAGAAAAGTTTTCTCTAGAGGTAGTCTTTCCTCTAGAAGGATTTCTTCTTCCTTGAGCTTCAAAATGCTCAAACCCATCAGCAAAATGTACATGTGGTCTCTGCTTTGGAGCAGCGGCTGATTTGGATTGAGTTTTGTTTTCCGGTTGAGCATGAGTCCGAGCGGAAAAATGTTCCGCTCGAACTTCAGCCGGAAAACGATTTTGTTTTAAAACAAAGAAACTTCCATTTCTGTCATTACCAATTAAGACCCTGTTAGAATCAAATCCAAAATGCTTCAAAGTGTGGTTTCTTACAGGTGAAATTCTTCCAGTGATTTTCTTTTGAAATTAGCCTTTGGTTGCAAAACATGTTTTGGTATCAAAAATGGTGTAACTTTACTCATTGTGTTAAACTGGCATACAGCAGCTAGGTGACCTTGTTCACCACAGCACATGCATTCAACAACTTTGGTTTCAAATTTTCTGGGAGACTCAAGTTTAGTTACTTGGTTGAAATTTAGTTGACCAAGCCTTTGAGATTGACTTCCCTTTGGTTGCTCAGGTTGCTTTCCTCCAACTTTTGAATCCTTAGGTTCATAAACAGTTGGTGGAGGAACAGCAATTGATGGTTTCAAAATGTTTGATTGGTCAGCTGAAGCAGATGAGCTTGCAACAGTGACTTCAGTTTTCTTAGACTCAACAGTGTTTTCAGAACTTGACTGTGATGAAATGTCATTAACTGTGAGACTAACTTTGCATTCAGATTTTAAAGCATCAATTGGTTTGATTACAGGTGAGTATTCAATTGGCGGTTCAACACAATTATACCCGACACCTGCTTTACCATACATCCCTCCCATCCACAGTTTCTCAGCCTTTTTGTTTGCTGCTTGGAATTTATCACAAGTAAACAAAGCATCTTTCAGCTTGATCTCAAGAACATCAACCTCAGCCTTAGCATCTTTGGTTTCGTTTCTTGACTTCTCAAGCTTTGAGAGCAAGTCATCAAGCTGAGTTTCAAGCACTGAGTTGGTTTGTTTTAACTGTTCATACTCTTTGGTTAAATTTTCAATCTTTGAAATGTATGATGATTCAGTTTTCTTAAAACATTCCCTTTAACTCATTTAGGTTTGAAACTTCAATCAAGTCAGTGTTGTGATTTCGGTACTTTGCCACTTGTTCTATGCAGGTAGGGCTGCATAGGTTTTCTAGGACTTTCTCAGGGATATAGTTTACCTGATCTGAGGTGGAGTCTTGTTTGGCCATCAAAGCATGGTTGATAGGCTCAAACTCAGCAACGGAATCTTCCCATTCAACACATGAGGTTTGATTTGCAACAGCAGCTACCACATTTTGGTGGTTTTGACTTCCGGTTGTCTTTGTGGGGCGGTGTGAGAACCTGAGTTGTTTCCAGAATTGTTGTTGTTTGAATTGCTTCCTCCATGATTTTACCCTTGGACATGATTCTGATTCTGTCCTTCTCTTCTTGGTTGAGAGCACTCCCTTGCAAAGTAACCAAGTTGGTGACAGTTGTAGCACTTCACCTTGCTTTTGTCAAGGCCTATGTGAGCACCTTTTGCTCCCTTATAGGTTCTACCAGTTCTTTTGTAGAACCTTTGGGCTCTGACAGAAACCATAGCAAGTTGAGTCATTATGTCCATTTCCTCCAAATCATCAGCACCTATACACTCAAGATCTTAAGGTATGAAGCCTTGGTAAGAGTCAGTTGCTACATGAGCATTGTGAGAGTTTTAAAACGTGTTTGAAAACCTTTCTTGACACCTTGGTGTCTCTTGGAAACCAACAATAGGTGACTGATATGATGATGAGTTTGAAGACCTTTGACAGTTAAAATCAGTAGTTACTAGTGCAGATGAAAACAGCTGAGTTGACTCAGAAGATGAGTTTTGTTTAAGATCTTTTTCCATTTCATAGGCACTGAGTATGCCATGAAGTTCACCGAGTCTCATCTTTTTCAAGTTTTGAATTCCCTGATGCTTACTGTGTAAACTGTCCACATAGAAGGCAGGGAACGTAGGAACTTTCTGTTAACCTGGTCTAGCTTTACATCTACCTTTTGGAGTTCATCAAACAAAGAAACAAATCTTAAGTACTGGTTTGTCATTGTTTCACCAGATTTGAAAGTAAAGTTTTCATACTTCTGTTGTAAAACATCTTTCTTGTTTTCTTTTACTTCACTGGTTCCTTCATACATCTCACTTAAGGCATTTCACAGGTCAAATGCAGTTTTATATCCTTTAAACCCACTTAAAATGGAATTAGGAAGTGCAGCCTGTAGAGTCCAATATGCCTTATGGTCAAATTCGAGAGCAGTGAAGTCAGATTCAACATATTTATCTAGTGGTTTTGGTATCTTGACTTCTGCATCGTCAGCAGATGAAACCATTGGTGAGTAGGTACCTTCAGTGAAAGATTTCCAAATACGACGGTCCAAAATCCTAACAAAACCTTCCATCCCGAGTTTCCAGGTACCAAAGTCATTAGGAGTGAACATTGGTGGTTTGTTGGAAGAACCATTTGGGCAACTTAAACTGAAATCACTCATTTTGAAAACCTTTAGAAAGATAAGAAAGCAAAGCTTGTAAAGTAAGCAAGTAAAGTATCAACCTTGAAGCACAGAAAGTCTTCAAAGTAAGAGCAAAGCTCTGATACCACTTGTAGGATCGTTATTAGTTAGAGTTAAACTAAAACAAAGCCCTTTACTTGCAAATATAATCCTGCGGAATTAAAGTTATATTTCACTTTACTCAAGCAATATTAAGTTCTTGTGTATAATGTAAAAGCTTGATTTGCAGAATTATAGTAACAACGAAGTATCAAATACTCGGCACTATTTGCATTAACTCAAAGCTACACTATTACAGGTTGTTCAAGAACTAATAACAACGATGATAATGGTGATGTGTAAACTAGAGCTAACTATGCTATATATAGTGCTGATGAGATCAATGACAGCCATTGATCTCATGCGATCTAATCTAGACCGTAAACTAAAAAGTCAAATACAAACTACCAAAAGAATAAACATCGGCAATTGGAATATCTTGCGTGTTTGCAGCAACATACTACTTTAGGAGAGCGGCTTGAATCAGATATAGAAGCATACGAGAAGCTTTTGCAGGATTGGACTTGCTGAAAAGACATCTCAGGAAAAGTCCGGTTGAACTCATTATCTGGTGGATAAATGAGTTCACCCGGAATATTCGCTAAAGGACAAAACTGCTTCTTTCCGCTTGAACTGCCAGTTCCGCTTGAAGTGAGAATTCCGCTTCAACTTCAACTTCAGCCGGAACTATACAAAATTGGCATTCAACCGGAAATCTTCCAAGCGCAATATTCCTTACAGGGTGTCAATCCCCAGTAGTACTACTCAACTTTACCTCGCTATTCTATATTAACGGCCCGAGAGAGTAAGGACTTTTTGTAATTAAAATGCATTCAGTGAAACATTGTGATATGTGTTGGATAATTACTAAAACAGACAAAATACCTTTGTCTTTGTATTGCCATCCTTTACCGGATGCAACTAGTTCTGTGTTATCATCCTCAACCGGATATAACTAATTAGAGTAGTGAAACTCACCTTAGGTTGCACTGATACACAGCACTTGACTTTACATGTTGGTAAGGATTGACCTATTTTAATGAATATGGCCCAACCGTATTAGAGGTTGGCGATAGGACGAATTGCTTATCAATTAACAAATATTTCATCAAGCATTCACAGTGGTCCTAATAGTTAAACACAAGTAGTAAACTTGTAGGAAAACATAGATGCACAATTCAAATTGCATAAAAAGTCAAACTAAAAAGTCAAACGCAAGCCTACATGTGGTGGCATGTCTAATTTTCTCGTTGCTTGGAGTTAGCTTGTGAAATTTTATAGGCACGAACTATTCAATGTTTAGGAATGTTTCAAAAAAAAAAACTTAAAAGGTTAAGAAATGAGAAAGTTATGCGTGTCGGAAGTTGGCAAAAATCAACATTATTGTCTTTGACACACCATTTGGTGGCATGCCTAATTTGCTCCATACTTGGAGTTAGATTCTAAAATTTTCCAGGCATGAACTACTAAATATTTAGGGAATGTTGCAAAAAGAATCAACTTAAAAAGTTAAGTAACGAAAAAGTTACGCGCGTTGGAAGTTGGCAATTTCAGCTTTTTGCAAAATAGTCAAAGTAGGTTTAAAATTTGCATAACTCATTCAAAACTTAGAGTTTGCGCATGACTTTCTAGACATTACTTTTATTATATAACCCTAATTTTCATTTAACAAACCCCTCATTATGACAAGGTTATCATGCCCGACCAAAATGTAAAATATACTTTTCACATAAAAATACAGCTCTACACACCTAACTTGCAGCAGCCTTTTGGGTGACCAAACAGAGGTTTTAGAAGATGTGCGAGTAGCCCAGATAAAGCTAAGACATAATACTTTACTACGGGAAAAGAATAAGCTGATTTCGATCAAAATTGAGCAAGTTATGACCTCTGCGATTTGACCTAAAAATCTGGCCGAATCTATCCAAAATGTGTAGTTGTATAAATTGCATTTTTGCGGTTTTGGCCAATCTTTTGCTCGTTTAACTTCGTGTAAAGAATTGTAACGCATTAGATATCATATTATCATACATTCCTAGTTATCATAACGATCATACAACAATCATAGCAAAAATCAAGTATGCCACTTGCATATAAGCATATTTTCCTAAAATCTAAGTTCCATAACACCCAAATTTCATCAAGAACACTTCAAGGCATAAATTCTCATAAAAAAACACAGCCCTTAAATAACTTAAAATCTGTCCTAATCACAATTAAACTTAACCTGTCATAAAACATGATTCAAGAGCATGAATACACACCAATTAACACATAAACACACGATAGCTACTTGCTTTCAATCAATTTCAAGAAGAATGATTTTAGGGCTTACAAAAGAATGAAGATGGCAGATTTTTGGAGGAGAAGATGAAACCAAAGCTTTCCCTATCTTACTTGAAGGTTGAATGAGCTCCCAAACATGATTTCTTTCTTGATTAGTGGAAGACTTCAAGAAATTTGAAGGTGTGTGTGTGTGTGTGTGTGTGTGTGTGTGAACCGTGAGATGAGATGGAGAAGAGAGAATGAACGTGAATGAGGGAGGAGGGGGTTTAGGGAAGATTTTTGTGTTTTAGGAATTACACATTTAGTCCCTCTAGTCCCATTTAATACACAAATGAATCAAAACAAGTAATTGATGGGGTTTAAACCTAAAACTTGGAAATTAGATACTAGGAATGTTTCCAACCGTTTATAAGTTATTTAACATGAAATATTTAGTTGGGAAAAGTCTCGTTACCGTGTACGCACATAAAAGTTAAATCGCGTACGAAACTCGTTTTCTTATAAAATGCAACTTTTTTTTAAGAAACACATAAAGTCATGAATTAATTTTAGTAAATTAATTAGTAATATATTTTTATATAAACATTGAAATAATGGGCTACGGGTTTGCTAACGGAGCTAACGGAAATAATTAACAGTGTTAGCTAACGGAACTAACTGAAATAGTTAACGGTGTTAGCTAACGGAACTAACGGAAAAAGTTAACGGTGAGACTAACGGTTGTCACAGCATCCCCAAGTTGAAAGAATTTTCGTCTCGAAAATTATCGTAGTGCTTAAGGTGCATTGGTCAAACGGATGAGGTGAAGGAGAACAAACTAAGAAAATTCCAGTTGTCACATCATCCCCAAGTTGAAAGAAAATTTTTGTCCCGAAATTTGCTTTAGCGTTAACAGATACAAGGTTTGACCCTGACAGTATCATTATGAGAGAATCCAAGTTCTCTGTTCCACGGGGAGTGATGGACGGTACATGTCTAAAAAGCATCGAAAGAACATTTCGTATAAGCGTAAAGAGAGTGATTTTCTATAGTAAGCGGTTCCATGAGTGAGTCGAATCGTATCTCGTGGTTAGGTAACGAGTATCATGACGACACAAGCGTCCGAAATCGAAATATTTAATGTGATGCAATGACTATACGTCTGAGTAATCCCTCAGCTATAGGATCCGATGCCATGATCGGGGTTTCACTTCGCGTTTCGTTTATCATTTGCAGTCTTTGTATTCACCGATAACCTGGGTGAACCAAAGGCAACAGAAAGTATTGTGTCAAATGACACGGTAGAGGCATGAATTGCTGCATAAAGTTCGAATGTTGACGTATCTGGAGGGTAGGTATCCACCCTTGGACTTTAGCTACTGATCGGGAAATTCATACCGTTTGCAAAAAGGGTATAGATAGATGACGCTACGAGGCGTCATAGCTCCAATAATGTTGTTAGTAAATGCAGTAATCCCATAAAGAGTCTCTCGGCTCCACCAAGCTGACGTGACCGGGGTAGCTTGCTCGACTAGTTTTAAATTTAGACATACTCGATGTCCATTAAGTAACAGAAAATCATAAATGCAATAACTAGAGGACCAAATGAAGTATTTCACCAGTTTCCATGGTGAACCAAGACGATAAACATATATAGGAGTCTTGAAAGAAGTAACATGGCATGTAGAAATAACAAGTGGTTTTAAAACTTTAAAACTTTGTTGTTCATCCGGGTCAAAATCTACATTTGACCCTTAGTAGGAAATTTATATCAGGATGTTTCCTCTCAATCTAGAGGGTTGGAAAACAATAAGTTTTATTTGATTAAACTGTGTATGTCCCTTCTAGTGAAAATATGCATGAGGGACATGGGAAATCACAACGGAAATAACATAGATTATGCTTTATTGTGGGCACTGTCCCATTAAATGAAGTTTCTCAAAATAAGGTTTTTGTCTATGATTTCAAGGTAAATATGTGGTTCAGCACTGATCCCACCTTCCACATCCCGCTAGTGCTTTTTTTTGTATAGGGTGTACCGCAACTAACCCACCACACTACCAGAACACTGAGGGTGTACCAGTCACCTTACCCTTTCTAGTTATTTGTCAAATCTCATTAAATAAAAGGCATAAAACATGGTATCTTAAGTTTTCCCAAATACATTTGAGTTAAATGGTAGTGAAAGATCAGAAAGCACAATGTATCGCATGCAAAATCTGAATTTCTATGAGAAAAGACTTTTCTGTGGTTTTGGTCAACAGGGTTTTTCACCTACGGTGAGGATTGTCGAGAGTTTAGCATGCGCAATGCAAACATTATACGATTTATATTTTCTGGCGTGGGTTCAAGAGGTAAGGTATTCTATCATGTTTAAGTTTAAGCTGGGGTTTACCAACATAGTATATATGTTTGTGCATATTACACTTTGGTAGAGATTCAAAATAAGGGTGACGTTCCAATGATCGAAGGGTTCACTGCAGAAGAATGAATAAAATCAAGTCGTATCGGTTCTCAAAATAAGTAAAGTTGCAAACGTAAAATAAGAGTGGGTTTCCGAAACACCGAGCGCTGACGAATGCAAAGTAATACCTGGATTTACATGAGTGTAAATAATGAGGTGTAGTCAAGGTTTCGCGAGGCCTACTGTGGATCAAAAGGTTGCCTTGTATATAAGATGTAAAAAAAATATCGGGTACTTGGGTCACTTTGAAGTGATCCTCTGGGAGGTCGTCACATAAATGGTTGATTCAAACATGTCCTCGTTTAATTAGAAGTCAAACTACTTCTTTATACAGGTCTTTAAAAAGTTTGAGTCGATCATTCGATCGGTTAACATTGGTTATGAAGCAGGGGGTTACCAATGAAAATTTCCTGGGGAAAAAATTGAAGACAATGGGTATCCATGTTCTTGCAATTTATCTGCCGTCTTGCAGTTGAATTGGTGGAAATTTTTCCAGGCATATCACTGCCTATTATTCGTTGTCGATGTTTGTTGTGCAGGAGCACACGACGGTAAAGTACATGATAGTGTCATTAGTGAGGTTAATTAGCCACAATGGCTCAAGGCTCGAAGTCCATCCAAATCACAAAAGATTTTAAGAGAAAAAGTTCACTGACTGTTAAGTTTACAGATGAATCAAGTGTTGCCGACAAAACAGATCGTACGGGTTCAGGATGTTGTTTCACCTACATTGCTCCATTAGGTGAAATTATATTTGCAGTAAGGTATAAAGTTTTTGAAATCATGCCGAGACTGTTGGCAACAAATTATGTCTCGTACAGACGTACCAAGGGGTTTCAAGTCAAGAGAGAAAAACATCACAAGATTTTCCTTTTGAAAGATTAGTTCCAGTGATTAAGGTGTAATTGTCCATTCAGGACATCTGTGTTTTCATCAGGTTAGCGTTTACTGAGTTGTTACGCAACAGTGAGGGTTCAAATAATGGACATGACGGTCAATGTAATAGGAGTAGAGTTAAGGTTGCGGGTGAATTAAAACTAATCAAGATTTAACTCGCAGATCACTCACACTGAAGGAAGATCTCATCGTCATATTGTACGAACAATACTATGTTTTACCGGGGTTATCATTACAGAAGCATTTTTAAAGGCTGATAGGTTGGAAGCCATATCCAGAAGAAATGAGATCAGGTGTGATAGCATAATGAACATTGATAGATGATTTTAACCATACGTTTGAGTCCCACATATTCGATAATCGATGTCATGAGGTTTTTGAAATGGAAAGTTGTATCTCTTACAACCAGTAGTTTGCCGTGTAGAATTCCCCATGGTTTCCATACACTGCAAATTACATTTACGTGTGCACCCGTAACGGTAATTTTACCTTGTATGGTCACGCTGGTTCCTCTTACTTTAGCTAACAGGTTTTGTGAATACGTATGTGGTTTCCATGGGGTGAGTACCAAGAATGTGGTCACTAGACCCAAAGTTAACTGACCGAAATTCACTAAAGAGACGGGTTGAGAATAAAATACTCATTCAGTGTAAAATTTACCACTTAGTACAATTTAGTAAGCAAGTGGCTCAGTAGGAGTTTGGGTAGTGTCACACCCCGGTCAACGGATTCGGGTGTGAGCGAGATGGAATCATAGTCGTGGATACATAGAACAACTAAATATATTCAACGTTATAATAAAACATCACATCATTTAGATTGCAGCGGAAAAGTGGTGAAAATGATAATGTCTTACATTTGAATATAAAAAGTCTTAATCTATTGATAAAAGCATAAGATAGTTTATTTAGGATAGGTCGGGACTATGACTCCAGCGAAGCAGGTCCGATAGTTGATGTTAAGCCCCATTTGCATGTCTTCGGTGACTGCCTAGTTATCTGAGAAATCATGAGTTTAAAAGGTCAACATAAAGTTGGTGAGGTTCACAGGTTTTTGACTCTACGTTTAGGTTGGCAAAACAGTTTTGGCATACTTAAATATTATGTTGGTTTACCGTTGTGGTTGTATGAACTCACCTGAACCTTGATTTCAAATACTAACGGTTTACCCACCCATAGTATGTCGCCCGAGAGATACTGAACAGAACAGAATAACTGACGTGTACCCCTTGACAATGTACAGAGTCAGGTTTGGAGCTACCAAACTGGGCAGGGTTGTCAACCCAAATAGATCTATTCACTAGCTATCGTTTCGTACAGAACTAATTGAAATCAATTAATGGTGGGATACAATTGTATAAATGTTTATAACGATAATGTACCATAGTTGGGCAATCAGTAAGAGAACAAGCAGTCATACGGCTAACAGATAAACCATAATATTAAGTAAAAAGCATTTATCAGATTTCATGATTTCTCCTCCAAAGTATAAAACAGTTAGAAGAAAAGGGGCCGTGAAACTCACAGATACAGGAGATGTAGGATGAATAACCGTGAGGTAGCGGTAGCAAGTAACGTCCTAATTTAAACAAGTAAGACATGTGCATAAGGTCTATGATCAATTGAGTAACATAAGTCACCCAAATGATACCGGTCAAGTCTTGACGTTTATTCCCGTTTGTATTTGTTTGGAAAGCACGTTATTAGTATTTATTGTACAAATAAATACGTGTTTTTAAGGTTATATTTATGTTAAAATAAATATAAAGAAAATGCAACATTGATGAAATCAAATAATCAAATCAAGCATTGAACGTTTCGATAAACAATAAGATATATTATTTATTTAGTTCAATTGATTCTTATAGGTTTTTCAGCTTTATCCTTATTTAAAGGACAATTACGGTATGTATGACCACGGTTTTTGCACTTAAAGCATTTGCGTTGGTCAATGACAGACTCTTGGACCGTGTCAACATCCATCATGGTTTCAATGACTGGTTTTTGTTTCTTTGATTTTAAAAATTTTTGGTTAGAAACACGATGATCACTAAAGTCATCATAAAACCCATTCAAACTATCTAGAAAATCACCACCATGAAACTATTGATCACAAAATTGTGGATTTCCACCATAGTATTGATCATCATAATTCTTAAATCTTCCCCTCCTACCACCATAACCTGGACCTACATCATTTCTAAACCCATGATCAACCCATCTTGGACCCCTTCCATAGACTAATTGATTCGGCCCGTAACCAAAATTTTTATAAAAATATACATCATGATAGAATTGAGATTTCTTAGAAAAAGAATTTGGTTTTGGTTTTCTGAAATTTGGTTTGGCTGGTTCATGAAAAAATTGTTTCTGATGAACCTTTGGTGGTTGGAAAGCAATTGGTTTCTTTTTCATAGATTTTTGCACTCTTTTTACCAACCCAAAATCAGAATTATGATCTGAATGTTACGAATCAAGTGTGTCCTTTGGTAAAATAACTTTACCAATTCCCCTCCTAATGGGCACACTTTTCGCATTCGGGTCATATTTTGGACCATAACCTCCTGTAAAAACCTTATCAATCAAATCCGGATTGACCATTTTTAATTGGAAGTCCTTATCTCTATACATAACATCTGAACCTTTCAGGCGATAAGTTGTCCGATTTATCAACCTTTGCATTTGCAGTTGGATTACCGACCCTTGCCTTTTCAGAATTCGATACTTTTAAAGATGAACCTTGTTCAAAAACCTTGGTTTTTGATTTTACGGACACATGTTCAAATCCAACTCTACCATTCTATAATTTCTTACCCCCCCCCCCCAGATTTACTTCTCGCAATCTATTTTTGCTCGTATTCACTTAGTTTCTGAAGCTCATATTTAATGATAGCAAACTTATGATTTAAAATCAAATCATTATGATCTGACTTAGAAACTGTTTTAAGAATGGATTTTGCATTTTCAATTTCAGTTTCGGAAACAAGAACATCAATTTTGTCAAAGTCTGAAACATCATAAAACAATTCATCAACGGTGGAATCCAAAACTGATTTTCCATTTAAAGTTTTGTCAGACTTTTGATCAATTGATTTGTGATCAGATTTCTCATCATGAGACGGAACCGAATTCTTTGTAGAGTAAGATGTAACATCCACTTTTTCATCATCTTTAGCAGATGAAGGACCATTTGTAATGATCACAGGAGCACGAACTTTGCTAAACTTTCCAGACACATTTTCATTATCAGTGTTGTAAAGAAAGTTGGAAAATGATAATGGAATTTGGAAAGTGTCAAATTTTGTTTTTTAATTCAAAAACCTCAATTTCAAGATCAGACATTACCTTTTGATTGTTTGCCAGTTCCTTTTGTGTGGACACGAGCAATTCAGCCTGTTTTGAAAATTCATACTTTTGAAGACGTAATTGCTCGTGTACCAACATTAACTCCTTTGTGGTACCTTCCCACCTTGTTTTGTAAATTACCTTATCAGCTCTTGCTACAGATAAAAAATCATTTAATTTTGTCTTTTCATCTAAGAGAGTTCTCCTAGCTGTAGCAAATTGATCACAAGACTTACACAAAATGGGAGAAGAAACTACCTTTGAAGTGTCGGTCATCAAGGAAACAACCGAGTCTTTGATAGTATTTCTTTTCAAGGCACCATTTTCCAGTTTGAGAATGTTATTTTCATCTGACATCTTATGCATTTCATTTTGTAAAGAAATCATTTTATCAGCAACTTCCAAAGCAGTTTCTTGAGCCTTTTCATATTTTTTCTTTAAAGGAAGACTTTTTTTATACAGATTCTCAAAATTAATTGCTGTATCCAATGCATCAGCTTGTGCAGCTTCACATTCCTTAACCAACGCTTCTTTTTCTTTAGTTAAAACTTAAATCTTCTTTTTCAACAAAAGAATTTCATCAAACTCAACTTGTTAGAAATTGTATTTGCCATGAATGCAAACTTTTCTTTAAGCGTTGAGTGAATATCATTAGTTGATTTTGTAACATTTGCTTCAGCACTCATGTCAACATTTGTTTCAACACTTGCTCCAACATTTGCTACATCATTTGCTTCATCGCCATCTAGTGTAGATTCAGTCATGGCGCATCATCATCCTGCACATGGTTAACAATTAAGGCAAATGAATCAGCAAATTGATTTCCCTAATTATATGTTTTATCTTCTTGAGACACTAAAGCTTTTGTAGTTTCAGATTTAGGGTTTGAGTTTGAAGAGCTCCCTGAATTTGTAGCATTGTTTTTTCCAGAAGCACTTGTCTTTGGAGCAAATTTTTGATATTCTTTCATGTTGGGCTGAGAGCATTCTCTTCCGAAGTGGCCAAAATTCGAACAGTTGTAGCATCTCACTTTGGATTTATCGAATCTCATGCGACCACCAAAGTTAAGATCTTTTCTGTCGGTCTTCTTAAGAAACCTCTTTACCCTTCGAGCAAGCATAGCAAATTGCCACTTTATATCCATGAGCTCTAAATCATCTGGATCAACTTTGCTCACTTATTTTGTAATAACACCATAGTATGATGACACCAAAGCAGATACCAAAGCCATATAATCTTCCGTTGTGGTAACAGACATAGCCATCTTGCTTGTATTCATCATATTACTTGCTAGGATTAACACATTACACCTTGAAGATCCATAGTTGTATTCATAATTTTCTGAATTTGTTCCATTCCCCGCATTTGAGACATTTCCTGACAAATTTCCAGCCACAAACGCAGTTGCCGGAGCAGAACTTGTAGCTTTCCCAGACTTGCCTGAAATTGTTGAAGCATTAGAACCATAATAGACATCAGGGTTTTGGACCTCAGCAAGAGCAGTGTTAACATTCTTCATCTCCAAATCCCTAGTTTGTAGCTTTCCATATAACTTCACAAAAGTTAAAGTTGAGTAATCCTTGTCATTGGTAAGCATTAAAACATAAGGTTCCCACTTTGATGGAAGACCCTCGAGCAATTTTTCCTTTAATTCATCATCGTCCTTTTTTATTTGAACGGTATCCATTTCGGACAAAAAGATGATAATATCTCAAAATCAACCCAGGTACACCTTCACCATCAAAGTGTTTGAAATTGTCAAACTCCTTTTTCAAAAATTTCTTCTTACTTTTCTTGTACTAATATTGCCTTCACATCTTTTTTTCAAAGTCATCCACAAATCATGAGAATGTTTCCAACTTTTAAATTGATGTAGAAGCTCCTTCGGTAAAGCTCGTGTAAGAATTCCGTATGCTTTCTGTTCTCTTGTGTAATCAGCCTTTTGTGTAACATCCAGATTTATTTGCATAACAGGTACATTGTTGTTATTAACTGGATAGACATACGGTGCATCCATGGTGATCCATAAATCACAATCCGTAGTTCCGATATAAGGTTCAAACCGTTTCTTCCAGTTATAATAATCCTCAAATTTGAACAACTTGGGAACTTTCTAACTAGTCCCAATTTCGTTGTCATAGTTCAACAATGTCTGCATCTGAGATTGAATTTCAGCAAATGCATGTAAATCCGGCTTTTTTAAATTATGAATTTTACTGTTTATCCGAACTCTTAACGAACTCTAATAAGTTGTCCGAACTTCTTCCGAACCTAATTACACAATCCGAACTATGTCCGAACTCTTTCCGAACTCTTTCCGAACTCTGACTTCCCAAACCTTATCCGAACTCCTTCAGAACTCAAAGTACCGAACTCCTTCCAAACCTAGAATGATGAACAGTACCCTAACTCTATCCGAACGTCTTCCGAACTCTAACCGAACGTGATACGAACTCTAAACGAACAGAAATTCAGACGAACGTCAGATGAACTCCAAATTCGGAACGGTTACTGAGACGAACCTCAAGTTTGGAGCGGTTACTGAGACGAACATCAGGTTCGGACACACGAATTTTTCTAAAACTCTCAAACACTCAGAAAACTGAATCTCACGAGCAACAGATGATCAACTTATCAAAAAACACTCGAAAAAACAGTTTTTGAACGTGAAACATGATGTGAAATGATCAAATTTTCAGAATCGAACGTTTAGGAGATAAAAAATGAGATGAAACAAATTTTTTATCAACACAAATGATAAAAAACGAGCTGAGCAGCACCAGAAAGCTCTGCTACCACTTGAAAGTGTGTGAGCGGGTGGATCGTGATCAACTCGTAGTCATTGTGTAAACAATTCAATGACAAACACGTGTAAATAATGCTCAATCTTATTCTCAATCAAGATCAGATTACAGATAAGACTCAGAGCTAAAAACACTTTAGAAAACACACACGTAAGAAAACTTGATACAAAATTTCAAACCTAACGACCTATATATAAACCCCGATTGTCCGAACTCTAGAGCTTGTCCGAACCTGCAGTTCGGCCAAGGTTTGAACAGGGTTCGTCCACTAAGGTTTTGTTAAAATCTTGACATCTTCAAAAAATTGTTTGATCCAGCATCTTTCCATCTACACGTATCAACATCTTGATATAGCAATAAACATTGAGATTTATAGATTGTTCTTTGTGTTCTTGGTTTGATTCATTCGAGCTTCTTGATCGATCTATTTTCCGCACCTGATCGGTCTCGTACTTGTGAGATCCTCAGGTCTAAGTTAGACCTGACAATTGGTATCAAAGTTGTTGGTCTAAACACAAACTGATTTTTTGTTCTTGAGGATTTTGCAAGATTTAGCTTGGTTTGGTGAAGCTTTTGAAGATCGAAGGTTGCTTATTTAGTGGAAACATTATCTGGAAGCTGATTTCATCCTCAGATTTATCATCAGAGATCATTTACATCAGTTTTTGGGCAGATTTGTTCAAAATACGAGAAGAACACTTCAAGAACATAAAGTCACTATTCTTCATTTTTGGGGTTGATTTGCTAAGATTTGAAGCTGCTACACTTTTGAGTATTGATTATCATCATATCATGAAGATATTGGTGCATTTAAATCAACATTTAGAGAAAAAATGATTGTTCATCTTCATCTTGTTCGTAGTCTGCACATACAGGTCAGAATTCAAATCTCTTTTCGAGATTATTTTTGGTAAGATTGATGATTTTCTAGTATTAGTGACCTAAAACTAAAATCATTAAAGCAATCCAAACTCATTTTTATGAAGAACTGAATTCCTGTAAGCAGATTTTGTGAATTTTTTAAAACTTTTCATAAACTCACTATTTGATCGAATTGATGTGTTAGGCTAATATTTGGATGTTGGTGTAGTTTTCACTATTATTCTAGATCATATTCGTAATCTATTGGAGCTTTCATTACATCAAATTGAACAACTTTGATTTTCTCTAAAATCTCCAAGTTGAAGAACAAGCTATGATTTTCAATAATTCTCATGTTTTGCTTATTTTACTAAATTTCTGCATGTTTGGGTGTGTTATAGGTTTGTGAACCATTCTAGATACATTCTAAAGCTTTTGGATACAATCAAACTCCATTTTCATCAAATTTGTTAATTGCTAAAATTTCAAGTTTAAGTAAAATAATGGATCTTTCAAGTGTTGATAAAGGTTAGAGAAATAATTGATTGGACCGTTAATGATCCTCGTGTAATCATTGATAGATATGTTTATGATCGAATAGCTAAAGCTCCTGATTTGCCACCTCATGTGAAAACTCAAGCTTGCACCAATGATTTTCTTGAACTTGTTAATTCATATAGACAACATAATCAAGCTTTGACTGATAGGTTTACTGCTTTCGACCAAAAGGAAGATGGCTACTTAACTAAAATCAAGTCACTAGAGGAGGAAAATGAAAAAGTTTTAAATAATCAAAATGTTTTGAATGCTCAAATAAATGATCTTAAACACGAATTGATCAATGCTAGGAATGATTACAAAAAAGTCAAGAATGAGATTGATAGGTTGAGAACGCCTGAGGGGTACTTTAGAAGCATGTTTAACTGCTCAAGTAACCCTGAGCCTGCCTTAATTCACATTCTTGACTCGATCCCAGGTATCATTGACAAAAACATACTAAGTACTGTCATATCTCATCTCATATCTGCTTGTGATAACCAGTTGAATGATACACCTGTTACTGATGCCTCGTGCAAGTCTACTAGTGTTCCCATTTATAGGAATTTCGAACAGGTAATAAAGAATAAAACAAACTTATTGGCTAAGACAGAAGATGAGAAAACGAGTATCTCATTTAAAGTCAAAACTAAAAAAGACAACAAGAAAAAGAAGAATAAAAACTCCTCTTCAAAGTTTGATGATAATGAGATTGTGCCTGATCCACGTAGTTTGCACAAACACTTTGTCAAAGCCTGCCAAGCTACTGCAGATATGAAGGAAATTTCTAATTTGCAAATAAAAGAGGTTGTGAAAGGAAAAGTCAAAATTAACACTTCGGTCAAATCTTCAAAACAATATAAGAAAATCTCAAAGAAATCTCAAGTGAACCAGAATGTAGAGTCTGAAGGATCAAACACTCACAAAACTCCTCAATCCGATGAGCATCACTTGATTGACAATCTGAAGAGATTTAATGCTGAAGACATTGACTTGCAAGTGAAGGAGCTGAATATGAATAACAAGGAAGCCAGGTCAGAAATGCATTATGGTGCCTCCACTTCAGCCAGATTTAAAAATCAAACTCATGCTCAATTTTATGGTTTTTCAAATCAATATAGACCTGTTGGTTGTCATTTTTCTGGGTAACTTGGACATACTGGTTGGGTTAGCGGCTACAATCCCCACTACTAGTACTATCACCATCCAACATTCGGTCAACACATGGGATGGGATTTCACTCATAATGCTTTGTATGGTTATGATCACTATGATAGTGGTTATGGATTTTATGATCCGTGGCCATCTGGAGTGTGGAGACCATATTTGAAGGAAACTGCCCCTGAACCGTTATCATTTGAGCAAGCACAAACCAGTTTAATAAATGCTCAAAGGATGAATCATTCTCAAAGAAAGAATTACAAACAAGTTTGGGTTCCCAAAATACCATCAGTTGAGCCCAAAGTTGTTTCAAATGAATCGACCCTCAACGCCAAGGATCTAACTCCATGAGTTGTGTCCACATTTGAATAAAAATGTTCATTTTTTCAGGAGACACCAATATGTGAGATAAGTCGATTTGAGTAAGTTCTCCATTTTTTATAAAAACAAAAACACAAAAAAATTGAAAAATCCAAAAACCCTGAAATTAAAATTTTATCAAACTTAAGTATGGTTTGAGGGGGAATTCATTGAATTCTGGTCACTCAAATTGATATATTTGATGAGGTTTATTGTGTTTGTCTTGATAAGTGCAGGAATAGTTCCAGTTTTCACTGAATTCTTGTGAAGCATCGAAGGAGGGGGAATTACTTTCTCCATGACCGTGTCATTTGAAGCCTTACAGAATTTTGTTGCTGATCAAATGAAGTTCAAAGTGTTGAAGATTTCTCCTACTAATCTTGAATTATCTCAGATGCTGATTTGGTTGATCTCATGAAGTCTTATCACACTCTACATCTTCTATTTCGTGCATTATCACAGTGTCTACAAGCTGAATGGTTCCATATGCACAAATCTTCAAGATTCTCAAAAGTCAACACAATGAACATCCCAGTGGCAAGGTCAAATCAGAGTGAATGAGGATACTTTGATAAGGTAATTTGTATGATTAGTGTGGAAGATTCCAAAACAAAATACAAAATTTGAAAAATTACAAAAATCACTAAAATATGTTTTTCTCAATCTTGTTTTAATTCTCTTAAAATCAAAAAAGTATTGTAGTACTATGGGAAATGATAGTACATCTACATGTACATGCTTGACCATGGATTTGCTTGGATTAGGACAAATAGTACTATCATATGATGTATCGGTAGGCTCAACAAACTTAGAAGTAAGAAAATCCTGTGATTACACACTTAATGGCATGAAATGTGGACCTTAAGTCAAATTAGTTGAAAATTCTTTAAATTTGCCTAATTCTGAGCTAAGTAAGATAACCAACACACTCGAGTATCTCTCTAGCGGTAAGTGCTGATTTTAAATCCATCAATAAGTGTGAAACATCGTACATCCATCAATAAGTGAGACAAATCTCACATCCATCTATTGACCATGACACATCTGCTGAGGAAACTCTGACCTTGTGTTCACGCATCCCATCATTATCAACATACATATTTTGTGACACATCTGCCGACGAAACTCTGATCTTGTGTTCACGCGAATAAAAAACGCGCATCCATCTTGAAATCAGTACTTTACTCTAAAGAAATTGGGTCATATGTAAAATTCTCTTACATTTGTGTGTAGGTCAAGTCTGAAGTGAAAAATTAACTTTAGGTAGGGTAACTATTGACTTGGTTGATTAAAGGTCACCACATCTTTCACTAAATTGAACTAAAACATGATAAAATACAACACAGTGATTTTGCTGAAAATTACCTTGTTTGAGCTTAGGTGGATAAACAATACTGATAATCATGATAGGCTACTTTGTACCTATCTGAAATATGAAGTGTGTCTTGTGTTGCAAGTGGAAATGATCCCATATCAAAAAAAAAATTCACTAAAAATTGAAATTTTCAGAAATTACAAAAATAGACTCACTTCTGTGTTGCAATTAGTTTCATTTATTTTATTTTAATTTTCTCTTATTTTTGATTATTTTATTTTAATTTTTCCTTATTTTTCCTTATTTTATTTTTATTTAACAAAATCATATCTTCCGCACATATATCGTTCGAATTTAAATCTTAAGGATCCTGGATCCGGTATCTTTCCTGATCTTTGCGAATGTTTGAAGACGGCAATCATGTTCTTAATGACCCACATTGAATATCATCATCTTATGGGGAATTGTTGTAACATCCAATATGAGTGAAGATGAAGACATTCAATGTATTTGTTCCAAATGGGTCAAAACGGGTCAAGTCTCTGAAATGCAAAGATTTCAAGGATTTAACTTATTTCCTGAGTTTGGAGAACGTCTTGATGATACATAAGTAAATTGGCGGTGTTCAATATTGGTTATTCCGAGTTGGTGTATTTTCAGCCTTGGAGATATCACTGCAGCTGTTAGCAATCTCAAGAAATCTGATCTTGGCCTTTATGATTTCGTCTCTTGCCTTAGCGATTGCGCTAAACCCAAAGGTGGTCTTAGCAATCTCGCTAAAATAAACTTGGACTTGGCCATCTCAAATAAGACTTAGAGATCTTGTTTTTCTTAGCGATCTCGCTGATAAGCCTTAGAGATCTCGTTTGTTCTTAGCGATCTCGCTAATAAGCCTTAGATATCTGGTTTGTTCTTAGCGATCTCGTTGATAAGCCTTAGAGATCTCATTTGTTCTTAGCGATCTCGTGGAGCTGTTTGGTGATTTGGAGCAATTCAACACTTAGATATGATCTGTAAACGAGCCAATACCTTCGAGACAACGTCAAGACAACTTCAATAACACTCAAGATGACACGTGAGTTGGTTTTAGTCAAGACAACTCAATCGGATCCTTTACCTCAAACGAAGTTTATTTTATTTAATTTTGTTTCACTCCTTGTTGTTTCTATAAATAGAACACTCAAGTTATTATGTAATAGAGAAGAGTGAGAGGCTACTAAGTATATGTGTTTCATGGTGTAATCTCCTTTGTAATCCATTGTTCTTGATATAGCAAAAATATTGAGATTTATAGAGTGTTCTTCGTGTTCTTCATTTGATTCATTCGAGCTTCTTGATCAATCTGTTTTCCACACCTGATCAGTCTCGTACTTGTGAGATCCTCGGGTCTAAGTTGGACCTGACAGCAGATAAGTTCAAGAGTTGTAATGAACATAATTGTCCATACCTTCCAGCATCAGCTTTTCATTTTACCAAAATCAGAATGGTTTTCATCATCCAAATCTGCTTCAGATTCGATAATATGCTTAGTGTGCCCTTCAATAGTTCCACTGACTCTCTTATGGGCTCACATGTGTTTAGAATATAAGCAGCCACCCACATCTAATGGATATATGCACTCTCCATGACTCTCATGCCCTGCAAAATCAATAAAATAATTATAATTTGAATGAAGACTAGACGTTTATGATTTCATTTACTTAATTACCTATGTGGCAAATCAAGTGAATATTATAGAATTTATGGTTGGCCCAATAAAGTCTACACATTATTAGGCACCAGATTTACGAACAAAGGGACCCAGTACGAACATTCGCAAATACAATTCTTCTTTTATATGAACTAAATATCTTTGATAAACAAATGCAAAAAACACTTACAAAAGAAAAAACAACAGATATATAACTTTAAATTAAATCCTCACCAGATTTGATGATGTCAAGTATGGCTCGTGCTAGAAATATAGCCACAATGTTGACAAGTTCAGTGATCTGATTTAATAAAAACATTAACAAAGGATAAAGACAATGAGCTGGTTATTATCTCGTAACTATCATTATTAACAAACGAATAACACCCAAAGCATACCTTGGGTCCATTGGCTAATGAATAGAATCAGCCAAAACATGATGACCTTATCATGGTAGTAAGAATCTCCCAAAATATGATGACCTTAACAGTCCACTTTGAGGACCCCACATAACGGTCTGTAAAACCATGGAGGATCTTACTACTGCTAGATTCAGTAATTCGAGAATGAACACGATGCAAATAAAGCTTTGCTTTATTGATTCACTTAGAGATTACAATGTAGAGAAAGAAAACACACTCAGTACACACAGTTAAGAAGATGAAGAATGACAACCCCTTGAACTCTTTCTAACACGAACTATTTATAGTGCACAACATACTACTGGTGGACCACCCAGCGTACCATTGGTACGCCCATACCAATGGTACGGCAGACCAAGTGGTACGGCCACCTTGGTATGTTGCCACTAAGACTCACACAAACGCTCTAGTCTAGATACAATACACGAGACATATCTTAGCATAAAAATATGCTCTAACAAACTCCCCCTTAACGTGTAGTGTATCTTATTATCTATCTATCTAACTAAACTTTAGTCTTCGATCTTCAGCATTCTTGCGTCCGATCTTCAACTTGAAATCTTGTCAGAAATAGAGTTTGCATGGCTGGATCAATCTTGAACAATCTTTGCACTTCAAGATCCACTTATGAAAGATATAACAAACTCCCCCTTTCACCATGCTTGAGTCTTGTCACATAGAACCTGTAATTTCAGAAGACAGAAACGCGGCTTTCTTTTTCCTTTCGGAAAATAACTTAATCTTGGCGCAAAACTTCTCTTTGAGAAACCAATATATATTTTTGAAATTTTGATTTCGTATCGTGTATTGATCGGTCGAAAACAAATAAGAAACAAAATATTTTTGGCTTTTTGATACTTTATATCAAAACACATCTAAAATCTTTTTGATTTTTCTAAATATATGCTAAAACACTCCTAAAATCTCTTTGGAATTTTCAAATATGAAGCATAAATGCAATATAGAAATGAAATACTAACTCACAAACTATTTTTGTCTTTTGTGAGAAAGATCACAACTTGGGATCATATTGATCATAACATGCTGAACTACACTTCAATTTCAATTACTTCAGCACATAAGTCATGTCGATTGCTGGTATAATTTGTCCATCTTAAACTCAGGCACAATCATACTCATAACATTTGGATATGTTATTGTATAGATTAGATTTACTTTGACCAGTGTACCCCATACTATCAAACATACTCATATATGAATTTGCTTATCACACTTTTTGATTTTATTTGTGATTTAGTCACATAATGATTTTATTTATGATATAGTCAACTGTGTTCCATGTAAAAAAAAAGAACGTTAAATCGTCTACCTTAAGACTGATCTTTCGATACGTAGATAAGGCCTCGGATTTAACAAAATAAGAAAAATAAAACAAGTTGAAATTGTATAACCCAACAAAAATCAGGTCGTTACTCCCGTACACGCAGAGAAAGTCCGATGAGTTATACGAAACACCAAAGAAAATAAAGCAGAACGTCAAACGAACAACAATCAGGTCGATCTTTCGATACGCAAAGAAAGTCTGATCGTTTGACAAAATAAAGAAAATCAAACAAATTTAAAACTTTGCAAAATGAACACATGTATACACAGTGACTTCTCATTTTCTTTTCCATATATATTTTCTTGATATATCATGAGATATGCATCAAGATGTTGTCCACTTGGTCAAGCATTAGTATTTAATGAATATCACATTTGACTACTTTCTGATTAAATGCTAAGCCTACCAAGCACACCAAGCAACGATCTTATGGATTTTTCATCTATTTTATCCATGAGTTATTCACGTAAGCCAATGTACCATCATTTCCCAAATATGTCGGATACAATTTCTCAGTTTTCAATGTTTTTGTATTTTTCTGTTTTTCAATGTTTTTGTATTTTTTCCTTTTTCTCCCCCTTAAAATGAAAACTCTATTTTTGGATTTTTATTTTAACAAAAACACAAAGACACTATTTTTGGTTTTTCAATTTTCTCTTCCTAATGCTACATACAGAATGTAAAAGAAAGAAGATTGACCAATCGATACAGATACCTTTCAGATTTTAGCTTTCAGAAAAACTTTCAGTTTAGAAATATGAAGCATTCAATTTATGTTAAGCAGGCAACTCAACTATCAGCAGCTGCTTGAAGATTGAACTTCACAATCACCAACAGGTCTTCTTGAAGTAACCTGCACACTGGTTTTAAATGATTAGACTTTAAATGACCTGAAGCACACAGCTTCTGGTCGACCAGTGTCTTCCACAAAATCATTTGCAGATTTGGTGACCACCTTAGGTCACCACTGCATTTTTGATTTATTAGAATGAACTGAGCCATCATCCCGAGATGAACCACCAGAACTTGAAAAATGTTTGAAAAATTGTTTCCGTTTAGATTCTGTTTTGAATGGTGTTGACTCAGTAAAAATTTTGCCATATTCATCAATTTAAGTGGCAGAGTTGTTTGAAAATGATCATTTTGCAATTTCAGGACAATCTTGTGCCATATGTCCCTTTTGGCGACATTGATAGCACAACCGATATGAACGTTTTGATTGTGGTTTGCCCTGAAACGCATGATACCTGTCAAAAGAGTCAAATTCATCATAAAATCATCAAAAACCTGAAATCGATTAGAATGAACCCATTGAGAAGTAGGATTTTGAGGTGATGAATTTGATCCAGATGATGAAAATCTTTGACTTGTTGAGCAGCCCGAGACGAACTTTCAGACGATGCCTTCTTCTGAATCTTACCTGCAAACCCTTTCTCCATTGTAGACATGAAAAATTGGGCCAGATGATAAATTTTTTCGAGACTCGTGTGTTTCTTTTTCTTTGGAGTCTTCTTTGTCACAAGCCTATTCGTTTTCTTCTCAACGTGCTTTCCCTGGCTACCCAAACCTGAACCTTTGTATCCTGGTAGTTTTGTCTGATCAACTTGAACATCTGAGAGACCAGCCTGAGCAGCCTGATTAAATGAAGCTTTGATATCCTTTAGCTTGTTAGCTTCTACCATCTTTGCAGCAATAGCTTCTTCATTCAGCTGCTTTGCATCTTTCTCAATTTTATCGCCAAGAGAAATAACTCCCTCTTCTGACATAAATCCACAAGGAAAAAACGATGGTTGTGTTTTACCAATCAAACTTTCTTCCTTTTCTATCACCTTCTTTGAGGTCTTTGATGTCTTCAAGTCAGAATTTTTAGCAGTCAATTCATAATAATCTTGCTTTGTATTTGAAGTATTTAAATCACTAATAGCTTCCGTTTGAATTACTGGATACGGTATATGATTAGAGTCTTCGCCTCTAAACACCTTCTTGAAATTATCATCTTGAAACAAATAACTTGCAAAAGAATGTGAACTCTTCATGTTATGCAACTGATGATTAAGATCCAAAATTTCAACATTTAAATCTGCTATTGCCTTTTTTGCCTCAACCACAACCTTTTCCGACTGAATCAACTTCTCAGAGGTGCCATTAACCAAAGACTTTTCTCATCGCATACCATCATGAGCAGCATACACTTCTTGTGTAATTTTATTTACCCTTTCCTTATAAATCTCAACATTTTTGGTTAACAAAATCTTATCCTTTTTCAGAGTAGTGATCTTATGTTGCAATTTAGACTGAACAATTTGTATTGAGTTCTTTCAGCAGTAACCACATCTAAAGCTTTTTGTAGTTCATCGTTAGATGCTAAGTTCTTCTACTCTTACTATGGACTTTTGAAATAGATTCTCAAAATCTTCACACACATCTTTAGCTTGAGACTTATATTCTTCAACCTCCTTGACCAACTTTTCATTAGCAGAAGTTAACTTGACAATTTTTGTCATGAACTCATCATTATCATGTTGAAGTTGTGACTTTTGGTGATCATTTTGAATACAACCTTCTGACAATCGTTGGTGAATATCTGCTAATTCTTCCAACAACACACCATTTTCTTTGAATAGCTTCTTATTTACTTTGCAAATTTCATCAAATTCTTGACATTTCTTGACATAATTCTCCAACTCTTCATCCTTTCTTTTGAGTTCAGTAACTTGACCTTCACTTTCCTTTAGCAAATTTTGAATTCGAATATCCTTTTGTGAACAAAATTTTGGATTCATCCGGAAAATCCTTAGCCCAATCATACCCCTCATTATTTTGAGATATCATAGCTTTAGCTTCTTGATTTTCTGAAGTACTTGGTTTAGATGAAGATTGATGGCATTCTCGAGCAAAATGTTCTAATTTGGAACATTTGTAACATTTCAGCTTAGACTTATCTAATCTCAGCTTGTCTCCCTGAATAATGGACTGCTTTCCATGTTTATTCATAAATCTTCTTCTACTTTCGACAAGCATAGCAAACTGCAAATCCAAATCTATATTTTGCAACTGATCATCATCCAGGTGTTTTAAATCTTCGGGAAACAAATTAGAATTACCAATTTGACTAAAAATCGACCCAGAAGCAGATGATATGAAAGCCGAAAACAATGTTGCTAAATCTTTTGATGTTTGAATAGGGATAAACTTGGTTGTTGATTTTTCAGGAATCGTGAAACTGCAGCCTGGAGAATAACATGATAGTTCAGACTTTCCAGCTAGAAACGCTGTTAATGGTGGATTAACATTTGAATCAGAATGTGATTTTGATTTAGCGTTCACAGTGGCTGAATTATCTCCATAATACAACTCTGGATTCTGATTGAGAGCAGGTGTAGATCTTTTCACCCTCATTTCTAACTCACGAGCTTGCAACTTTCCAGTTAATTTGTGAAAAGACCATTTAGAATACTCATTATCATGTGTCAATAACAGAACATAATTCTCCCAGCTATTCAGCAATACCTCCAGAAACTTTTCTTTCAAATCATCATCATCTTTGGTAACTTTTAGTTCTCCAAGTTCACTAACAAGATGTGAAAATCTAGAAACCAGGTCTGAAATACTTTCTTTTTCACAATGCTGAAAGTTGTCGAATTCTTTTAACAAAACTTTCTTCCGACTTTTCTTATACTGATCGATTCCTGCATACCAATCTTTTAATGCATCCCACAAAGTCTTAGAAGTTGTGCAAGTTTTAAACAGATGCAAAAGTTCCCTTGGTAATGCCATAGTGAGATTTCTATACGTTTTCTTTTCTCGTGCATAAACTTTCCGCTCATCTTCATCAAGATCACTTCGCATGACCGGTTCTCCATTTTTCTTAGGATACTTGTATTCTTGTTCAATTGGTATCCAAAGATCCACATCAAGTGCATTGATATATGTTTCGAACCGTTGCTTCTAGTTGTGATAATCTTCCAATCTTAACAACTTAGGAACTTTCTGATTTGTTCCAATTTCATTATCATAATTCATCAGACTCTGTAATGAAGATTGAACATCTGCCAACGCGTGAAAATCAGACATCTTTTGAAAAACTTTGAGTACAAAAATGAAGATCTTAGAATTTGATTTTGAAAATCAACTCTGAACGAACAATATAGATCTCGTAGAGACAATCAATTTGAGTACTTGTAGCTCTCGTAGCGATTTACGATGCAAAAGTTATGAAACTTTTAATACACTGCCAGCGTACCAATCTTGTTCTCAGCGTACCAGATCAAATCAATGGAGCAGTCTAAAATAACGAACCACTGACGTATCAGAATAAGCAGCGTACCACAATTTGAAGCGGACCAGACTGGTACGGCGTAACTGCCAACGTGTCAGTAAGTAACCGTCACGTACCACCTAAGAAGATTGCCTTACGGACCAGACCTAGCGTACCAGAACCACAAAGATGATTGTCGTGCGTACCAGCCACGTACCAAATTGTTCTTCATCCGTACCAGCGGCGTACCACGCTAATTCGACTGAATTTTGATAAAATTTGACGATTGAGACTGGAATTTGGATCAGTGTGATGCGAGAACACTCTAGGAGCACTCATAAATCATTTTTAACCTTTGAATCACTCAGAATTGAGAAAAACCGATGAAAAACGACCAAAACCTAATTTTCTCTCTCTAGGAATCTCGAATAGGACCAAACCAGAGCAGTAGAGCAACCTGGATTGCTATGATACCACTTGAAAAACCACAGAGGGATCTTACTATTGCTAGATTCAGTAAATCGAGAATGAACACGATGCAAATAAAGCTTTCCTTTATTGATTCACTTAGAGAATACAATGTAGAGAAAGAAAACACACTTAGTACACACAGTTAAGAACATGAAGAATGACAGAACCCCTTGAACTTTTTCTAACACGAACTATTTATAGTGCACAACATACTACTGGCAAACCACCCAGCGTACCATTGGTACGCCCGTACCAATGGTACGGTGAACCAAGTGGTACGGCCACCTTGGTAGGTTGCCACTAAGATTCACACAAACGCTCTAGTCTAGATACAATACACGAGACACATCGTAGCATAGGAATATGCTCTAACACGGTCCTTTGCTTTTACCTGCACAATATCAAGAGCTATACTGTTCAATTTTAACTTCTCCCAATCATTTCCATAGCCGGTTTATATTAACAAATAAAGAGTTAAAAAAGGCATAAAAATCATATCATTGAACCAAAAAGAAAACAAATCATCAATAAATTGAAAATCACTAGCTAAATCCGTAATCAAAACGAACCTGACCATTGAAACGAAATTAATAACACACAACTTTCAATTTGAACATTAAGTTAAACCTCATGATTCACATTCAAATGTTTAGAACCCTTCTCATGGATTCAAAGAAAAAATATGTATTCATGTTTTGAGTTCTGCACACATTCCTTCTGTGTTCTTTCATTTTTCAGAATTAATCCCCAA
>JBCNJP010000007.1:54150008-54262716 GCA_039602395.1 Deinandra increscens subsp. villosa | reverse complement strand
GAGTTAATTGCAAATTTAGTCCCTGGGGTTTGGGCAAATTTGCAGAAACCTCCAAAATGGAACTTTTTTGCATAGAGTACTCTGTGGTATGGGTTTATTACAAATTCAGTACAAAAACACTAACTCCGTTAGAAAAGTTCTCTTAAGTTCAAGGGTATTTTGGTCATTTTAACTAAGGTACAACTAACTGATGGAAGGTATAACCTGATAATGTATATAACTGATTTAAATAATTACATTAAGTTGGAGGACTAGTTATGTAATATACTAAAAATAATTAAAAATTAAAAAATATTTTTTAATTTAAATAATAACAATATATTAATAATAAGGTGGGCCCAACAACCCTATTTCATTTTCTTCTCGACTGAACCTCCGATGCCGCCGTTTCTCGTCGCCGCCACTACCTTCAACCGGGACCCACTACCACCACTGCTACCTTCAACCGACCACCTGATTTAAATCAACCCCTTGTAAGCTCCATATATGAAATACCAGTTATGATTTGAAACATGGATCTGAACTTAAATTTGAAATTTAAACATATTTGAAATGGATTAAAACAACAATTATGCTTCCCAATCCAGCATCAAATTCCAATGATTCATCCTCATATATCCCTCATAGTCACTAAAATACACAAATCTTCACCAGGAGAGCCGGTATTCTTAAATTTTGTGCGAAATTCATTTCTGATTGTTTGAAAATCAACAGCGAGAGAAACAAAGATGGGATTAGATGGAGAGATGTGGGTCGTCTGAGATTTTATGGTTGTAATTAGGGTTGATGTTTTTTCGTTTCCGTTTCCAGTTGCGGTTGCAGTTGGTTGTTGGAATTCGGTTCAATTTTGTGGTGATCTTGGTCTAAGATTGCAAAGAGACAAGATTAGAAAAAGATCGGACTAATGAGGAAACCGATGATCGGTGATAGTATTTCAGGCGACTGGTGGTGGTTGTGTTTGGACAGATCCGACGGCGGTGGTCTTTCGGAAAAATGGTCGGCGATGGTTGTGTTTGGACAGAACCGGAGACTATGTGTCACCCCAAGATAGAGGCGGAGGGAGGCGTCATCACAGAGGGTGGTGAACGACGCCGTCGGTGGAGGAGGGAGGCGGTGGTGCGACAAGAATTGATGAAGGATTTGGGGTTGGGGGAGGTCAGATCGAGAGATAGGGTTGAATTTTCTAATTTTTTGTTTTAAATAGTTTAAGAAATTTACATAAACAGCCCTCCAACTTTAAAATAAGCTTCACAGTTAGCTATTTTATCAGTTAGTTGTACCTTAGTTAAAAGGACCAAAATACCCTTAGACTTAACAGGACTTCTCTAACAGAGTTAGTGTTTTGTACTGAATTTGCAATAAACCCATATCACAGAGTACCCTATGCAAAAAAGTTCTATTTTGGAAGTTTCTGCAAATTTGCCCAAACCTCAGGGACCAAATTTGCAATTAACTCAAACATTAACCCTAAGCCCCATATTTATAGGTTTTTATTCCTCAATCCCAGATATGCTCAAATACTTTTTAGACTAATAAAATATTAGTTTTTAGGTTAATTCAATCCAATCCAATTCATTAAAAATTATCAACTAAGTTACTAATTATCAATTAAATAAATTAATTGATTAACCATTTAAATAAACACAAGATATTTATTTAAACCAACATTTAATTAAATAACTAAATTATTATATCCCCAAATTGATTTAACGATTTCTCCTCGTTCTCGCTTAATTTGTGTTCAAAATAAATATTCATTAAATTGTTGTTGTTGACGGTGTAATCTTTTGGATCAATATTCGATAGCAGTGTTGTCAGATGTCGTTAATCGGACATCATGATCCAACATGAAGTTGTTTTGATGGATGTGTGTCACCTTCTTTTAGACCGACCGTGACAGTTTGATAGTAAAACAGTACATGTTGGTTTTAAAAATACTTACCGTTATAAAAAGAATGGGGTCTTACTCTCACTTTGGTTCTACTAAGCCTAATTGACATGTAAGTGAACCATCTCATCCATTACCTCAACCTTTACTTAAAGACTTTTGATGATATTTTCCCCGAGGAAATATCGTCAGGATTACCGTTGATGAAAGATATTCAACATTGCATCGCACGATGCAATCATTCCCAATAAACCCACCCGCGTACCTCATGAATCCTAGAGATTATGAAGAAGCAATTCGTCTAAGTTACTCCTTAAGGGTTTGGTTTAAAAGAGCATAAGCCCTTATGCGTCCCCGCTTCGTTGGTGTGAAAGAGTGGTGGAAGGTTTTGGACGTGTATCAATAGTCGGCCGTTGATAAGATCACCGTTAAGTATGGTTTCCCTATTCCTTGGTTCTACAATCTTGTTGACCAACTTAATCGAGCTTAAACTTTTTCAAAGATTGACCTTTATAGTGAGTATCACCAAACAAGAATGAGGTCCAAAGATATGTGATGGGTTGTATGAGTGGCTAGCCATGCGGGCCCTATGGCCTAACCAACGCCTAGACCACCTTTATGTGACTTATGAACCAGAATTTCAAAGACTATATTGGTACATTCATGGTTGTTCACTTTGATGATTTATTGATTTTTAGTGACTCTACAAGCCTAACACATAGACCGTCTCAGTTCAGACTACAAGACAGGTGTTCAGTACATTGAGGTCATAAAAGTTAACTATATGCCAATACAAAGAAATGCATTATCATTGTTGAAGAAGTCATATTTTTAGGCTATATTATCTCTGGGAAGGGTTGAAGATGAACCCTATAAAAGTTGAATTCATTCTCAATTGGCATGTACCTCGAACCATCCATGGACTAGCCTTGTTTTATAGACGGTTCATATAAAAAATTTCAGCTCGATCATCACACCCATTTCCAAGTGTTTACAGGGTGGTCACTTCCAGTGGACGGCCAAAGCCTCTAAGGCCTTCAAGGAGCTCAAATCTAAGGTAACACAATCCCTAGTCTTAGCTTTACCTGATTTTTCATCCCCAGTCCTCAGTTTAGATGGGTCCAAATGTTGCAAGCGTGGCAGGGGCACAAAACCAAGAATATGTACACTCATGGTGCTAAGCAAGGAATGACACCTAACAAGAGCTTCCACCACCTGGTTTTGGATCTTTTTCCAACATAACTACTCCCAGGGAAACAACATGCTGATCATATCAAGGAACTTCACGACATGTGAACCAAAGCATTACTTATGCCAACAACCTCTATAGGGAGCTAGCTAATAAAATACGCAAGGTTGTTTTCAATGAAGGCAATATGGTTTAGAATTTCGATTCACTTGTACAATCAGTTGTTACCTAGTGGTCAGCTTCATCCACGAACTGATGGCCCCCTTTGTATTGTGAAAAGAATTAACGATAACACTTAGGGTGTGTGCAATGGGGCGGGGTGCTGAGGTGGAGCAAGCGGCGGGCGACAAACACCGCTGCGCCCACCGCGGGGTGCCAGCGGCGAAGACCCCAGCGGCGCCCCTACCCCGTCCACTTTCTCCCTCTTTTAATTAATGAATCGGACCGTTGGAGTGGGGCCCCTCACCCCTCCAACGACTATTTTGACTTTTATATATTTTTTTAACCTATTTAAACCCCCATTTTTTATACCAACTGATGTGTAGAATCGTAACTATGAAAATCAGGTCACGTTTTAAAAGGTAATCACAAAGTAACCAAACTACACACCAAGGCACTGAACCCGTCGTATGTAGTATAGTATTGGTAAGAACCGATATCAATCCGTGGACGCGTATGTAGATTCCCGATACTGGATCTTTGCTAATATCTAACCGAAGAAAGTAATTTGGTGAAAAATACTAAAAACTAAGCAGAATAAGTAAAACTAACAAAAACAGCTAAAAACCGGATAACACGCTGGATAATCAGAAGAAGGAATGTATCACCTAGACTAGACTCCTCTAGACTCGCTTGGATCCTCGGATGACTAATACCATGAACACTAACCAGTATCCTCTAATGTGAAAAACTAGACTACCTAGGACTATAGACACATCCCGAATAATCCGGAAATCCTAAATGAAGCACGGAATAACAAAACTATGAAAACTGCCTAACAGAGTAGCTACTTCGGTCAAAGTAAACTAATCCTACATGAAATAGGAAACCGCGCGAGAGTTCTCTCAATATAGTACCCATACCATGCAACGATGATGATTCCAAACACTTATGACCTAGAAACCGCTAAACATGAATAAATAGCATCGAATCTTATGTTCACAAGTAATCTATCCTATTAAACAATGTAAAACAAGCTTCCAGCCTATGAAATGGTTCGGTCAAACCTATCTCATAGAGAAATTCACTAAATCAGCCCCTAATCATCAATGAATCATCAATGAACCATCAAGAAGGAGGTCTCCTAGCAAGCATTAAACCTTTGACTAATAAAAGTCAAACGGGTTAACAATGGATAAAGCAAATAATTAAGGTAGTTCTACCTAGCATGACAATTATCTACATGATTCATTGATAATAGGAACCAAATCAGCAAATACTATCATCACAAACATTTAAAAACCATCATCAAAGCAATAATCACAATATCATAGTCAAAGTGAAACTGAAATGATTAAAGTAAGTCTAGATTCATCTAATATAGGTGATCCAAAGATGGATCAGCCTAGAATCATGCTAAACAACAATAAAAATCCAATCTTTGTAACATTCATCATCAAAAGAAAAGATTTAAAAAGATGAAAAGCTAGAACTAGATGACGATACAAACCGAAAGCCTTTAAAATCTTCAAATTTTGACCCAAAAAGCTTTGATCTTGATCCCCTATCCTTCCTTGAAAGATTCTAGATGTTAAAAGGGGTTTTCTAGGGTTTTTCGGGGGTTAGTTCTCAAGAAAATGCGGCTCAAATGAATTAAATAGGTAGATTTTAGGGTCTGATCGCGTTCAGAGGGCTTGTTGTGAAACTTGGCTCTTGTGATAAAGGGTTAAAAGATATAAGAACCAGAATTAAAGAAACAACAAGTTGTTGGTCTGGTGGTATGCTTCCTTGTCAGCGAACAGGAGGTAACGGGTTCGATCCCCATTGCCTTCATAATTCCCTCTTTTTTTTCTCGCTGGGCTGAGGGGCTTCACATAGAGGTGCAAAAACCGGTTTGAAAACCAAACCGGTTTTGAGTATGACATGTTGAAACCGATGAAACCGGTTCCGGTTAGAAACCAAACCGGTTTGGGAACTCAAACCGGTTTGCTCTATTTTAAAAAAAAAACTTTATAAAAACTAAAAAAACCATACTTTTAATTGAATAAAAACATAAACCATTACAAAAGACAAGAAGTTCACACTTAAACGATTACAATAGTAGCTAATTTTGAAAGAAAATACAAATATTTTAACTAGATAAAACATTATTGCTTGGACCATCGACCCTAACTTGAGTTTGAACACTACTTGGGTTATTCTTCTTCGTTTGCAATAAATTTCCAAATGGTTCTTAAGATTCGAGTTCGAATCTCCTTTCATTAGCAAACCGCAATTAAGACACCGAGCCCTTTGCCAACCATTTTTCAACTCAACCAAGTCGAAATGCGGACCGAAAATGCGGAGCCCTCTTTGATGCAAGAATCTTCACAATCGAGTACTCATCGTCGTCACTACCACTACCACTAGCATGAACAATGAATGTGGTGTTGCTTTGAGCACTTGAAGATGCCATTTTTTAGTGAATGAGTAGTGAATGAGTGATAATCTTTGTTAATTTAAGAGTTTTTTAGAGATTGAGAAGTGGGGTAATGTTTATAACACATCAAAGGGGTATGCATATATACCAATTTTTAGGCTAAAACCCCCTCCAAACGGTCAAAAAACGGCTATAATACCGTTCCAACGGTCATATAACGACTATAAAAAAGTTGTATAAAAAAAGTGAAGAAACCGGTTTCAAACCGGTTTGGGCCAAACCGGTTTAAAACCCGGGTTCTTCACTAAACCTCCTAACCGACTGAAACCGGTTTGGGGAACCGGATTGGTCAAAACCGGTTTTGACCGGTTTAGGAACCGGTTCGAGAACCGGTTTGGCCGCCCAAACCGGTTTGGGATTTGCACCTCTAGCTTCACATGAGGAGATTGGGCCTGCACTGGCCGCTGGGACTGCTACTGGGTTGCGCAACAGGTAACAGCAGCTATGCTGCACTTGTTAGTTTTTTTCTTTTTAATCTTTCATAACTTTCTCATCCGGACTTCGTTTCCGCTCTCGTTTTTTCCATAATTCTTCTAAAATCACCAAGGACCCACCAAACACCTAAAATTCACTAATAGAAACAATTAAGCACCATATCTTTTTATAATTATCAATTAAAAAACTAATTTGTATAATTTTCTCAATTAGAAACAAAATTAAATGTGAACTTTAAATATTTATCAAATAATAACAAACGATCCACCAAATCATCTAATATTTAAATATAAAGCATTTAAGCACCAATTCTCTTAGTTTTCAATTAAAAACATGATTAAATGCAGGAATTTATTTATTTAGTTATATGTATTAGATGCTACGCATCACCAACATACAAATCTCTCTCCAATCTTCTACCATTTTCTTTTAAAAATGAATCCCCACCACCTTTTTAACTCAAATGATCAACCTCCTTCCACCCCCACATCTTAACAAACATTTTTCGATCGAGCAGGTACGTACCGTACGTGACTTCTCCAATGTTTGCGCCTAGCCAATTAGCCGGTTGGAGTCAAGAAACTGCGTACCCAAGTTGTCACACCCCCAAATTAACCACTAACGGAGTTTATACCGTTAAGGGGTGCGAGCAAACCAGGACCACAACCATTAGTTACAAATACTAAACGAATCAGAGTAAAATCCAAACATTAATAAAAATAGTCTCAAATTACGCAGCGGAACAAAATATTATCTTAGCACTAACCACGTGCTTTACAAATCAGTGTATCAAATCAAAATCCCAAGTTAGTTTAATGAAAATAAAAGTCTTCACGTGCCATGCCAACCTGCTCCGGATACTCTTCAGCGATCTGCAAAAGTTTAAACCACGCAAGTGTCAACCTAACGGTTGGTGAGTTCACAGTGGGCTTGTCACGCAGTGGCCCAGTCTCATAATCATAAACGTTACAGCATATACTTTAAGTAATATTTGTTTGTGAAAAGCAATGCTTTGTAATGACCAAAATCATAGTATTCGTGGTTTAATAAAAAAGTTGTCCGTAACCTACGTTATCGGGTATGTACTAGTTTTGTATAGTTAAAGTGCTCAACCGATATCGCGGGTAGCTAATCCGTTGTTCCATGCACTAAGGAAGTTTGTACCAAAGCTGACTATAAATTATTGTAGTGGCCGTGCCATCAGTACTGCGGACCTACGTCATCGCGGTTTTGCCTCCCCCGTGTCCTCTCGGGATCACGGTCAGATAGGCTGATATTGTACCTCCGTGCACTCCCCGTGCCACGGGGCGGAGTTTGTCAAACTCCAGTAGATCTACCCAACATCCCCTCGCTTTACAATTAATGATACAATTTAGTTGAGGACTTTTAAGTTTCAAGGCATCCTTAGAAATCATGTGATATCATGTGGTTTAGACTTTAACCTACGCTAGTCATATTAAAAAAAAAGGTTTACCGGATTCTCATGAATCTCAAAAATGTTTTCAGTTTCATTTCAAAATTATTTGTTTAAGTAATTCACAAGCGCTTCCCATAAAGCACTTCAAGTTCATCCAGTGGGTGCCGAGCACTCCAAGTTTTCAAGTTTATCAGGGAGGTGCATAGCACTCATAAGGTTGTCAGCATTGTTTTTCATTTAGTTATTCGTTGTGACCCAAACGGGTTCACGGTAATCGGGTTAGTGACACTCACCTTGGGTTGCACTGCTACACTTGTTAATAATCCAAGTATGCTTAACGAAGACCTAGGAACACGTTTAGGTCTTAAGTATTAGTTTTGTGTCTAATCTTTACTTAACGTCACTATGGCCCATAACATAGCACGTTGGAACTATGACTCGACATACAGACACACGACACCGATGGTTGATCATAAACAAGGGTTCATATATATCAGAAATCAAAGCATGTATCATCATGGCATAATCATGTAAGTCATGGCATAACATTCAAGTAAATTGTACAAGTTTGGATTCTGGCCTCAGTTTCGCTAGCAGTTTCGCTAGTCAGTTTTGCTGTGTGCACGGGCAGCACTTTCGCTGGGCAATACCCGATGACACAGTTTCGCTAGGCTAGTTTCGCTCGAAACTGTTGGCACAGTTTCGCTAGCCTAGTTTCGCCCGAAACTGGTTTGAACTTTCGTTCAGGGAATTTCGCTCGGTAGATTCGCTCGAGCTGGTCTGGTTGGTTTACCCGGCGACACTGCAGTTTCGCTGCATAGTGTCGCTGGATGAAGATACACATAGTTTCGCTGGACAGTTTCGCCCAGAGAACAAGACAGTTTCGCTGGTCGCGAAAAACATACGGATCAGCCTAAAAATCAACCTAACAGCTTCCATTTTACATGCAATTCATTGTTTAGCGTACATAGACATTTACCAACATAAATCAGTAAGCTTTAACACCTTAAACATGCATTTTTATCATCAAATCACCAAAATACATTTAAAACCCTAAAATGACTAAAATGGCATAAATCTCTATCATGGTTGGATTTCATACGTAAAGTTGTAAACTTTATAACAGATCTAGCATCCCTAAGCAACATACTAGCAGATCAAGCAGTTTCATGAAGGTTTAAGCATGCTTTTTAAGAAAACTCGAAGAAAAGGCATCAAATAGAGGGTTTCGGGTACTCACCGACCTCGATCTAAGGATCCGAATAGGATAGTATCCTGTTGCTAGGCTCGAGATCTGACGTGCTTGGGTCGTGGTGTTTCTCGGCTTGAACCAGACAAATCCGAGCAGAGTAGTGTGTGTGTTTTGCAGATGTAACGGTGTCGAGCAGACATGAGACGTATTAGCGGTTTACCGGTTGCTAGCTCCACCACATATTTAGCATCTAAGGCAATCGGTTTAGCATTAATTAACTTAGCAAACTTAGTGGAAATAAAGCTTCTTTCAGCACCAGAATCAAACAATACAGTAGCAAAGAAACCATTAAGGATGAATTTACTATTAATCACGTTGGCATCGTTGCGAGCTTCTCCTTGACCCATGACGAAAGCTCTTCCTCTGCCATTTCCACCATTCCCGTTGTTACCATTCCCGTTGCCATTACCTCCACCATTACCATTCCCACCATTGTTTCCTTGATTACCATTTCCTTGTCTCCTCAGCTGCGGGCAGTCCCTTTTTATGTGGCCTTGAGCACCACATTCATAACAGTTCCCATTACCATTTCCTCTGGGAGCTTCATTATTGTTACGGTTCTGACCATTATTGTTTCCATTGCCCCGGTTGTTCCCATAGTTGTTGTTGCCATGATTGTTATTGTTTTGCCTTAGGCGGTTTTGTTGCTCGGGAAGAATCGTCCAACAGTCCTTCGCCTCATGGCTTTTCTTGCCACACCTTTCACAGCTTAAATTCCTTCTACAAATACCAGTGTGATGCTTCCCACACTTGTTGCACATGGGCAGGTTACCCTTGTAGTTGCCTTGACCATTACCGCCCTGGCGGTTGTTTCCACTGTTGTTTCCAGACCTCTTGCTTTGGCCTTGGGAATTATAAGACCTCCCAGTGCTGTTCCCAACACTCTGATTGTTCATGGAGTTTTCAGGAGCTTCATCATCAGCTTTTCTTTTGCCACTTAAGGCAGTCTTCTTTGAGGCTTTTGCAGGAAGTGTACCTTTTTCAATTTCCTGATCGGTAAGCTTGTGAGCCAGACGGATGGCTTGCTGCACGGTTGTGGGGTTGCTGGCAGTCACTAGTACCTTGATTTGAGGCGCGAGGCCTTCCAGATAACGCTCAATGCGTTTGAACTCAGCATCAACCATTGTGGGGCACAAGACCGCGTACTCATGGTAACGCGCAGTATACTGTTCGACTTCAGACCCATTCATTTTCAGATTCAAGAATTCGCCCTCTAACTTCTTCACTTGGTCACGGGGACAGTACTCCTCCATAATCAGCTCCTTAAACGCTTCCCATTCCATGTTATTAGCCGCATCAATCCCAATCATCTGGATTTCAGCATTCCACCAGGAGAGAGAAGCTCCCTCAAAGGTACCAGTAGCATACTTCACTTTGCTCTCAGCAGGGCAGTTGCACATAGAGAAGACCTTTTCAGACTTCTCGATCCACCTGAGGAGTCCCACCGCTCCTTCTTCGCCGGAAAACATCATTGGCTTACAATCCATGAAGGACTTAAACGTGCAGTGATGGTGGTTTCCTGATGCAATAATAGTTCGAGTTTTAAGTTTAAACAGGTCAAAATATAAATCGCTTCGTGCCTTAACCGGCATAATAATTACCCTGTGCGGCGTATGCAGCTTGGACGGCTGCCACTGCGGCTTGCACGTGTTCGTTAATCATAGCTTGCAGTTGTGCAGGTGTCATGTTAATGTTGCTCCTTCCGTGTCCTCTTCCAGACATTTTGCTGGACAGTTAAAGTTGCCAGTGTTCAGTCACAGTTATACTCTATACATATCCCATAATATGTATATTAACAATTTCCCGTTATCCCACTATTAGTCCAGAAAAATTTTGTGCAAAATCGAGGCGTCGTCGGAGAGCGTCGTGAGTCGTAAGTGGCTATCGTCGAAAGTCGGCTTTCCCATAAAAGTCACCGTCGGCGTAGTCATCGTAGTAGAAATCAGGACGTAGCGTGTAGCATCGTTTCGTTGTCGCTTTCCCCCCGGAATAGTGTGCGTATCAGCGTTCGCATTTCGTTTTCGTGTGTGAAAGTTTTCCCTAAGGTTTTTCCGTTAGACTACCTAGACACGGTCTATATATATATTTATATATATATATATATATATACATATACATACATACGTACTAAGCTTTTACTTACACAGCAGAGCGAGTATCCCAGGTTGGCACGTAAATATTTTGTTTTTGTGAGTTTGTTTGTTCGTTTGTAACTAAGGTTTCAAGTTGCAGTTTCCAAATCGTTTTCAAAATTGATTCCAGTTCCCTGCAACTTATGGCTCTGATACCAATCTGTCACACCCCCAAGTAACCACTAACGGAGTTTATACCGTTAAGGGGTGCGAGCAAACCAGGACCACAACCATTAGTTACAAATACTAAATGAATCAGAGTTAGTCCAAATGTAAATCATAAATTAAATTCTTCAAAATACGCAGCGGAAAATATTGTCTTAGCACTAACCACGTGCTTTACAAATCATTGTTTAAAATTCCCAATTTAATTTAAATAAAAGAAAAACGTCTTCGTGTGCCATGCCAACCCGCTCCGGATACTCCTCAGCGATCTGCAAAAGTTTAAACCACGCAAGTGTCAACCTAACGGTTGGTGAGTTCACGGTGGGCTTGTCATGCAGTGGCCCGGTCTCATAATCATGATCGTGTCAACATATACTTATGAAATAATTATTTGTGAAAAGCAATGCTTAATGATATCCATAATCATAGTATTGTTGTTTAGTAAAAGTATTGTCCGTAACCTACGTTATCGGGTATGTACTAGTTTTGTATAGTTAAAGTGCTCAACCGATATCGCGGGTAGCTAATCCGTTGTTGCATGCACTAAGGAAGTTTGTACCAAAGCTGACTGATAATTGTAGTGGCAGCGCCATCATCTATTTTGTTTTGCGGACCTACGTCATCGCGGCTTTGCCTCCCCCGTGTCCTCTCGGGACCACGGTCAGATAGGCTGATATTGTACCTCCGTGCACTTCCCGTGTCACGAGGCGGAGTTTGTCAAACTCCAATAGATCTACCCAACATCCCCTCGCTTTACAATTAATGGTACAATTAAGTTGAGGACCTTTTCAGTTATAAGGCAATCCTTAGAAATCATGTGATATCATGTGGTTTAGACTTTAACCTACACTAGCCATATTAAAACGGTTTACTTTGGGTTCTCATGAATCCCGAAAATATTTTCAGTTTCGTTTTAGGAATAGTTGTTTGAGTATTTCACAAGTGTCTCCCATAAAACACTTCAAGTTCATCAAGTGGGTGCCAAGCACTCCTAAGTTCAAGTTCATCAGAGAGGTGCATAGCACTCATAAGGTTGTCAGCATTGTTTTTCATTAAGTTATTCAGTGTGACCCAAACGCGTTCACGGTAAATGGGTTAGTGACACTCACCTTTGGTTGCACTGCTACACTTGCTAAGTAATCCAAATATTGTTTGCTTATCGAAGACCTATGAACACGTTTAGGTCTTAAGTATTAGTTTTGTGTCTAATATTTAACTCACGTCACTATGGCCCATAACATAGCACGTTGGAACTATGACTCGACATACCGACACACGACACCGATGGTTGATCATAACAAGGGTTCATATAATTCAGAAATCAAGGCATGTTTCATTATTGCATAATCACGTAAGTCATAGCATAACATTCAAACAAGTTGCACAAGTTGGGTTTTGGTCAGATCATAGTTTCGCTACTTAGTTTCGCTACACAGTTTCGCTGTGTGCACGGGCAGCACTTTCGCTGGGTAATACCCGATGACACAGTTTCGCTAGCTAGTTTCGCCCGAAACTGCTGACGCAGTTTCGCTAGCCTAGTTTCGCTTGAAACTGGTTTGAACTTTCGTTCAAGTTGGTTCGCTCGGTAGTTTCGTTCGAGCAGGTCTACTTAGTTTCGCGGGCGACACTACAGTTTCGCCACATAGTATCGCTGGATGAATATCTATACAGTTTCGCTGTATAGTTTCGCCCAGAGAACAGCTCAGTTTCGCTGGTCGCGAAAAACACATAAATCAGCCTAAAAATCAATCTAACAGCTTCCATACTTCATGTGATTCAATATTTAGCATGCATAAACATTTACCAACATCAAACAACAAGTTTTAACACCTTAAACATGGGTTTTCACATTCAAATCACCAAAAACACATTTTAAACCTAAAATGACCTAACTAGCATAAATCTTCATTATGGTTTGATTTCAAACGTAAAGTTACAGACTTTATGATAGATCTAGCATTCCTAAGCATCATATCAGAAGATCTAACGATTCTATGGAGATCTAGGCATGCTTTATAGTAAAACACATAGAAAATGCATAAAATATGGTTTTGGGACTCACGATTTGATCTAGGATCGATGGATGGTCTCTACCAACAGAGAGGATAGCAGCAAATGGTGATTTCTCAGCTGGTCCAGAAGTTTCAGGAGAGTGTGTGTGTGTTTAGTGTGGAGATGATGCAAATGGGATGTAATTAGGGTTTAATAGACTTTATATCAGGAGCTAGTTTCGCTGGCAGTTTCGCTGGCCAAGCGAAACTGGCTCTGAACACATGTGAGTCAAACAGTTTAGCCGGCTACCGAGCGAATCTACAGTTTCGCCCGGTAGTTTCGCTGGAAACCAAAAGTGGCCAATTTACATTCTATCATTGATACTAAATCATGCGTTTAAATCACATTGCACATAATGACAATAAATAAATAAATAAACACGTAACACATATGGACGGGTTCGGTGATCAACCAAAGGTCGTGGACGTATTCGGCCTAGTTAAGCATTAGTTACTAAGTTAACACTTATAACGTAACTAACGGAGATTGTCTAACGGAAGTTAACCTTGGAATTCTCGGATGTCACAGTTTATCAATTATTTCTTATGTGATGGGAGTAATTAAATAAGTTCTGGTTAAAATATAACCAATTAACACTTCTGTCTCAATGGTTCTTCTTAATCTTGTAGTGAGTTCCTTTCTTTTGACTGACTCAGGTTCAAGCCTTGTTTGCTACAATTTATAATTTTTGATTGTCTAATAGTGGATGACAGGATTTATAAACTGGCTAGATTTTAATTCTTCTATAAATTGGAACAAGAACAAAACCGTATGAACTAACAAGAACAGAACCGTATGAAGGTTCAAGCCTTGTTTGCTACAATTTATAATTTTTGATTGTCTAATAGTGGATGACGGGATTTATAAACTGGCTAGATTTTAATTCTTCAATTAATTGGAACAAGAACAAAACCGTATGAACTAACAAGAACACAACCATATGAATATATATATGTAGAAGACTATAACCTTAGGGAGAAGATTTCATCCGGATTGAGAGAAGATGAACAGAAACGGATGAAAATACATTATATTAAATTAAAAATCAATTCATTACATAAAAGGGAAAAGAAGCGGCTGAAGACAAATCCCTCTTTGCTTTCTCACAATTACATACACATAATCCAAAGGGGGTATGATTCCATTAATACATTGATCTATAAAATTACAACTTTAAAACTACTAACTTAAAGGGAAAAGAAGCGGCTGAAGACAAATCCCTCTTTGCTTCTCACATGGTGCTCTAGAGAGATTGTCTGAGAATCATCATATAACGGCTACTTGCTGCTTTCTCACATGCACTTGCTTCTGATCAACTGAAAATGGTGAAGAAGTGGCTGGAAGAAATCAGGTTCATGGGGCCAGAAGCGAGAGAAGCACCTGGACAATACAGGTGCTGCAAACCACAACATGTGCCGGCCCTTGCCGCTGACTTTACAAAATTATATAATAACTTAAAATCTGCTCCCAGGAGTTATGAAGCCGAAACCCTTGGTGTCGTTGAACCACTTCAGGTACCTGATTTCCTACCGCCTTCATCCGCCATTTTTGTTTCCAGATTGTCTGGGGCTGAGGGAACTGAAAATGGTGAAGAAGCATCTCTTTTGCTACATCTCCTACATCGTTCCCCTTCCACAATCCAACATCGTTATCCGGGCCATTTGAGTGATTGGTACCACCCAATGTTGCAACTAAAGTTAGATCTATTATTAATAACAATAATAAATCATAATTTATCAAGCACATTATAAATTAATCAAGGAATGAGTAAAAGAAAGAGAGGGTAGTGAGATCAACTACCTTGTTCAAGTTTAGGGTTGCAACAAACAGGGCATGCAAACCTCATATGGGCCCTTACTGCTGATTGTTATAAAATTATATAATAACTTAAAATCTGCTCTCAGTAAAGCATTTGTATGAACCATTAGAGACTCCTCGTCTCCATGGTTTCCGCAATAACTTAAAATCTGCTCCCAGGAGATACAGAGCGCAATCTTTCCCTGCATAAGAAAAAATTACCAAATCTGAGACGAAAATTTCAATCGAACTTCAGTGGTGTAGATGATAACTTACCGTTTTCCACATACGGATGACACCAATTCCACATTTTTTTCTGGCGATGATGGACGAAAAACAAAGAGAGAGAGAGAGATTGGGAGAAAAGGGGCATGGTGGAGATGATGATGAAAACTGATACAGAGATATAAGTAAATGAAATAATCATGATTACAAGCGCCATCGACTGTTTGTCTTCTTTTAGCCACCTAAAATTAATATACCGTGACCATTTGTTATAATTTGTCACGCAACCAATGTTTAATATGAGTGGCCATATCACAAGATAATAAAAATGATAAACATATAAACACAAATCTTCTCTTTTTCGCCACGCGTTTAATATTACCGTGACCATAAAATAGATTTTTGTCACTCACAACCTACCATTTAGTCACGGTTAATATATGTGGCCATAGGTAATAGATTTTTGTCACTCACAACCTACCGTGACCATTAGTCATCTAATATTTAGTCACACAACCTAATAATAGTGGCCATATGTACTAGCTTTTAGCCACATAACTAAGTAAAAAGCGTGGCCATTGCTCACATTTAGCCACACATAATATATACTTAATAGTTTTGTTTTCTTTTAATTTACTAAGTAATAAAATCTACTCTTTCGTCACACAACATTATTTAAGCGTGGCCATACATTCATTTTTGGTCACACGAATAAAGAATCATAAAAATTCCGTCGCCGTTTGGTGCATTTCGCCACTCTTTTTTAAGTGTGACAAATAAGTGCCACATGTTTTTGTAAAACAGTGGCTAAAGCCACTGAAACTGATTGTTGTTGTCACATAAACAAAAAAATACGTGGCTAAAAGGGTCCAAAGGCTATATATTTGGCCACGGGTACAAAATATATGTGGCTAAAACGAGAATTTCTTACCTTTGGCCACGTTTTTTACAAAACAGTGGCTATGCGATATCAAAAAAACCGTGGCTAAAGCCACTTTTTGACGTAGTGATACCTTGCATTTAAAAGTTTCAGAAAACGTTCAGGTTAGAAAAATATAGCATGCAATTTAAGTTAAGATATAATACTCCTCTATCAACAACTTTTCAATCATTGATCAGTTCATAAATGACCGAAGCGTATGCCTTCTGCTCGACCAGTATCCTGCTTTTGCTTAGAAACCACCTTAGGTTTCTATTGCTGTTGTTATTTTGGCAATTCAGTTTTTGATGAATCGATCATAGGTGACTGTGACGAGCAACGTACATTTTGAATATTTGAAAATGTTGGAACAAAACGTTTTTGTTTTTGAAAGAATGTAGGCTGAAATTTATCAAAAAGTCTGTCGTGTTCATCAAGAAACACAGGTTTGGCAGTTTTATCAACAGCCAAAATCTTTTGTTGTTGATAAAAAACACTAGTAAATGGACAATCATATGCCCTATGTCCTTTTTGACGATAATTATAGCACAAACGACTAGCTTTGTCC
This sequence comes from Deinandra increscens subsp. villosa, assembly GCA_039602395.1. Taxonomy (NCBI): domain Eukaryota; kingdom Viridiplantae; phylum Streptophyta; class Magnoliopsida; order Asterales; family Asteraceae; genus Deinandra; species Deinandra increscens. Next base: position 54,246,039 of record JBCNJP010000007.1, on the reverse strand, counting down.
CACCGTTTATGTACCTGCATAGTTTCACAAACATTCTATCTTCAACATGATCAAAAAATGTATCATATACCTGATATCGATGATCATGAACCCATTTGGAATTTGGGCTTTTGGAAGTACGACCATCAGAAGAAAATTTAGCAGCTTGTTTCTTCTTGTGCTTTGAATCAGCAGCTTTCACAAACACTTCAGAAATCTTTTGTGAATCAACGCAGTGAAGTGGAAATTCTTTATCTGAAAAAGTTTGTTCCGAACCCTTGTGTCACACCCTGAACTTTCGAGATCGGAGGCGTGTGACGTCATGGGATCATAGTCGTGGATACATAGACCGACCTTTATTAGATTAATATACGTTTGAAAAACCAAGTATGTCATCAAAGTTGCAATGGAAAATGTATTAAGACGACATTGTTTTACAATACTAAAATATGAATTCTTCCAGAAATACTAAGATAAAGTAGTTGAGTCTTGAAATCGTTTTGACCAAGGATTTGAAGACAAGTGTTACATAAGTTATTTCATGATGATGAATGAGACTATAACTCCATAATTCAGGCCCTAAGGTTTGACGTCCCATTTGCATACGATTTGACTTGGTTACCTGAGAAATACATGAGTTTAAAAAGTCAACACAATGTTGGTGAGTTCACAGGTTTAAGACGCTTACAAGTAAATTTTTAAACCGTTTATAACATACAAAATATTATAAAGGTTTTAAGTGAATAAACTCGTGAAAGTCAAGTTTTACACAATCGCACAAAGGACTTGTGTAGTTGAAGCACGATTTGACTGTGCAGTTGAAGCACGGTTTGACTTGTGCAGTTCAAGCACGATTTGACTTGTGCGGTTCAAGCACGGTTTCACATGTGCAGTTTCAAGCACGATTTCATTTGTGCGGTTTCAAGCACGATTTCAGGAATTCATGATATTATAATTGTGGTTACTGTGGTATTGACTTTACCTGATCCTTGATTTCGAACACTAACGGATATACCCACTGGATGGTAACTTCCCCCAAGAAATACCATTGGCATAGAATAACTGACATGTACCCCGTGACTTGTATACGCGGAGTCAGAACTGGAGTGACCAGCTAGGGCAGGGGCATCAACCCAAATAGATCTATTCACTATTTATCGTTCCTTACAGAATTAATCGAAATCAATTGATAGTGGGCTTCGCAATAACAAGTTATCCACAAGATTACCGTGAATGGGGTTATGAAAGAATAGATAATCAAATCTTCTGTTACAGTTGTATCATAATATCAATCAGGTGTTTGATTAGGTGGTTATATTTATTATCTAATAAATATAGGATTGGTAGAAATAATTATACTTCCAATAATGATTTAAAGTGTGTTTGTCTGTTTCATTATTCTTCCCAAAAGTATTTAAAATAGTTTAACGGAAAAACTTTGTATACGATCAAAAGAACGTATGAAGTTTGCTTTTCATGTATTTCTCCCCCATTGATAAAATAGTAAAGGAAAAGGGGCCGTGAAACTCACTTGATTCAAGATAATGATGAAAGATGTATCGCGCTAGATGTAGCAAGTAAACAGTGTCCTAGTAATAAATAATAAGATAGATGTAGCAAGTAAATAGTGTCCTAGTAATAAATAATAATGGTCGAGTCTTGACATAACATTCCCGTTTGTATTGTTTGAAAAACCTGTTTCGAATATTTATCGTTCAAATAAATATTTAGGTTAATAAATATATTTATAGTCGAATAAATATATAACTTGTAGAAATAACTATAAATCAAATAATTTTTTCAGATTATGAAAATACGTATTCAATTAATTTATGAACATTGAGACAAATAATAAAGGATTTTATTATTTGAAGTTCATGATAGATATTTAAGTCCGAGTTTATAAATATATATAAGTCATCGAAATATTTATCCAATAAATATATATAACTTATAGAAATGATATTTGTTTCAATATATTCAAGACTTTAGAAAAATATAAGTCTTTATATTTTTTTAGAAATTTAGTCAGTGGCTCTGCCGCTAAAAGATACAAGTATCTAACAAATGATCGTTATAATAATTAATATTTAACTCCATAAATATTATTATGTTTATGTTATCTCAAATAGTTTTCTGAATAATATTTAGAAAATAATAAAAATATTAAAATGAGATATCCGTGTGATGTGTTTTAACACTTTTAGGCATATATTTGTAACAATATATAAGTTTCACGTTAGTCCAAGATATAACACCGTATATTTTGAGGTCCAACGTCCGGAATTAATATATTATATTATATAAGTATTCCATTAAGTAATATGGTATGAAAACTAATATTTAAACTCTTAAATATTACCGAGTTGTGTTAACTTAAAGTAATTATTTCAAGTTATTAAGATTAGATCAAAACTATGAGCACTAAGTTATTAATTATGAGTCAAAACGCTTGGTATTTAGAAATACATATGTTTTATAAAAATAAACACATTTTTATAACAACATAGCCAATAATATATCCCTTATATTTTTGTGTTCAAAATATATCCGTTAATATATTTTTAGTCCAATATGTCATTTTGACGGTTCTCGAGTCAGTTTTTTTACCACTTGGGTCTATAATCTTTTTAGTCTTCACAATGATTATCGAATATATTTTGTGATACAAGTTCTTAAATATTAATATTAGTTTGATATTTAGGATGGTTTGTTCATTTTATAAATTTAGAGGTGGAGTGTCAAGACTCATTTTAGGTGATTATTAATATCAAAAAACGAACAATAAAAATGATTATATTGAAAAGTTTAGACTTTTACCTCTAGCAGTAAGCTAGGTGACGAACCGAAAGAGGCGAGAATATCTCCTTAGACTCGATCGAAAAATATCGAACTTTAAAAGTGTTGACCTGAAAAATAAAGTGGCCTTTTGCGAGCTAATTTTTGATGGCTTACGGTGATCGTTAGGGGCAAACATTGAGGCCGTTTGAGGTGGCTGGGTGGACTTGCTGTTGGTGGTGAAATGGTGGCTCGGTGGTGGTCCGATAGTGGCATAGTGGTGGTGACTTGAGCATGTTTTTGGGCTGGTCGAAATAATAAAACGGGAATGGAGGTTAGGAGCCGATGGGACCAAAAGAGATCAGATGTTGTTTTGTTTGTGTGGTCGGCTAATAAGTTCGAAACGGTGGGATGGGTCTTGATGGGTTCGGCCGAGAGAAATAACGAAATGAGAGGAGAAAGGGCTGTGACTTGTTTGCTACATTTGAGATTTCTTTTATAAGAGAGGTTGAGTGTTTAGGGGTTTTGAGGGTATGGGAGGTTGAGTGTGTGAATGTCAACAAGCAATAAAAAATAGGCATGTGTGAATTAGATTGGAAGATATTTTAGTTGTAGGTTGTTTGAAGTTCTTTTTTTATATATATAAAACTTCCTAAGTTTCTCCCTTTCTATAAAAACTAAAAAAAAATAATGGGCGTTTTATAATTTTTGTGGGTCAAAAATTATATAAAAAATAAAAGAATGGGCTTTTATTGTAAGTGGGCTAAAATCCCTAAAAATATATATATATAAAAGGAATGAGCCGGTTAATTCGGGCCGGCGACGAGCCCACAGCAGCGAGGCCGGTCGGTTGGCCCGAAGGGTTGGGCCGGATCATTTGGGGTGTTGGGTTGGATCATCGGACCAAGTTTCGGGCTCAGGAAAATAGTTTTGGGCTATTGGGCCTCGTTAGGCCGAATTCGGGTTGCCAATGAATTACACCGAATTGTTTTGGCATTTTGATCGAGTCAAGTTTCTAAATAATTTGCAGGTCTTATTCATTAATGAACGACTATGTTTTTAGTCATAACTTTAATCATTTCGAGGTTGCGCTACTATTTATTTTATTTGCTCATGTACCGCGTTCAGAAAATAAATAATTTGTTTAATATCTTTTAAGCTCGAATATTTTACGTAGTCAAAAAACTAACTAAAGTTGTAAATAAAATATTCGCTTAAAGTGTTCGTCAGGTGTCGGTATGATGTCTTACGACACCTTTCAAGAAAAATAAAAAAAATCATTTTGTATTTAATTTTCTTAGTGTTGAAATTCCATAAATCATTTGATTTAAATTCGTTTTGCGACGGGTATGTTATTCCAGTACAAACTTGAGAATTGTCAAGGTTGGACGTTTACATGCATAGTGTTACTAATACTACTATTTATCTAAAAAATTTTGTTCCGAAACCTTGTGTCACACCCTGAACTTTCGAGAACGGAGGCAGGTGACGTCATGGGATCATAGTCGTGGATACATAGAACGACCTCTATCGATTAATATACGTTTGAACAACCAAGTATATCAAAGTTGCAGCGGAAAATGTATTAAGACGACATTGTTTTACAATACTAAAATATGAATTCTTCCAGAAATACTAAGATAAAGTAGTTGAGTCTTGAAATCGTTTTAACCAAGGATTTGAAAGGAAAGTGTTTCATAAGTTATTTCAAGATGATGGATGAGACTATGACTTCATAATTCATGCCCTAAGGTTTGACCTCCCATTTGCATACGGTTTGACTTGGTTACCTGAGAAATACATGCGTTTAAAAAGTCAATATAACGTTGGTGAGTTCACAGGTTTAAGACGCTTACAAGTAAATTTTTAAACAGTTTATAACTTATAAAATATTATAAAGGTTTTAAGTGCATAGACTCGTGAGAGTCAAGTTATACACAGTTGTACGAAGGACTTGTGCAGTTCAAGCACGGTTTGACTGTGTAGTTGAAGCACGGTTTGACTTATGCAGTTCAAGCACGATTTGACTTGTGCGGTTCAAGCACATTTTCACTTGTGCGGTTTCAAGCACGATTTCACTTGTGCGGTTTCAAGCACGATTTCAGGCATTCATGATATTATAAATGTTGTTACTGTGGTATTGACTTTACCTGATCCTTGATTTCGAACACTAACTGATTTACCCACCGGATGTTAACTTCCCCCAAGAAATACCACTAGCATAGAATAATGACATGTACCCCGTGACTTGTATACGTGGAGTCAGAACTGGAGTGACCAGCTAGGGCAGGGGCGTCAACCCAGATAGATCTATTCACTAGTTATCGTTCCGTACAGACTTAATCGAAATCTGTAGGTCCGAAAATCAACCAATCACGATATCTTGATCACAAACGAGTGCGGAATCCTCGTATGTGATTGATTCAAGAAGAAAGTAGAAGAAATAGATTTGAACAATGATAAAGTTCAAATCTTGAATGAATAATACTACAATCTTGGAGCAAATGAACCGATCGTAAACTATAGAGTGAAAGAGAAATCGTAATCCAAAAGCTTGATTAAACATAAACAAGAGAGGTATTTATACTACCTCTTACAAACCCTAGGGCCAATCATAAACACTATGGGCCCAATCATAAACATATAAAATCGGCCCACATGGCCTAACAATTAATCTATTCAAGCCCAATAACAAATAATAACCTAGCCCATAACTAATGTTCATGCCTCTAATATATATAGCCCAACAATCTTCCCCTAGGCATGAACCATTAGACCACCTACGGCAGCTGCAGATCGATTCTGAAAGTGTTCTGCTCGTTGTTCGACCACCATCCATTTGCCACAATCCGGTTAGCTGTACCATGGAAGATCCCCACCCTTATAGCGTTTTCCAGATCATTCTCATCTCCGAGAATAGGTTGTGAGGCGAGGAGCTTGATATCTTTTTCTCCAAATCTCAGCAGGTCGACCGGATCGTAGAAACAAAATTGCCTCATTCTCTTGCAGAGCACCACCACCTCGTGAGTCGTTGGATCATAACATCAACAGTCAAAGCTTTTGACTAAGGTACCGTCTTTGATCTCATCCAACATATTGATCACTCTTGTGCGTTTGGTGGGTGGTCTCCTTGCTTCTCCTATCGACTCACCAGTTACTGGGTCAGTTCCAGTCTTGACCCATCTTACTTGCTTCAGCTCAAAGTTTGCAAAATTATTTTCCAGTTGGCTCATCAGATTGTTTCGAATAAGATATCCTTCGGTGCTGTTCCATTTGTTGATGTATGGAGCTCTAAGCAGACTTCTAATCTTAGGCTCAGTCCATGAATGAAATTGGGCACGTGTTCTATAGTACTCTACTGGACTATAGCCGTCACGGATTACAGCAAACAGCTTCTTCTCTGTGTCATAGTGCCATCACATAATAGTTTCACGACTCCCCCTTTTGTCTATTGAGCTTTCACCAACATCAAGGGTGTATTGAGTGGGGGCTGGTCCTTGAAAGAATTCCTTAAACCAGTTGTCGTGACCTTCTGGTGCTTTGGAGATGACCCTTCCACTTCGGGCATAGTTAGACATCTCAATAGTGTCATCTCCATCATCCACATTTACTGCTTCTGTACCTTGCACACCCTGAGATGAACTTTGACCAGGGGCACCTGAAGCATTCGACTCCACAACATTTTTCAAATCACCAAACTTCTTCTTCAGGTCCATCAAGGTCTCATACAGATACTTCATTCTTTTCTTGTCAGCTACCTCCTTGTCTTTTAACCTTCTATTTTCTGCCTGGAGTGCTTTTATCTCAGTTTCCCTAATTCTGTTCTGAGACATCAAAAAGTTTATGTGAGGGTCTGCACTTATCCTCATCTCAATTGGTAGCTCAGCAGCTTGAAGTGGGCGGAAACTTGGAATAACAGTTGGCGGCAGACTTGTTCCACTAGAAACACTTATTCTGACAGGGCTTGGTACTATAACAGTGTTATCAACCTCTAGAGATTGCCTTTCTTCATGAACAGGGCTACGTTCACTCAGAAGAGGGCTTTCAGTCTGAACCTGGGCAGGTTGATCTTCAACATTTGGAACTGTTGATTCTTCTTGAGCAGATTGACTTTGAGAGCTAGACTCAGTTGGATGGACCATTAACAGACTTGAGCTAGTCTTTGTGAACTTGAACCGGATACTCCTTGGATCTGTCTTCTTTCTGGGAGATGGTTCACGGAAGGGGACAGGCTCTTTGAGCATCTCATTCACATTGAACTAGATATCCAACTCTTGAGGGATGGAATCACCACTAGAAGATGAATTCAGGACATCTCTTGATCTTTTAAGATTTATTGGCTCCAAGTCTCCATAGATATCATCATCCATATTTCCTTGATTAGCAAAAATGTCGTCCAAAACATTTTCTTCATCTGAAGGTATCACCACATCTTCTTCTTGCACATTTACAGCCGGAGCTGCTGTTATATCTTGATCTTCAGCAACAGATGCATTTACAGTTGGCACATCGGCTTCAGGTTCAGATTCTTCAACTTCTTGTTCCCTTGCCACTTCGGGAAATGCACCCCTCTTGACCCATTCAAGCCTTCCCTGAAAGCTGTTTTTACCCTTTCTGTCTTGGGTCTGTAGTCCAAACACTCCACAATCCATCACCTTAATATCCAGTTTTTCTACCCTCTCTTCAATCATAGGATATTTCTTCTTGACCACCATCTGTACAAATCTTGGTGTCATCAGGAACTGTTCTCGGGCGCTCAGGTCAGCATTGCCTATCCAATCCAGCAACATCATCCTTGAGAAGTTGAATTTCCAGTCTAAGGCCAATGCGACAAATGCTGTTCCATGTAGTTTGTTGAGCTGATCAAAGCTAGTTCTCTTTCCCAGAATTGATTTTTGCATGTAGTGAGCCAGACACCTCCAGTAGTGCGGCAACAACTTCTTGAAGATGGGAGGGAACTTTCCTTCATATCCCAGAGATTGAGCACCCGCTAGAACAACTTCCTTCGGATACTAAATCGGATCAGCAGCACTATCAATGATGTTCAGCCCTTTTCTGATGTCATCCTCCTGAATCACTATCTCCCTGTTCTGGATTGTTGCAGTGATTGTTGTTTTATCTGCATCAGCTCTAGCAGATTCCCAGAACTCCCTTACAAGCTGCTCATCAATCAGCACACTTGATCTCAGGGCATGGTTTATCTTGCAGATATTCATCCCGGCCACCAGTGAATAAAATAATTCCAAATGCTTCTCTGGTGGGTCTTCAAGATACGCCGGGATGCAGTGATCACTTTAAAACTTTGTCTCTTCATCAAGCATGTCGTCTGCCATATGAGAAAGATAAGACACATGTACCAGACTTGTTCGTTAAAGTGCAATTAAGCTTATTAACCCTTGTCGAAGTTCAATTGAAAATCAACTTTTACTTTTGAAGTTCACAAAATTTCAATTTAAACTTTTTAGGGAAAATAATTGATTTAAGCACACAAAATTCACAAACACCATTAATTTTAACTTAATTTTAATGAGATTCCAAAAAATATTAGGTGTTTATGATTTTAATTCACATTTAGGTGTGTTTACGATTCATCAAATGGGTTTACGATTTACAATTTGGGTTTACGATCAGACAAGTGGGTTCACGATCGGGTCAAAAACAGTTCGGCGTAAGCCCAGTCGTAATCTAACAGCCCAGTCGTAAACACGCTAAAACCCAAAGCCCGATCGTAAACGCTGAGGATCGTAATCAATGGATCGTAAACTCGGATCGTAAACACCAAAGGTCGTCTTCAACCTCTCGACGATCGTAAACGTCGAGTCCGCTATTGTTGAACCTGCAATAAAACTGGTAAACCCGTTAAACCTCGAAAAACTTGAAGCAAGAACATCTATAACTACCTTTATGAGTTTCAATCACCAAAACAACTTCAAATCTCGAGAAATTAACTCGAAATCAGTAGAAAAGAATGAAGTGTTCACCGAGTAAACCCTAGACAGAAACAATTGCAAATAGACCGACACAAGAGATGAGGAAACACAAAATTGATGAATGCCTTATGGTCGGAAACGGATGGCGAATGTGTTTGTGTGCTCGGATTTCTCAGATGACGGTCGAAGGTGGGTGTGAAGGATTTTCCGGCGTGGGTGTGCGGTGGTTAGGGTTCGGTGGAGAGGATCGGAAACGCAGATGGGAGAGATAAATGATCGGATCGTAATCAGTGAAGGGTATTTATACCCTTTTTTAAAAAAAATTTCATTTGACCCCTCCAACTTTCAAGAACTTTAAAAAAATACTCCCAAACCTCTAAAGAGTTAATTCTCTTAACAAAATGTTAGCTTTGAGTGAAAATTGAGAACTTTACGAAGCTTCCCATCAGATTCATACCCCGAGTATCTGATCATGATCATAAATTTAATATTAAAAAAAATAAATTTAAAGACTTGAGCTATAAAATAAACCATAAACAATTAACCCTAATTACAGAAATTTAAAAATTACTTGCCTCGAAGCTGATTAAAAATCGTGGATCAAACCAGACAAATCTTTAACTGAGGAACCCTTTTTAGCTTCCGTTACTCGACGCTCTAAACGATTGTTCAAAAATTTTGAAACCATATAAACTCACATCCAGTTAAAACATTTTAAGTGCTTAATTATGGTACATAATTACCGTCATGTTTAACCGTCCCCACACCCAATTGTTCATAGCAAAACCTACCCAACCTCAGAGTTTATTGAGGATTCACAAACCCCCAACTTGAGGAACCATGCAACACCGTCATGACAAACACTTATTTTCTTAATTATCAGTTGATGATCAGGTCGGCCGCATAAGCACGCAGAGAAGACCAAACACAATAATTTATTTTATTTTCATCAACATTCATCATCATTTTTTTTATTTTTCTTTTCATTTTCTTTTTCTTTTCATTTTTTTGTGTGGTGTTGTCATGACATCATAAAGATGGCGTGTGAGAGAGTGAATACTAGGTGAATACCACTCTCAACCCATTTTTGCTGGGACTCAGTCTTTTAAACTATGTAAACTAGGATGGAAAACTAAACATATATAAGAGTTAAGTTTACTGCACTTACATGGATGATCATAGTTTTTGATTTAGCTTACCGAACATCATCTTTGAGACGTCTTTCACTTCTGCCTTACACGTGTCAGTCTCCGATCGTCTTGGAAATTTATATCACTTCCTACCAACTCAAGGCAAACAAAAGACAACATAAAACCCTCAAACAGATATATTTTAGCTTTTCTGAAACAACAATATTTCTTCCCCTGTTTTTATGAGGCTTTTGAAAGATAAACACATTTTTTTTATAAATTTCAAAAAAAATATTTACAAGGAAGTTTGATCAGATCATTCCTCGAAGGCAATCATCCTTAGGCCTTCGACACACATTTCAAATTTGGGGCGAGGTAGGGGTTTTGTGAAAATATCAGACACATTCTGGTCTGAGCTCACCTTTTGGAGCTGAATTAACTCCCGATCATAACAATCACGAATAAAATGTACCTTTATGTCTATGTGCTTTGTTTTTGAATGATGAACGGGGTTTTTCACAATTTCTAGAGCAGCAGCGTTATCACAAAAGATAGGAGTGTTAACGAATTCCTTACCGTAATAAATGAGCTGATTTTGTATCCATACTACCTGTGAGCACCCAGCGGATGCTGCCACATATTCAGCTTCTGCAGTTGACTTCGAGACGGTATGCTGCTTTTTGCTCTTCCAAGAAATGAGTCGATCTCCCAGATACTGACATCCACCAGTTGTTGACTTCCGGTCAAGATCACTGCCTCCATTATCACTGTCAGTATATGCAAACAATTGGAAATCAGTGTTCTTTGGGTACCAAAGTCCAAGCCTAGGCCTGCCCTTTAGATACCTAAAAATACGTTTAACAGCAATTAAATGTGAAAGTTTAGGATTAGCCTGATATCGGGCACACAGACACACTGCATGCAAATATCCGGCCTGCTTGCTGTCAAGTACATAAGTAATCCAATCATCGAGCGATACATGAATTCACTCACTGGCTCCCCATCTGCATCTGCTGTCTGTAGAGGTCTGGATGCCATGGGAGTTGAGATTGGCTTGGAGTCTTGCATCTTGAATTTTTCTAGAATCTCATTCACATATTTTGATTGGTGAATAAGAATCCCAGATTCATCCTGTTTTACTTGCAAGGCTAGGAAGAAGCTCATCTCTCCCTGATCGCTCATTTCAAATTTCTTTCTCATTATCTCTTCAAACTCGGTGCATAATTCTTCGTTTGTTTACCCGTAGATGATGTCATCTACATAGACCTGCACCATGATGATGCCATCCTAAACACTCCTCTTGAGTATCCATTCTCCACCAGATGAGTTGATAGTGTCTCGTACCACGTGCGAGGAGCTTGATGTAGTCCATACAAAGCCTTATCCAGAAGATACACATGATCTGGATACTCCTCATCTACAAACCCCGGTGGTTGAGTCACATACACTTCCTCATTCATTTCTGCATATAAAAATGTTGTCTTAACATCCATCTGGCGAACTGTGAAGTTTAGAAATGATGCCACTGCTAGAAATATCCGGATAGCCTTCAATCTTGCCACGGGTGCATACATCTCATCATAGTCAATTCCATGAATTAGTCTGTGGCCCTGAACAATCAACCGTGCCTTGTTTCTAACAATTATACCCGTGTCATCCTTCTTGTTCTTGTATAGCCAACGTGTGGTATAACCTTCTTGTCCTCTGGCCTTTCCACTAGACGCCACACTCCCAGCTTAGAAAACTGATTAAGTTCATTGTGCATGGCCTCTATCCAACTTGGATCTCTGAGAGCAACCATCACATTAGGAGGCTCAATCTGGGATATGAAGCACGAATACATGCAGAAATTAATGTCTCCCGTACGGCTTCTAGTTGTAACCCCTGCTGAAACTGGCCCAAGTATATTGCTAATTGGATGGTCTTTGTTGATCCTTGATACTTAAACATCTGGCACAGAAACAGAAACAGGCAGGTTAGAATTAACAATATTATCACTCATACCTTGGTTTTGAGAGATTTCTGAATCATCATCTTTAGTTCCCGAAGATCTCGGAGCATCTGCATTGACATTTGTGGGAACTGCATCTGGTGCTTTCTCACCAACTTTCTCAGCATGAGATCTTGATTCAGATGATTGTGCAATAATGTCTTCCTCTTCACCCAAATGATGGAAAACATTTGAAAAGTTGAACCCTTCAAACAGTGACCCATAGTCAAAAATCCAATCCGGTCAACTCCCAGTATCTGTAGGATTGTCTTCAAGCCAGTCCATGTTATATGCCTCAATGATGACTTTGGTGGTTTTGTTGAAGACACGAGAAACACTATTTGATGAGTAACCCACAAAATAACACTCATCAGCCTTAGCTTCGAATTTCCCCACATCCGACTGAATCGGAACCGTGCAAGGACACCCGAATGTCTTGAAATAACCCACCGTTGGCTTCTCTTTATAGACAATCTCATATGGAGTCTTCTCATGACGTTTGTTTAAAAGAACACGATTCTGCACGTAACAAGCCGTATTGACCGCTTCAGCCCAAAAGAAGGTTGACAATTTAGCTTCACACATCATTGTCCTTGCTGCTTCAATGAGTGTCCTGTTTCTTCTCTCAGCGACTCCATTCTGTTGCGGAGTGTAGGGCGCACTGAATTGTCTCTCTATCCACTTTTCTCCACAGAACATATTTAACTCAAAATTCTTGAATTCTGTTCCGTTGTCCGTTCTGATAGCCTTGACCTTCTCGTTCAGATGATTCTCTATAAGCGTGACAAACTGTTTCACTAAGATCGGAGTTTCATACTTGTTTGATAAGAAGAAGACCCAAGTGAATCGTGAGTAGTCATCCACAATCACGAGACAGTAAGAGAATTTGCTGATGCTTTGAACTTGCATTGGCCCAAATAAATCCATGTGAAGAAGTTGTAACACGGATGACATTGAATTTGCTATCTTCGGACGGTGTGGCAACTTGTGCTGCTTCCCCTTCGCACAAGCCACACATTTTTCTACAGTAGAGAAATCTTTGATAGGCAGTTTTTTGACATGTTCTCCCTTTGCAAGCTTGGTCAAATTCTTCATGTTAGCATGCCCCAGACGCCTATGCCACAAAAGAGCTAAGTTCTCATTTTGTTTGGATATGAGACAGGCTTCTACTGAAGTTGGGGGTTGACCCATATTAAGATGATAAGAGTTTGCTCTTCTCGGAGTACGCATCAAGATGCACTCCTCTGGAATCTTCACACCAGGCTTGAGAATAATGCACTCCTTGCGGTTGAACAACACAGACTAGTCTCTATCACAAATCTGAGAGACACTCAGTAGACTGTGTGACAGCTCCTCCACATAGTGTACGCCAGAAAACGATAAATTACCACTTCTCACCACTCCTTTCTTGCTTATCCTTCCACCCACACCACCTGCAAATGATACTCCTCCCCCATTGAAGTCTTCCACATCTTCTAAAAGGGATAAATCTCCGGTCATATGTCGGGAGCAACCGCTATCAACGTACCAGAGATTGTTGATAGATCTTCTTGGCCGTCCCTACATAAATCAGAGATCAGTGAGATTTAGGTACCCAGGCCATAACAGATCTGGGCACACCTTTGGAATCAATGTAAATAACTAATTGGAGGGTCATTTCTTTCTTTTCAGGTACATTCACATTTTGAATGTTGACTTTTGGTTTCCAGGTGGTGTCTTTCTGTGGTTTAAACACATTTGAAGAGTTCTTGACAGACACAGGTTTCTTTTGCGGAGATGTGGCCTTTTTACCAGATGGCTTCTTAACAGGTGTCCACTTAAGTTTCAGTTTTGTGTAAACTAGTTGTTTTGTTTGAGTGACATCTTTTTGTTTTAAAACCCGTTGCTCAACTTTTGCTTTGCCATTAGGTTTATTAACTCTTTTGACTTTAGCCATTTGTTTCTCAACAAATTCTGATTTTATCTTATCATTTCTTTTATAAACTCCTTTTGATGCATAAGTTGGTTTTGGAGTTTTGGCCACATTCCATTTTTCAACAACAGGCTTTGTCACAGGTGCCTTTGTGTTTGAAACCTTAGACTGTTGAGTCTTTATTGGTTCCAAACACTGCTTCCCCTTAAACAAAGCTTGTTGCTTCTGGTTTTGCTTTTCTCCTGTCATCATTTTCTCCAACATACTAGTCCGTGGGTTTTGCAGATAGTATGGTTGAAATGGCCTATTCACACAATTAGCAGCAAAGTGTCTTGGTTTTCCACATTGAAAACAGTTCATGAGTCTAGGTCCATTGACATGACTACAGAGGTATGAACGTCTTGGGTAAGACGACTTCCACTCTGGCTTATCATCCCGTTTGTGTATAACACGTTTTGTATCTTTTTCCGGTTGTGTAATTAAACAAAATTGCTCTGACTTAGTCTTGTTTGTTCTATTGAAAGCCGACACAACCCGGGGATAAGCTACAAAGTCTTTGGGCTTAGTCTCACGACCTACTTTAGTGTTAGGCACACGAATTTTAAAACCATCAACTTTTTCATTGGAATTAGAAAGATGTTTTGACAACACAGATACAACTACTTGTTTTGACTTGGACGTATTAAGTTCTGACACAGATGCCAGAACATCGTCCTTGGGTAAATTAAGACTAGAACTACTAGACACATGACATTCATTGACTTTCAAACATTCAGCATCCTCCCCTGACACATCTTCAATACCTACTTCATCTGCACATGAAACAAAGCCATCAGCAGGTTCAACACTATTGTTTAATGATTCATGGGACGGACCTGATTTACTTGTGGATGCCATTGTTTCATTCTGATTACCCAACCCATAGATCATGTGTTTCTCATTTTCAAATTCCTGATCAGTCATAGGTGTCACTCCAACTAGAACACTATCTAACGGAGGTCCTATCTCATGTGTTCCTGCTTCAGACCGATCAACCTGATCCGGACTTGGCAGTCTTGCAGTGCTTAAATCCTTGTGCAATGTCTGGTGTAAGTGCCATAGTCATAATGGCAAATGCCCTCTCTGCTTTGTTGCATCTTTTCCAATCATCATCATCATATTCGTCTTTCGTTTTAGCTTTACCTGCATTGGTTCCTTCTGGATGTGTAGGTGTGTGTGGCCCATGAATTACCGCTCTCCATAGCCTTAGATCAACACTCTTCAAGTGGTTTTCAAACCTATATTTCCATTCCAGAAAGTTATCAGCCGATGTGAGTCTAGGTGGATGAGTGATGGATCCAATTTCAAAGTCCAACTTCTGATACATACTTGGTTCTAAATCCATTACGTAAGCTTAGGGAACTTAAATCTAAAGTCCAAATGTCCAAAAAGTGAGATTACGATCACAAACACCTGATTACGATCGCAAATACTTGATTACGATCGTGAACACTAATTACGATCCAAGAAAAAATCGTAAACACCAGATTACGATGAGAGTCACTCGTAAACTTCGATCCCGACAGAGAGAATCGTAAACACAGATTACGATCACCGATTACGACAAGCACGAGTCGTAAACACACGATTCCGATCAAAGGAAATCGTAAACACCAATTACGATCTAAAAAACTCGTAAACTTCGATTACGATATGTGATTCCGATAATGAAATGTCGTAATCTCCAATTACGATCAAGTACAATCGTAATCACCAAACTTCCGGATCGTAAACACGATAAAAATGCGATCTTGAACTCGTAAACCCGAATCTGATGAAGATCTTCAAACTACGCAGTCGTAAACACCAAAATAACCCAGAAACACGATCGTGAACTCGATGAACAGCAGCAGCAGCACTCGTAAACACCAAAACACCTTCAAATCTTCAAAAACCAAGACTTTTTCCAAAAAAACAGCTTGAATCCAATATAGTGAGAGCCTCGAATCAGTGATTCTTGGCTCTGATACCAATTATAGGTCCGAAAATCAACCAATCACGATATCTTGATCACAAACGAGTGCGGAATCCTCGTATGTGATTGATTCAAGAAGAAAGTAGAAGAAATAGATTTGAACAATGATAAAGTTCAAATCTTGAATGAATAACACTACAATCTTGGAGCAAATGAACCGATCGTAAACTATAGAGTGAAAGAGAAATCGTAATCCAAAAGCTTGATTAAACATAAACAAGAGAGGTATTTATACTACCTCTTACAAAACCTAGGGCCAATCATAAACACTATAGGCCTAATCATAAACATATAAAATCGGCCCACATGGCCTAACAATTAATCTATTCAAGCCCAATAACAAATAATAACCTAGCCCATAACTAATGTTCATGCCTATAATATATATAGCCCAACAAAATTAATTGATGTTGGGCTTTGCGGTAACAAGTTATCCTCAAGATTACCGCGAATGGGGTTATGAAAGAACAAATAATCAAATATTGTGTTACAGTTGTATCATAATATCAATCAGGTGTTTGACTGGATGGTTATATTTATTGTCTAATAAATATAGGACTTGTAGAAATAATTATAGTTCCAATAATTATTTAAAGTGTGTTTGTATGTTTAATGATTCTTCCCAAAAGTATTTAAAATAGTTTAACGGAATGACTTTGTATACGATCAAAAGAAAGTATGAAGTTTGCTTTTCATGTATTTCTCCCCCATTGATAAAATAGTAAAGGAAAAGGAGTCGTGAAACTCACTTGATTCAAGATAATGATGAAAGATGTATCGCGCTGGATGTAGGAAGTAAACAGTGTCCTAGTAATAAATAATAAGACAGTTTTAAAGTCTTGCTTCAGTTGGATAACGTTCAGTTACCCAGATGATCATGGTCGAGTCTTGACATAACATTCCCGTTTGTATTGTTTGAAAAACCCATTTGGAATATTTATCGTTCAAATAAATATTTAGGTTAATGAATATATTTATAGTCGAATAAATATATAACTTGTAGAAATCATTATAAATCAAATAATTTTTTTCAGATTATGAAAATACGTATTCAATCAATTTTTGAACATTGAGACAAATAATTAAGTATTTTATTATTTGTAGTTCACGATATATATTTAAGTCCGAGTTTATAATTACGTATAAGTCATAGAAATATTTATCCAATAAATGATATATGTTTCAATATTCTCAAGATTTTAGAAAAAATAAATCTTTATATTTTTTAGAAATTTAGTCAGTGGCTCTGCCGCTATAAGATTCAAGTATCTAGATACACGTATCTGACAATTGATCGTTATGATAATTAATATTTAACTCCGTAAATATTATTATGTTTATGTTATCTCAAATAGTTTTCTAAATTATATTTAGAAAATAATCAAAATATTAAAATGAGATATCCGTATGATGTGTTTTTAACACTTTTAGGCATATATTATACCTTATATACAAACATCAACCCCATAGTACCATTTATAAAACATGATGTACTATTTATATTGCTTATGTTACCACCATATTAACTTTTTGGGTACAAGCATCCATTGCCTCAATTTATAAGTCATATACAGCGCACTTAGGTCATCGTCTTCTACCTAATATTAGTCTTGGCCCATACCTCAAGGACTTTTCCTCACTCCTGCTACAGCAAAAGGTACAAGAAGCTGCCAAAATGTGTTATATGTTTTCCTCTCAACTTTATCCCTTTCTTCTCCATTGTAACTTTCACCACCTCTTCTACTTCTTCTCTCCGACGAAACAACATCGACTTTCGAAGAAGAAAACCACCAGTCTGGCCGCTCATTAAATCGATCACCTCTATCTGTCGCCTTCCTGTTTCTCCACCAATAGGGTGAGCAACCATCGATCTGTGCTTCGCATGTATCGATTTTCACTTCACTATGTGTATGTGTGTTTTAATGCCCTTCGTGTGTTTGTATTTTTCCCTTTTTAATAGCCCTAAACCCCAAATTTTGTTGTTTTATCTTAGATTTGGGTTGTTCATTTTCTTTTTTGCTTTATACTGTTACTGTATTGACGTTTTCTTCACAATTTCTATCTAATGATTTGCTTAGGGTTTTATGCAGAGGCGGTTGTAGGTTGCTAAACTGCTAAACCTTCTATTCAGTTCCTGCTGTAGAAGAATCACTTGATGGCTGAAGGCACAATGGATTTCTCGGTTCATTGTAGTAACATGCCCATTTTTATTTTGGTTTCATGTTTTGGAATATCCTTCATTATTGTAACCATTCTTGACGATTGCCCTTAAAAATTAGGAGAAAAAAGTCTATATTGTTCATCCATTTTACAAGCCCTTATTATGGTTTTTAGATACATGATTTCAGATAATAGTTACTGCTTTGAAAGCTAAAGACAATAGTTCAAGAATACAAAAATTATAATTTATTCGTTGTTCAGAATACTAAGGAGTCCGTATTGTATGCATCAAATACTCTTTAGCCATCACTTTTATGACGGAATGGATATTAGTATTTTACTCTAATATTTTAGGTTTTGTGTATTTAAGTTCATGTTTTTTGTGACATTACTTTTGATTACGTGTTTTTTGTAGGTTGGACTGAAGCCCGGCATGTTCTAATTCCATTACATTTGGTATAAATTTAGTATTGTTGTTTTTTATTTGATACTTGCTATATAATTTATGCATTTATGTTAGTAACAAGATTAGTGATTAGGTTTTGTTATATGCATTGAATTAGGTGGTCATATCTATTGCCGAATTACTCCTGTGGTCTATGTTATGTAGTTGATTAGTTGCTGTATTTTTGGCATGTAGGTTATGCAGCTTCGGTGTCTTTTTGTTTGGAAAGGGTTGTGCATTGCAGATTAATGAAACTTGCTACTAAAGTGTGTTTTTAGTTCCTGATGTTGTGATTTTCCTTTGTTGATTTATCCTCTTTTTGTGTTGTATTTCAATTTGGATGTCAATTTGGGTCATGAAATCCGACACTTCAATCACGTACATTCGCTTAAGCTTATTTAGCTTCCAAAATTACTAATAGAAGTTTCAAAGTTCCACTCCAGTTGTGGTTTGTACCTGCCCTTCTCAACTAACATGTGTTGAATAGTGTTTTTTGTATTAGCTTATGGGGTAAGCAATCTTTAATAGAACTTATGTTTATTTTATATTTCAGGGCATCACTGCATAGAAGGAAAGTAAAGGTATTGTTTTGAAATACAAAAAAGTGAACTTGAAAGAAGTTGTATCAACTGTTAAGGAGCTGATTCTATCTCAAGATGTTTTTGTGCATCCCGATTGAAGACCGGATTAACATGCAAGTAAGATATGAAAGATATGTTTGACTACAGAACATCAATAAATCTAGGTGCGTGAGCCATGTTGACTATCTTCATCAAATCACTATGTAAGAATGTGTCCGATTCTGATTCTAGAAGTCATAGTGTGCTTGAGTGTGTTTCAGACTTTACAACTTTATAGGTTGTGATTTTTGAACTACTGTTAGGCTAAAAAAGTATATTGCAGTTAATATAGGTTAAAGGATGTCAAATTTCATGATATGCTTATAAATCTGGGTGTGTTACAGTGATAGGGCAACGATATGTTGGGATTCTAATTTTTTTCTTTCAAATGCAGATATAGAAGTTTGCTTGAACCTTGGGATCTTTGCTTTAAGGACATTAGGACTTATATTTTTCCTTTAAATATTGATTTTAATAATGAAATATTCAAACAGGTCTTATAGTAAGTACTACAAAATTATTTTGTTCACAAATGGTTAGTACATGAGTATAGTTCAAAATAATATATGCCTAATATATAATAGATGCATACATGGAGTAGACACCCTTAATTGATTAATTGATATATTTCTGGCCATCTACTTAGCAAATATGTTGTTTGATTTTACTTGATTTCATATTTTGTGTTGTTTCCCATTTTCGATTTGGGTATTCATTTTGGTCATTATTTCCTACAGAGTCATACAATATGTAAAAACACCACCGCGAAGCGCGGGTGGCCCAACTAATCTTACTGCATTATATTTGTTTATATGTTCTTTAGCATCTATATATAATTTCTGCTATAGTTTTGATATTTTCTCAATTCAACATGACTTGCTACAGGAACGAATCTGGCCGGTTTATTGTTGTTGATTTATTTATGTTTGCTGTCGGTTCTTTCCCTATCTGTAGACGCATCTAATCAGGTCTATTCATTGCATTTTTATTCTTCATTTCTAATCCTTTCCATGTATTTTTTCCATGCATTTGGTACACTAGAAGAGCTAATTGGTTGACAAGGCTAGGGACCTTAAAAGGGAGTTTGTTACGACTTTAGAGTTGTCTTATTTGTGCATCTCTATCAAATGGAATAGGTTTGGATCGGAGACATCTTTGTTTTTACAGTATATCCAGAAAGATGCAGCTTCGGGTAAGTCCTTGGCAAATAGTAGGCGTCACTAATTTTCCATACAAATCCTTACCCTTATTAACTGCTACATCTGCTCCATCTTTTTGGGATTGTATAGCTCAACTGTTAGATAATTGAGATTTTAAACTAATGGGCACATGTTCAAGTCTTGCTATAAAAAAATTCATCATAATCAGGTGTTATGTCTGCTCCATACACACAGGGGGAGTATATGTTTTGTGAGGACATTATAAAAAAAACCCTATGGACTTTTCTTGAAAGTAGATATGGGTCATTCTCCTAACATATGATTATTTTGGAGAAACGAACAACCGTTTGAAAGCTTATTTTACAAGCCTTTATTGCAGTTCATTGTGTTTAACAATTTTGAAGTACAGCTCCTTCAAACATGATATACAAGTCACTACAACAAGTCATTAAATTTGACTTTTACAAAAACATATGGGGATTTTAACACAAAGATGTGCAGATACAAGTTGTTTATGCGTGGCGCTATTGCTTCGTAACTTTGGACGTTTGGTTTGTTCGTTAAAGTTGACATACTCGACGTGCAAAGACCCTGCTGCGAAGCGTAGGTCGTCCCACTTGTTTGTAACAATATATAAGTTTCACGTTGAGAAAGTCCAAAATATAATGCCGTATATTTTGAGGTCCAACGTCCGGAATTAATATATGATATATATATATATATATATAAGTAGTCCAACGTCCGAAATTAATATATATATATATATATATATATATATATATATATATATATATGAGAGAGAGAGGAGAGTTAGGCTACATCACATAAAAACGCTACATCCATTACGGATTGATCTGGGGCGTCCATCAAGCTCATCCAACAGCCAAGATCTATGGTGTTTTCGCCTATGGCGTTTTCGGTGGGGGAAAAAACACCATAGGCGGAAACACCATAGATCATGGCTGTTGGATGATCTTGATGGACGCCCCAGATCAATCCGCAATGGATGTAGCGTTTTTGCTTGATGTATTTTACCCTAAACCTTATATATATATATATATATATATAGCGGGTTGTGATAACTTAAAGTAATTATTTCAAGTTATTAAGATGAGATCTAAACTATGAGAACTTAGTTATTAATTATGAGTCCAAACGCTCGGTATTTAGAAATACATATGTTTTATAAAACTAAATACAATTTTATAACAACATAGCTAATAATATATCCCTTATACTTTTGTGTCCAAAAAATATATCCGTTTATATATTTTTAGTCCAATATGTCATTTTGATGGTTCTCGAGTCAGTTTTTTTTTACCACTTGGGTCTATAATCTTTTTAGTCTTCACAATGATTATCGAATATATTTTGTGATACAAGTTCCTAAATATTAACATTAGTTTAAATATTTAGGATGATTTGTTCATTTTATATATTTAGAGGTGGAGTGTCAAGACTCGTTTTGGGTGATTATAAATATAAAAAATGAACAATAAAGATGATTATATTGAAAAGTTTAGACTTTTACCTCTAGCAGTAGACTAGGTGACGAACCGAAAGAGGCGAGAATATCTCCGTAGACTCGATCGAAAAATATCGAACTTTAAAAGTGTTGACCTAAAAGATAAAGTGGCCTTTTGCGGGCTAGTTTTCGGTGGCTTACGGTGATCGTTAGGGACAAACGTTGAGACCATTTGAGAGGTGGCTGGGTGGACGTGCCGTTGGTGGTGAAATGGTGGCTCGATGGTGGTCCGATGGTGGCATAGTGGTGGTGTAAAGGGGGTGACTTGAGCATGTTTTGGGGCTGGTCAAAATAATAAAACGGGAATGGAGGTTAGGAGCCGATTGGACCAGAAGAGATCAAATGTTGTTTTGTTTGTGTGGTCGGCTAATAAGTTCGAAACGGTGAGATGGGTCTTGATGGATTCGGCCGAGAGAAATAAAGAAAGGAGAGGAGAAGGTGTTGTGACTTGTTTGCTACATTTGAGTTTTCTTTTATAAGAGAGGTTGAGTGTTTAGGGGTTTTGAGGGTATGGGAGGTTGAGTGTGTGAGTGTCAATAAGCAATCAAAAATAGGCATGTGTGAATTAGATTGGAAGATATTTTAGTTGTAGGTTGTTTAAAGTTCTTTTTTTATATATATAAAACTTCCTAAGTGTCTCACTTTTTATAAAAACTAAAAAAGATAATGGGATTTTTATAATTTTTGTGTGTCAAAAATTATATGAAAATAAAAATATGGGCTTTTATTGTAAGTGGGCCAAAATCTCGAAAAAATATATATAAAAGGAGTGGGCCGGCAACGAGCCCACAGCAGCGGGGCCGGTCGGTTGGGCCGAAGGGTTGGGCCGGATCATTCGGGGTGTCGGGCTGGATCAACGGACCAAGTTTCGGGCTCGGGAAAATAGTTTTGGGCTATTGGGCCTTGTTGGGCCCAATTCGGGTTGCTGATGAATTACACCGAATTGTTTTGGCATTTTGATCCTGTCGAGTTTCTAAATAATTTGCAGGTCTTAGCCATTAATGAACGACTATGGTTTTATAGGTTCCGGTATTATTTATTTTATTTGTTCGCATACCGTGTTGAAAATTTTCAGCCTTGAAAACTTCTTTCTTAACTTGCTTCATCTTCAATTTCTTCAGGTTTTCTGATTTTGACTCTTGAACCTCACAATCTGCAACACCTTTTGCTTTATATCCCAAACCAACATTCTATCCAGAAATCTATTTCTCAGAACTTCATGATTTATTCCCGTTCTTCGCCAAACGAGAAAATTCAGCTTTGACTTCTTGCACATTCTTTTGATCATAGAAAATTGTCTCATTAAAATCAGGTTGAGACTGAATTTTCTCAGTAGAAGTAGCTGACTTTTCGTTTTCTGTCGACGTCAAATCAGACACAAACTTTGGAACTTGAGGAACTTCAGAATTCTTCTCAATCTTTTTACCCTTCTTATTATTCTTTTTCTTCTTCACACCCTTCTCTTCTTCTTAATTCGATGATGAAAACTTGGAATAATCACCATCTTCAACTTTTTCCTTCACTTCATTAAAAGCTTCTTTGATACTAGCAGGGGGTGAAGCTGTTTTGTCAAACATCTTTTCAAAATTTTCATCATTGACTAAGAAGCTTGTGAAAGATTGTGAATTGGTGACATTATTCAATAGACGATTTGCATCAATCACTTGAATTTTCAAATCTAAAATCTTCTATTGTGCTTCAGCCAATTCATTCTCGGTAGTTATCAACCTCTTAGCAACTTTGTGAGTTTTAAATTTTTGTAATCGAATGTTATCAAGCTCAGCAAACATTTCTTTCTCCCATTTATCTTCATTTCTTTTCTAAATTTCAATATTTGCACCTTGCACTTTATTCACACTCACTAACTCTCTCTTTTCATCTAATAACTACCCCATATCAACCAGATAAGCCTCAAGTTTAGCATCATACTCATCAGAAGTTTTGGTAAGCATATCTAGCTTAATTTTTTATTTATCAAACAAATTCTGAAAGTCATTTGCAGCATCTTCCGCTTCATCCTTCCATTTCTGAACTTTTTAACCAATTTCTCCTTTTCTTCAACCAACTTAGCATTCCTCTCTTCACAATCCTTTTCATTCTTTTTAGATATCCCCAAATCTTTTTTTACCAGCTGAAGAACTTCGGTAATCATATTAACTTCCTTCATCAAATAATCATTTTCTTTCACTAATTTCTCATTTTCCTTTAACAAACTCTCAATCATAGATTCGAATTTTTCATTTTCAGCAACTTCATATGAACTTGAATCAGAATAATACTCATCTTGCTCATGTGTGACAATCAAAGTTGATTTATCACAAAATACTTTACCCCAATTATAGTTTTTATCATCTTGAGCATCAATGTTGTTGTATACGAATTACTTGATGATGGTTGAGAACCATTGGTGGCTTTTGAATCAGATTTTTGTTATGAACTTGTTGACATTCTTTTGCTAAATGTCCAAGATTTGAACATTTGTAACATTTTATCTTGGATATATCAAAACCCAGCTTTCCATTTGATCCAAAATGTTCTCTTCTAGTTTTCTTGAAATATCTCTTTGACTTTGATTCAAGATAGCCAATTGCCAAGCAATATCCATGTCAGTTAGCTGATCATCATCAATTTCATCAAGATCTTTTTCAGTTAACCATGCATTGCTGACATCATTGATAATCATTCTAAAAGAAGATGTAATGAGAGCAGAAATCAATTTTGCATTATCATCCACTGACTTGACAGAAAATGCACTTTGATTTGATGATTCTGGAATCATAAAACTACAACCTCTTGAAGTAGTATTACCAGATACTTCAGACATGTTTCCAATAAAAGAAGTAGTAGGTGCAGAACTGAGACCACTCGGTTTAGCCTTAGCATTTATGCTTGAAGCATTCTTTCCATGATATAATTCTGGATTTTGCAACTTAGCAGTTGATTTCTTTGAATTCAACATTTCTATTTCTCGAGCATGAAGTTTACCAGTGAGCTCATGAAAGGATAATGTGGAAAATTCTTTGTCATGTCTGAGTAGCAAAACATAATTTTCCCATTTTTCTGGTAAATTTTCCATTATCTTCTCTTTCAATTCTTCATCAGTCTTTTGAATCCCAACAATTTTCAATTCACCGATAAGATGTGAAAATCTTGATACAAGATCCGTAATATTCTCATTTTCATAATGTTGAAAGTTGTCAAACTCTTTATTCAACACCTTTCGTCGACTCTTTTTGTATTCATCATTTCCTTCACACCTTGTTGATAATGCATCCCATAATTGTTTTGATTTCTTGCAAGTGCTGAATTGATGTAATAACTCGGTAGGTAAAGCCATGGTAAGATAACCAAACACCTTTTACTCAAGTTCATAGCTTTTCCTTTGAGTAGCATCAAAAGTATGAATTTCTTTGAAATCTCCTTGATCAGTTGAGTAGCAATCAATTCAGGGATGATGGTGATTTTTGATCTTCATGGAAAGGTGGTGTATTCTGATTCTCATGCAAACCGATGTGTCAAAGTTCTCGATTATGGTTTGGATCTTTCTAATCAAATGCCTGATACATTGTTTAGTCATGAAGTTGACGTTATAGGCTTTGATTGTTGATATATTGGGATGGATTTCATTCTGATCGTGTTGGTTTTCATAAAGATTAGAGTGTATTACAATTCGGTGAAGGTTAAAGATTTATGTCAAATGCGGTGATGCTTGTGAATGGGATGCTATTACCGTGGAAGTGCTTGAAGAAAGGGGGAATTTTATTGATGTTGGTGATTGTACAAGATTGCAAGCTAATTCCTGCATACCTGAAGTTTCAGTCAAGGGGAATTTGCTAAAGATAGAGGTGTCTACAGCAAACGGACTGAAGATTGCTAGAAGTTAAAGACCTACATTCGACAGTAACGTCCAAGGGGGAATTTGTTAGAACATGTTCTGTGTGTGGTCGTTACTGTGCGAATAGTTTAAATATTGAGATTGTAAACTAGGCTAGACTGCCAGCGTACCAAGTCACGTACAAGTTAGTACGGAGCAGTGTACCAAATGGTTCGCTGGGTAAGCTGGTACGCTGGACAGGTTACCTATAAATATGTGAAGTCTAGATTGCAATGTTACATTTCTTGGTCATTTCTGTGTGTTCTTAGTGAGAGAGGAGGTTCTGTCCAAACCTCCTCCAGAGCTCCAATCGATGTATACTCCTATAGGTTTGTAATCATTCGACATTGTTTAATGACAAGAATCTCTGTCTCTATCCTTTTATGATCTGGAAATGATCCATATATGGTTTTACAACTGGTATTAGAGCACTTGTAAAACCACGAAAATGATCTTACTACTGCATGCTTTGATCAATCTAGTGAACATGAAAATTAAATAAGAGAATTCTTATTGAATCACTTGAAGATTACAAATACTCTCTCTGGTTTCTCTCTCGAACACACACAGAGAAGGTGTAGAAATGACAAAATTACTTAGCTCACAACTAACATGAGCTATTTATAGTTAGTGACAATCTGGCATGTGTACCAACTGGTGGACCATTTGGTACGGGCATACCATTTGGTACGTCGTACCAATTGGTACGACACCATTGTATTGCCACTACAACTCACAGACTCCCTCTAATCTAGATACAATACACGAGAGACATTGTAGCATAGGAATATGCTCTAACAATATATATATATATATATATATATATATATATATATATATATGTATATATATAGGTAAATAAAACGGATCCTTGATCCTAAGTATGGTGGAGTCAATATTGATTGGAATAACGACACTAGCAACTTATAGTCAAGTGGCTAAGACCAGTTCCATTCACCACTCTCACGGAATGTACGTCTGACCAGAGTCAAGTTCACGAACACGTAGCTTTCTGTCCAACCCTCGTTCCCAACCAAATACTTTCAGCCCGCACATGCGTGGTCAGCCGAGTCACCTTTCGGATCATGCATCGTCCCTCGACCGGGTGTCATAGGTCCGGCCTTTGGGATTTCGACTCCCCAAATGGTCTGTGTACGTGAAGCACGCATGGTTAAAAAAATCAGTAATACACTTTCAATAAGAATAAGATTTTTATAAAGTCATTAGACATACCTTGGATCATTGCAATAAAAACAACTTCAAGACTCGTTGAAAATTTGTTAATTCCAATCAAGTGTAAGAATTTGGCCAATCATGGCTTAAAGATTTGCCAGTCAGTAAAAGAAGATTTTATAGACAAAATACTTTCATTTACTAAACTGGTTGAATTTATTATAGACTCTTACATACTTGAAGATATAAAGGAACCAAGTGGCTCGGTAACTAATCTACAAGTGAGGGGGAGAGGAAAGAATTGAG
Organism: Deinandra increscens subsp. villosa; assembly: GCA_039602395.1. Taxonomy (NCBI): domain Eukaryota; kingdom Viridiplantae; phylum Streptophyta; class Magnoliopsida; order Asterales; family Asteraceae; genus Deinandra; species Deinandra increscens. Next base: position 54,219,043 of record JBCNJP010000007.1, on the reverse strand, counting down.
CAAGTTGAGAATTGAGGGAGAGCAAGCTTTTATAGGCAAATCCTAGAGAACGGCACGGGGCTTGCTCCATCAGGCACGGGCCATCCTGTGTCGGACGAGCAGAATGTTGTCTTTTCTGATGTCAGTGGCACGGGGCGTGTTAGCCGGAGCATGGGAGTGCCTTGTCAGAGAACAGCGGCATGGGGTGTGCTAAGTCAGAGGCACGGGGTGCTGATCAGAAGCTAATCCGGGTCAGGCACGGGGCGTGCTTGATGAGGCACAGGCCATGCTAGAGTGGGGCTTTCCAAACTCTTGCATTTTCTTTGCCTTTTCTGCTAGATAATGCTCCCTTTTGTACTTCGGCTCTAGAAAACCTGAAAAACTAATAAGGAAACAAAATTGCTTTGTTTTGTTGTTAGTAGCTAGGTTTTATCCCGATTTGGGAGGATATATAAGTTAATATATATATATGATTTAACGTATATCAAATATCCCCATACTCAAACGTTTGCTTGTCCTCAAGCAAAACTTCATAATAAGGGGCTTTGACACATCCCAAATCCTCATTTTAGTGTTCCGCCAAGACCTATGCTTTAAAAAGCTTGACCTCCTCCATTTTTCTTGTTTTGTTCCATTAATTTATTTCTTTCCTTGTTGGTTGAACTAATTTTATTATTGACAAGCCTACTCATAAATTTATTTAATTTCTTACTTACATGCCTCACAAGTGGTCACTTGTCACTCTTGGTTAGAGATTTTTTTGGGGTGGACACTCATACCAAGGTAGCAATGAAACAGAGAGCATATGCTTGACATACAATCAAACCGCCACCGATCTCATCAAAAGTCACTGGATCACCATGAGGGCTTTCAAAGGGTAGGCTTGGGGTAAGGGTAGGATGGTTTTATTTTAAAGGCGTAAAAAACATAAATAAACGGTTCCTTTATAGACAATAGGTATAAAGTCTAAGGTTTGTCTAGATGAATCTTCTAGTGGAAAGTAGCTTTTCTGCTTCTAAGGGGTTGTTCTTTTTATTTTGATCCCCCCCCCCCTTTTTAGACAACGGGTATAAAGTCTAAGGTTTGTCTAGACTTCATGCCTTGTTATTGGTTTTTGAGAAGATTATGAAAACTTTTTACTTTTGAAAGCTTTTTTTTTGAAATACCATTTATTTACTAAAATAAAGGGGTGTAAAAGATTTTTTTTTTGGGTTTATGTGGTACATTGTAGAGGGGGTTTATTTTGCAAGTATGCTGGGGTTGAAGAAACGAAAAGGTTTAGGCTCAAAGGGGCTTACTAGGGGGTATTTTTGGGTAGAGAATAAGATGAGAAGAGAAATCCTAGGTGCCTCAATCATTTGATGTTGTGGCTTCTGAATTTGTCCATCATGGAACGTATTATCGTGTCAAGTTCTACCCCTATCGCATTTACCTGGTTTCTCTCAAAGACAAGAAAAGAGCATGTTTTTATAGGTGATTATGCTATAAAGGCTGAAATTCTTACTGTCAAGGGAAAAGGGAAAATGTAAGTTTGTAATTAAATAAATTTGATTTTCTCTTGTCAATAAGAATTCTATTTCAAGTCTTTGGGGTATTTATAAATTAATGGGTAAACATTTTGATAAATGAGAGGAGGAGAACTTTTTGGACATATTTTGTTAGAAAAAACAAAAAAATTCTGAAAAATTTGGGCAGTACAGAAGCCAGTTTTCCAAGGAAGTTTTGTGTAAGGCTTGAGTCTGGACATAGCAAAAGTTTAGATCCCGGAGTTTTACCCTAACCATTCCCACCCCCACACTCAAATTGCACATTGTCCTTAATGTGTGAAATTATATTCAAATTAAGGATAATGTAAAAGAAAAGTCAGGGGTTAGGAAAAATTATGCAGAGTTTCATCTGAAAACAGGACGTTACCCGTGGACTGATTACCACGCCATACTGTTTTGACCTCCCGCTCTAGTTAGCTGTTGAGCTTGCCATGTACCTGTTTCTAAACTACTCAAGCCACAACACAGATAAAGCAAAATGAAATATAAACTACGGTGTCATTATCCACATACATACTAAAAAACAAATGTAACATAAAAATGTATCAATCACCAAGTCAAATGTATCATATCATCGTGCTACTATAATCAGACCATACATGCCGTCACTCGGAGTCGTCATCCTGAGTCGCGCTGCTGCTTCCTCCACCGTGTCTGCCAGATGTTCCCTCCCCGGGCTGACCATAGCGCCAACGGAACCTCTCCTGAAGAGTAGTGATCTCGTCATGGATCCCCCAAATCTCCGTCAGTATCGTCTGCGTGCGATCGTCGATGGCCAAGAAGGTAGTGTGGGTCTGCTGCAGAGAGTGGTAGAGGTCCATCATGGTGGGGAAGCCAGGATTTTAGGGGTCAGGATGGTGCTCTAGCTGTCCCTGCTGCTGGTGGTCCTCCTCCATGGGCTCAATGGACAGAGAGTCCCATACCCGGCGTCGGCTATCCATCATCCTAAAAGGGGGTCTGGTGTGATATCGAGGAGCCTCTGAGTAAACTCCATAACTAAAAATCGAGTGGCCAGAGATCTCTCGAGGTCCCAAGGGATAGGAACGCCACAGGCGTTGTAGATACTGAAGATCAGGCCTCCATAGAGTAGCGGGCTACTATCACCGCCGTTGGCGGTGTGATGGATGGTGCTGCACAACGCATGAGGGAGGTTAAAAACCTCCCCCGTGGTGAAGCAGTAGAAGGCCACCATATCCTTTAAACCAATCACGCCGTTCGAGTTGCCTTGGGCAAACACAGACTGAGCAAAACAACGGTGGATGTAGAGGTGCAGGGGGTCCTTAAACTTGGTGCTCCTGGTGCAGCTCGGATTGCACCCACGGGGTCCATAGCTTATGGTCTCCCAGAAGGCTTGACGGGAAACCCCATTAGCTCGGTCCGATCGGTGCTCTTCATGTGGCATGCAATGTCGCACATCCTCCAATTTTGGCAGTTCCTCCTCAAGATAAAACCTGATGTTAAACATGAACTGTGCCATAGTCCATGTATACCAGTGCCTCCCCAGCCTGAATCTTACTCTGGCTTCAACGTTCACATCGGTCACCCTATCCTCGAAGGTGAAAGAGGCTAGGAACTCAATAGTGCAGTCCCGTACTCCAACCGGAGAAAACAGCCCAACAACATCTTCATCGGCTCAGAAACGAAGTTGTTCTACCTTTCGAGCTGATTCAGTTGCACGAACTGTCGGCGTGGGGGACACGAGCGATGTTATCATCCCGGGGGATGAGTTGGCGAAGGCGATCGTGGCACTTTTTCTCGGATCTGGAGTTGCATGTAGTCCAATCAGCCCTGGAAATGGAAAACAAGATGATATGAGAACAAATTCATGAATGAAATACAGATTTTAGGTGGTCAGACGGGTTAACACAGGGCGTGCCTGACTAAGCACGGCCCGTAGTAGTTAGAATGGAAGAAATAGCGACTTTACAACAATTTGAAATTTATGAACGGCACGGCGTGTTGTGTTAGACACGGGGAATGTTGTTCCTCAACAGTTGATTTCAAATTTATGAACGGCACGGGGCATGCTTACCCTAACACAGCCCGTGTTGTTCATTAGTTTGACGGTTCATGTACAAGGAGCAGCACGAGGCATGCCTACCTGGGCACAGCCCGTGTCGTTCACACGAAGAGCAGCACGGGGCGTGTTTGACTAGACACAGCCTGTGTTGTTCTTCGTGTTCTTCAAAATTCAACTGGATAAATCAAATTTTTGCGAAAAGGTTGAAAATTTTGTACCAACATGTTCGCAAAGTCCTGACTTTAGCATCCATATTCACTATTTTTCCATAACATCATTTTTACCATATGAATCTAAGCTTTTTATAACTTAGGGTTCTTGAGGAAAAAATTAAAAATTGCTTTCAATCCGTGATTTTTGACTTAGATTGATAACTAGGATGATTAATCGACACTTATTTGACAATATCCTACACAGATTCTTATCTAATTCGGGCCAGGTTTGACAAATTCGAATCTAGCTCTATTTTGATAAAACCTTAACTAAACTAAAGATTTTTGAATAAAACTAGATGAGTTGGAACACTTACATGATGATGAAGTGGAGAGGAAGATTCGTGGTTTAGTGGAAAAATTTCGCACGGAGAGAATTCCAAGCATGGCCCGTGTCAAATGATGTAACAAATGGGGAGAAAAACCCCTTTTGTTTAGTTTCTGCCGCAAGCAGCACGGGGCGTGTCTGTCGGGGCACAGGGAGTGCTTGCCTTTTATTAAACCGTTTTTTTCATGACATTTGAGACATGCCGGGCGAGTAATTTTTTTCTGGTGAACGTGCAAGTGATTTCGAACTTCAGTTTTTCCTTCAAAAAATATCTATTTTTCTAACCTAAAACAACTTTGTTTATTTACAGGTCGTAAGTTAGACCTGGTTTATTTTTGTTTTGATAAATTTCAAGGACTTATTTTGAAGAGAAATCCTATTAAATTTCATCAGGCGGAAATTCTTATAAATTTGAGAAAACGTTTTTCAAATTTTCAAAACAAGTGTGAAATAGATCGAAACACTTACCTGGGACAAGGGTTATTATTTCTACGTGAGTTGTAAAAATAATGTTCCTGGCCGTTGATTTGTCATCTTTCCTTCTGGCTTCCTGTTCCTTCCCATGGATCCTTCCTGTACCTGAGATGAGAGTTTGTTGGCTAGACAAAATCTTCTGTGGGTGTAGTGTAGGTAGGAGACGAAAAATGAAAGGTTGTTTTTTTATTTTTATTTTTTTATTTTGTTTAATTTAATACTAATACTAAGACTAATATAATAGGAATTTTTTTTTGGTTAAGCCGTTAACTCGGATTTCTCTTGGAATCCTCGTTTGTGTCCCTTGCAACGGCGCCAAAAAGCTTGGTGTGTGGTGAGGTGTTCTAAAAATATGGTAATTTATCGTACCTGTGTACCAGCTAAAGCTTTTAAATTTATAATACCTGATTTACTTGACAACTACCATTTCACCAGATTACACGGGCAAGTATACCCATCGTGGGAAGTATAGTAATGGTAAGTTCAATCGGGGTCGATCAGGACACAATGGAAAATGAGAGCTCCCAATACTCAATCTTTGTTTACGTTTAACCAACGTCTATTTTTTTAGGGAATATATATATATATATATATATATATATATATATATATATATATACATATATATATAAACAAAATGGATCTTTAATCCTAAGTATGGTGGAGTCAATATTGATTGGAATAACAACACTAGCAACTTATAATCAAGTTGTAGTTTTATTACCTTGTCTCAAGATTATTAGCCACCTTTCGGCCCTCTTAGGCTATCTCACCATCCAACCGCTAATCGTCTACGAGGAGTACGAATGCCGAGGGAAGGTGCTGCTAGTGGACAAATGAATTGGTATAATGCCATTTAGTTACGGGGTCCCTGAGCCGGTAAACTTACCGTACTCGACACGCCGTCATGAACCAGCAGGGGAACAACCTTGTGTGCCGGATTATTTTATTATAAAAATGATCTTTTTAAGGGGCTAAGACCAGTTCCATACACCGCTCTCGCGTAATGTACGTCTGACCACAGCTAAGTTCACGAACACGTACCTTTCGGTCCCGTGAAGTGACAAAATATTACCAACCCTTGTTCCTAACCAAGTACTTTCAGCCCACACATGCGTGGTCAGTCGAGTTTGCTTACATAGACATAAGGACCTCGAACGTATCATGTAGCATGGGACGCGAGTTACCTTTCAGATCATGCGTCATCCCCCGATTGGGTGTCACAGGTCCGACCTTTAGGATTTCGGCTCCCCAAATGGTTTGTGATACGTAAAGCACGCTTTGTTCAGAAAATCATTAATACACTTTCAATAAAAAGGATTTTTATAAAGTCATTAGACACACCTTGGACCATTGCAATAAAAACAACTTGAAGACTCATTGAAAGTTTGTTAATTCCAACCAAGTGTAAGAATTTGGCCAATCATGGCTTAAAGATTTGCCAGTCAGTAAAAGAAGATTTCATAGATAAAATACTTTCATTTACTAAACTGATTGAATTTCTTACAAACTCTTACATACTTGAAGATACAAAGGAACCAAGTGGCTCGGTAACTAATCTACAAGTGAGGGGGAGAGGAAAGAATTGAGCAAGTTGAGAAGTGAAGGAGAGCAAGCTTTTATAGGCAAATCCTGGATAACGGCATGGGGCATGCTCCATCAGGCACGGGTCCTGCTCTGTCAGACGAGCAGAATTTTGTCTTTTTTGATGTCAGTGGCACGGGGCGTGTTAGCCGGAGCATGGGGCATGCCTTGTCAGAGAGGTCAGCGGCATGGGGTGTGCTATGTCATAGGCACGGTGTGCTGATCAGAAGCCAATCCGGGGCATGCTTCATGAGGCACGGGCCGTGCTAGAGCGGTGCTTTCCAAACTCTTGTATTTTCTTTGCCTTTTATGCTAGATAATGCTCCTTTTTCTACTTCGGCTCTAGAAAACCTGAATAAATAAAAAGAAAACAAAATTGCTTTGTTTTGTTGTTAGTAGCTAGGTTTTATCCCGATTTGCGAGGATATTTATTTTAATAAATATATATGATTTAGCATATATCAGTTGGGATATCTTCTTCTTCTTCTTTGTTGTTACGTAGTCGTTGGTTTTTTGGCGTTGAAGGGGCGTAGAGGTTTTGGATGTAGGCTCCCAAAGTTTAACGATTTGCCTTACTATCCAGAAGAAAATGGAAGGAGACGTGAAAAGATTAAAGAAGTTCCACATGTTGTAGAAGGGAGGAGCTATTTCATGAAGGAAGTTTAGCCCATGAAAGCCGAAGGATGTGCTCTTCGTTGTGTATCATGTCGTTCGTTTCCCAAATGACTTGCTTCCTCCCAAGAGACAAGGATTTGAATAAATTGTAAGAATAGGCGAATGTATAAATCGAGGATTTATGAAGTATAAGAAAATATCATCATAAGAAGGCATGTATATATGTGTATCTATAATTCTATAATACTATAATATATAAATAAGATAGAGAGAGAGTGTTGAAATTTAAGGGATGTACAAGGTTTGTTGCTTTGTGTACAACCTATAAAGCATGAAACTCAAAAACTGAAATTGGGCGGCCAGACATAAAATTCAAATCAGCTTAAAGTATCCAAAACCCTAAAAAATCTACGAGCCGGCAGCTCTCTCCCAAATCCAAATGTCATAGCGCTCCTCTTTCTCTCAAAGCCACCTGCATCGTCATCTACTCCTCTAAGATCTTCAATACCAACCATTTTGGTTTCTTATACGTAGCTCTCACAGGTACGATTCAATCATCTTTAGGGTTTTGATTTCTGGTTTCCATTATCTGCTCATGAAATCGTTTTTAGGGTTTCTATCTCTAGTTTCATCCCTAAGACAAGCACATGCCTCAATTGATGGGTTAATCGAAAACATGTTTTATTTACAGACCCGTTTTTCATTACCCAGGTGCCATCGATCTGCACCTCTTTATGTTACTGAATCGGTTTCTTTGATGGACATCTATTTAGAGTTTTTAATGATGTATATTTTTGGTTTTGACCCATTGGTTGCCTACTTGCTTCGTTACAGACCCATTTTTGTGCCTACTCTTGGCTGTTTTGTAGGTATGTGGATGATTTTATTCATTTTGTTCTTCATTTTCTACGTTCTTTGCTTGATTACTTCCAAATGCAGCGGTTTCTTTCATTAATTTCTTCATCTCTGTAAGTTTTCTATATTATTTATTAATCTCAATGTAGTGTTCTTATATATACTAAGATCTAGTATGATTTGTATATGATTTGGATGTGAACTTCTGTTTAATCAGAGCAAATCAAGTTGTTTTTAATTGTTAATTTGAATGTCTTTCATTGATTCTTTATAAATTTGGACTAACTCCTGTAAACTATTGGCTATTTGTAACAATTTAAGGTTGTATACTGCCCAATTCACATTATGTTGAGCTTTGGCCGAGTATTTGATACTTTGTTGTTACTATAATTCTGCAAATCAAGCTTTTACATTATACACAAGAACTTAATATTGCTTGAGTAAAGTGAAATATAACTTTAATTCCGCAGGGTTATATTTGCAAGTAAAGGGCTTTGTTTTAGTTTAACTCTAACTAATAACGATCCTACACACCCCCACTCAGCGGTGCACGTGATGCACCCCCCCCCCCCCTGACTAGCGGTCGGACTGAGAACAATATTAGCCTAAAACTACCGTGATCGGGAAAGACACAGGGAAGGCAAATCACACAGGCTAAAACCTGTGACGCATAGTCAGCTTCGGTCGCGAACATTCAGGTGAACATATGCATAGGCTAGCTACCTAATGATATGGATATTACTTGTAAACTTACGAATTGGTCCTTCGATATTCGTATGCATTTTTGGCCTACACGGGTAAGTGTAGACTGCTTTTGTGAACTCACTAGCTTTTGCTGACACTTGATTGTTGAATGCTTTCAGGTCACTCAGAGGATCAAACACATCAGTACTCTCTTTTGCAAGACTGCAACTTTGTAAACCTTGAAAAGGCTTCCGATGAATTGTTATTTAAACTTTGTTTCGTAATAACTCATTATATGACTATTTTACCCTTCATTGTGGCTTGGTTGTAACTAAAGACTTGGATCCTGGTCTGGATCACACCCCACACGGTTATAATCCGTTAGTGGAAATTGTGGGTGTGACTGATTAGTATCAGAGCCTCTCTCGGTTGTTCACGGTGGTGTGTTTTTTTAGAAAGAATTCAAGCGATGATGATCGAATGACGTAGAAAATGATCTCTCTGTGGCTTCAATCAGATGGTCTATGACTAGAGAGTTGTAACCGGTGGTTTAAATTCAACAATAATGCGTGGACGTTTGCCGGAGAGAAACCGTCGGCTGTTTCTTATGACAACAAAACGAGTTTGCGAGAATGACACATCCAGTCCCTTATGACTTCTACACAATAGGAATTAGGTTTTGATAATTACAGAGATAGTCCCTCCAGATTATGTAATGGGATTCTAGTTTAAGAAATAGCAAGATCGGTCCCTCAAGGTTACAAAATATTAATGAATTCTCTAACGGAGTTAACAGAGGTAATTTGACGATGATTATTCGAGTGTACGTCAAAACGTATTTAATGAACGAAGTTTTATAAAAATATAACTTATATATATATATATATATATATATATATATATATATATATATATATATATAACATAAAACTCATAATTATAACCCATAACTATAAGTTTTCAAATTCCCATAGAATTATAGAAACGTTTCGTACGATTACATGACACATCGTCACATAAATCATAAAACGACATGCGTATATATATACATATATACCATGTAAAATAATAAATATAATTGTCATATAAAATGGCAAAACATATTCTTGAAATCATAAAATATAATTTATATAAAATTATAAATTATACAATTATTCAAGTAAGTTAACCGACATCTAGACTCATGTGCAACGTTCGTGTAACAATTCTAGTTAACCGAAGTAATGGACTTTATCAAAATATAACACAAGTTATTAACAGGGTTAACCTGGGAAATTTCCGGTTGTCACATCATCCCCTTGTTAAGGAATTTTCGTCCCAAAAATTGCCTTAAGTTGCTACAGTTTCTGCGGAAGGAAAAGAAAAACTTTAGGGTTGCCACATCATCCCCTTGTTAAGGAAATTTTTTCCCAAAATTTAACTCATACCTTAATTAGATGTTGAGGCTTGATCAAATAGGTGAGGATATTTCTTTCTCATCTGATCCTCTCGTTCCCACGTGAACTCTGGTCCACGCTTAGATTGCCATATCACTTTGACGATGGGAATTTTACTTCGTTTCAATGTTTTCTCCTCACGTCCCATGATTTCCACGGGTTGTTCATTAAATTGTAGTTGTTCATCGATTTGTATCTAGCAGAACTATGAGGGTGTCATCAGCTAAGCACTTTCTCAAGTTTGGAAACGTGAAACACGTTGTGTACTCAATCCAATTCAGGAGGTAGATTTAAACGGTAAGCCACCGGACCAAAGCTTCCGATGATCTTGAATGGTCCTACATAGCGGGGATTTAACTTCCAGCGCTTTCTAAAACGTTTGACGCCTTTCCAAGGAGAGACTTTCTATAGTACTCTATCGCTAACTTCAAATTCTAACGGCCTTCGGCGTTTATCTGCATAACTCTTTTGTCTATCTCTTCCCGTTTTCATGCGGTTTCTGATTTGCATGATTCTCTATGTGGTCTCCTGCACTAGTTCGAGTCCAGTGAGTTGGCTCTCACTGATGTGCTCGGAACGTACCTAAAAATGCTATTAAAACCTAGACCTAGACACACCTAATTTTACCGAAAAACCTAAAACTAAACCGAACCCTAAGGCAAGTGTACCTGTCGGATCGTAGTAAAGCTAAGGAAGACCGGGAATATCGAACCCTAAGGACACTCTAAAGACAAAGACTTAACCTAGACCGAGAAATTGGAAATACTGAATAATTTGGGTTTTGATTTGAGATTTGATTTGAATGAAAATTAACTAACGCAACTAACAAACGGACAGCACGAAACCTAAGAACAACCTTCAGAACAGAGAAACACTACAACAAAAGTAGCTTGATAGGACACCCAAAAAGGTCCTAAAATGTTATATTATAGGACGCATGAGATAATAGGACCACTAATAAAAGTGTCCTTTCTAAAGGGGTCCTATAAACTTAGAATGTCCTAATAAACCATAAATAGGACACGTTAAAGCGTCCTAATAAATCACAAAATAGGACACATTATAGCGTCCTAAAAAACCACAAAATAGGACATGTTATAACGTCCTAATAAACCACAAAATAGGACACCTTATAAGGTTTTAAGATACATACATTTTATGACACATATTAGCGTCCTAAAAAGTGGATAGATCAGATAGTAAATCATCCTTATATAAATACCACAAAAAAGGTCCTAACATGTCAAATGATGATGAGACATTTTATTCATTTATAAAGCATATGAGATATCTATTTAAAGGACGATTACCAACATCCTTAAAATTATTCTCATTAAACATGATTCATAAATACAAATAAGATACCATCAACTTATCGATAGATAAACTTCAACTAATGGAATAAATAAAGTTTACTTATCACTGAAATAAGTCATTTCCATAACAAAAGCATTAAACAAAAAATAAATTATAATATTATTATCCAAGATCCTAACATTAAACATGAAACTTAAAGGAATGAAAGACACTAGAAGAATATAGTCTTCATTCATCATGCATCCTTCTCACTCATCACAAATCACCTACAAATTAATCATCCATATATAAGCTTGAAGTTTGTTATAAACTTACTAATATATTACAGGTTTAACAATGACATACCGAAATTAAAGAACATGGCCATGCTATAGATGCACCAATAGCAGCTTGGATTGTGTCCAATGACCCATATGCACCAATAGCAGCTTGAAGTTACCTCACACCAATCATGCCCAATCTCCGTGCCCCCAACTTTTTGATTTGGATCTAATCTATTTACTATTCCTCTGGCTACAGTCTCAGAGTTTAAAATGCTTTTAAGGAAAACTTCATCTCCAACCTAGATTTCAATTTGACAAACATTTATAAAAAAAAAACATAAGTAATGTAAACATTTCTTAAAAAGGAGCAAAAAGAGTTTAACCAAAAACCTGATAAGATGATGCGTTATACACAATCTGATTTGGTTTACTAGTTTTGTTATTGTAAATGAGTAAATTACTAGAAGTATGAAGTTATAAAATTATTAAGTGGTCAAATTTCAAGGTGTTAAATATGAGAAGTGAATTTTCGTTGTTCCAAAAAAAAACATGAGAAGTGAACTACCGAGTGTGTAGTGTACTTCTAAGCAAAATGATGACATTTATAAATTACATAAAGAGAAGAACAAATTGGGTGCAAGTTAGGATCAAACCTGTTGTAATTACTGGTTAACAAACCCAGTCACTCACCAGAACCTTCTCACCTTTCTTCTTAGCCAGAGTAAAATATGATAATCCACCTAATCTCTGTGAAAAAAAAATCCATAATAAATAATTTACTCAGAATAAAACCAACATTTAACTCAAATTTCATGATGAAACTAATTAACCCTTTCCCAAAATCCCAAACGTGAAGGCCAACATATGCCAAGGGAAGACTACAAATCAAGCGAACAATACACCTGGAATAAGTAGCATAAGTTGAAGGCACATACGTTATTTAATGATCAAACTCTAAAAGATCAATAATTTCTAATACTTTAAGACAAATGTAACATTTGCATAATTATCCTATGTGTTAAATTACATATGCAAAGGGCAACTACATGTATATTATAGATAGAAGGATATCACAAATTTATCCTGAAAACATAAATTTATCCTTGTGTATAGTAAATTAGTAATACAATTTTGACCACCCTTAAATTTAGCTAGTGTGTGTATGAAACATTACTCTACCACATATGTATCTAAATACAAACTAACATCATTAGAGGAGAGAATAATGAACCTGTAATGTCCGAGATATCATTTAGATACAAAAATGGAACCGCAGCCGTATATGGATACTTTTTGAAGTTTCGAAACTAAAATTCTCAAATAAAAGTACAGAGATTCAAACACAAAAAGATTACACACATCACCAAAAATGAATCAAAACTATAACCAACTTCCATCATCTCAAAAGTCAAGTATTCTCACCATTTGTAACAGCCATGAAGAACATATCTACACTAATGGTCCATGTAATCTCATTTACCTATGAAACAAACATGAGCAAGCATCAAAATACATCACTAATATATGTTCAAACACAAAAACATATAATTACAATTAGAAATGCTTGTGCTGGAATAAAAATAGTACATATCTCAAACACAATCCAAATCCGCTAAAAAATTCACGGAGCTAGGTAATGAAAGAATTCCAATTAGGTACTTGAGAGTTCTAAATCCTTATTTGATATTAGAAGGTAATCAGGCTCAGATCAGTGAATGAGACTATGAGAGGTAATTTCAATAAATCCAATACTTTAAAATGTAAACATATCACCACACTGTTCAATAGATAGTTCTCGATCAAAACACTTTTGACATCAAATAATCTTTAATTAACTCAATGAACAAAAAGTTCACCACTTAAAACATTCAATTACATTCTTACACTACCAGAAGATAATATCTAATCTGTAACATACAAAACCATCAAGTGTCTTGATTATAATATAAATCAATAAAACATCCCCCCAGGAGAGTTTAAAAAATCAATTGTGTATGGATCTCAGGGTAAAACAGAGCACAATAATCTTTCAACTTGGTTCAGAAAATAATGATCAATAATCTAGATCAGAAAATAGACATAGAGGGAGAGAAGACGATCGGAAAATAAGATCAGAAAACAGATCCATAAATACGATCGGAAAACAAGGGGGCGCAGAGGGAGAGTTCATGATTGTACCTGAGAGAGTAGGAGGCCGAGGAGGGGCGAAGATGAAGAGGAGGGACGAAGATGCCGCTGTTTTTCTGTGGAGGGGAAGGCGCTGTGTATATTGTGATTTTAGGTCTGTGCGAATTTTGATATGATTTTAAGTCTTAATCATTTAGATGTTATTAAGATATATCACCTCTTAACGATATGTAAAAAACAAACGGGCCTAGATCTTAAAAGGTCTTACCGATTCAGACGTAAGAGGTATTAAGATCTTAATACAAAAAAACAAACAAGCTCTAAGTGTCATATTAAGTTATGTTATAATACGACTCTAACAAATAAGGGTCCTATTACACTGAACTTTTATGACTTAAATATCATGTATCCTATTAAGTTATGTTACCATACGACTCCGATAAATAAGAGTCATATTACACTGATCTTTTATGACTGAAATTCCTAGTGTCCTATAAGGTTATGCTTTAATAGGACCCTTAATGATCAAGTGTCCTATTACATTACCACATAATAAGACATTAACTACTAAACGTCCTATAATGTACTTTATTAGGACCCCAAATACTAAGCGTCCTATTAAGTTAATATGATAATAGGACCCTAAATATTCATCCGTCCTATTACATAGTTTTTTAGGACACCGGTTTAACTCTATATAATATAATAGGACCCTGAACACTCATTTGTCCTATTAGATAGTTTTTTAAGACGCTATTTTAACAGCGTCCCACATGAAAGGTCCTAAAAACCCCTTTTTGTTGTAGTGAAAGATACCACCTAGACTCAGAATCCTAATCACTAATGACAACTTCAATCGGTTATGACTAATCTGATGGTGGCTAGTTCACCTTTTAAGTCCTTCCTAGCATGCAATCCTAACGCTCGAACAGGAGTTCACCTTGCGGGTACATCCAACCTCAACTAGACCTAACCACCCTCGAAACAATCTAAGGCACCTCAAGCTAGCTGGAGCTACCATGAATTACTACGACTGACAAGAATTATCACGTTACCTAATTTCCTAGGGCACCCCTCTTCCGATGGCGATGTGATCCTATTCCACTAAGCAACCCAACTAACCTACCTAACTATCACCTTCCGGCTTGTCTAATTAGGGCAGCAAATTGCAATCCAAAAAGATAATTATTAACTAACACAATAGTTCAAGACGTCTCCTAAACCACCCTATCGCAACCAACCCTAAAGCTAGCTACTTTAGACAATTCACCTAGACCGAAAGTCATTCGAAGGCAAAAAGTGCATTAATCAACAACTATAATTCCAATCAACAATTCACATATGCATTCAATCATAGCAACCATGGAGTTTAATAGGAAAGTACATCAATCAATTAGTCATAAAACCGAACAAAGCAATCAAAAGATCAAAATCATCAATACGAGTCTAGGTGGCTCAAAGAGTTTAGCCTACAATCATATTCAATGCAGAAAAATAAATAAAGTTTGAGTCTTTCACAGTGAACATGATGTAAACGAACAATGATCTAGAAAAACAAAAGGTAAACGTAGAACCCGAATGTCGAATTGTAAGTCAATGCTTGGTTCTATGGCTTCTCCCTTGATCCCAGCTCTTCTCTGCTCCTAAAATCGTCTCTGAATCGCCCTCTGCCGTCTGGAAGTCGAGTTATCTCGAATTAAACCCTAAAAGTCGAATTTATACGGACTAAGCAAAGTTTGCGGATTCTGAGGCGGTAGGCGTATCGCTTACAAACCTATTTCCTCCAGGCGATACGCCTGGAGACTGCTACACGACAGAATAGTCGGTCAAACCGACTTAAACCTCCTGTTGACTTTCCCTTCCCGCGCGTATCGCTTACAAATATGAGGTTCCAGGCGATATGCCTGGAACAGCTTGTTCAGCACTTCTTCGTCCTTTCTTCTTAACTTCTCTCGCGGCCTCGGGAATTCATCTAATACCTACAAAACTTGTGAAAACATAAATAACTGACTCAAAGACACAACTTAACCAAAACAAACTAAAACTACTAGGAATCAACTCAAACTGACTCAACTAGACGCATAAAAGACCTCGAAAATGAGATGTGTTTGCAACACATCACTCACCGACCTCGCCCCAGCCGATCGACGATCTACATTTTCGTCCGTAAAGAGCCTCAAATGGAGCGGCTCCAATACTGGTATGGAAGCTATTGTTATAGGAGAATTCTACCAGTGGTAAATGAGTCTCCCAATTTTTCCCGAAGTCGAGCACACATGCTCTAAGCATATCCTCAAGAGTTTGGATGGTACATTCAGTATGTCCATCTGTTTGAGGATGATACGCGGTACTCATATCTAAGCGAGTGCCCATCGCCGCTTGTAAGGATCTCTAAAAATTCGAAGTAAATCTAGGGTCTCAGTCAGAGATAATAGATAAAGGCACCCCGTGAAGGTTGAAAATCTCCTTGAGGTAAATTTTTGCAAGTTTTTATGTTTTGTCATTTTCCTTGATAGCTAGGAAATGGGCGGATTTTGTTAACCGATCAACGATAACCCAAATCGTATCGCCACCACCAAAATAATGGGGCAATCCCGTGATGAAATACATCGAGATTTTTTCCCATTTCCATTTAGGTATTTTAGGTTGTTGCAGTAATCCTGCTGGCTTTCGATGTTTTGTTTTGACCTTTGCGCATGTCGAGCACTTGCTAACATATCAAGCGATATCAGCTTTCATATTGGGCCACAAATATAGACCCTTTAGGTCTTGATACATTTTGTCTGAACATGGATGGATCGAATAACGGGACTTGTGGGCCTCTTCCATCACTAGTTCTCTAATATTTCCATGGAAAGGTACCTATATACGGTCATTATAATAACGAAGTCCATTTCACTTAACTTCAGAAGTTCCATATATGTCACATCATGATTCAGACCCAAAATTTTCCTCCTTTAGGGCCTCGTTCTGAGCATCCCGGAGTCTATCCGGTAGCCCCGTATGGATTGTCAAGGCATCGGCCACCTCGTTGGCCTTGCCTGGATGATACTTTATCACAAGGTCGTAGTCGTTTAGCAACTCGACCCACCTACGTTGCCTCATATTGAGTTCCTTCTATTCAAATATGTGTTGGAGGCTCTTGTGATCAGTGAATATCGTACACTTGGTGCCATATAAGTAGTGTCTCTAAAATTTCAAGGCAAATACAATAGCGCCCAACTCTAGGTCGTGAGTTGTGTAATTCTTTTCATGGGACTTTAGTTGCCTTTCCCCTTATGCGATGACTTTACCTCTTTGCATCAGACACATCCGAGTCCCTAGATTAACGCGTCACAATAGACCTCGAAGTCGTCAATCCCATCAGGTAAAGATAATAAAGGTGCAATACAAAGTTTCTCTTTCAGAGTTTGGAAGGCTGCCTCTTCCTTGTCACCCATCTGTATTGAACCCCTTTGTGCGTAAGAGCGGTCAATGGTTGAGCTAACTGAGAAAATCCCTTTATGAAATAACGGTAGTAACCCGCTAAACCTAGGAATTGATGAATTTCCGTAGAAGCTCTAGGGGTAAGCCAACTTTTAATGGCCTCGATCTTGGCTGGGTCAACGTGGATACCTTGCTCGTTGACGATTAGACCCAGAAATTGAAACTCTCGAATCCAGAAATCGCACTTAGAGAATTTTGTGTAGAGTTGTTCTTTCTTTAACATTCTAAGATTAACCGTAGATGTTCCTCGTGTTCTTTTGTTTTTGAGTAGATGTAGATGTCGTCAATAAACACTATGACGAATTTATCTAGGTAGGGCTTGCACACACGGTTCATGAGATCCATGAACACGGCTGGTGCATTTGTCAGTCCGAAAGGCATGACCAAGAATTCATAATAACCATTGCGTGTTCTGAAGGTTGTCTTTTCTATGTCCTCCTCACGGACTCGACGCTGATGGTAACCAGAACTTAAATCAATCTTGGAATAGTAACTGGATCCTTGAAGCTGGTCAAAGAGATCGTCTATTCGTGGAAGAGGGTATCGATTCTTGATAGTGACTTTGTTAAGTTCGTGGTAATCAATATACATCCTAAACGTGTTATCCTTCTTTTTGACGACTAATACCGGTGCTCCTCATGGTGACGAACTAAGTCTAATGAAATCCTTATCTAGCAGTTCTTATAGTTGTGTGGATAGCTCATTTAATTCATTCACCGCTAGATGATATGGTGCACGCGCGATCGGAGCTGCTCCCGGAGGTAGGCCAGGTAGTTCCTCAGTAAATACCTCCGGGTAATCGTGTACGATCGGGAAGTCTTCAATTTTTCTCTCCACCCTGGTTTGGTCTATAACTGTGGCTAGGAATGCCACGTGTCCTTTCCGAAGACACTTTTGCGTTTTAAGGTATGATACGATTCCAGAGACAACACCTCCCTTTTCGCCCTGAAATGAGAGTACGTCTCCTCCTGCTACGGGTATTCGTATTTCTTTTTCTTAACACACAATTTCCGCTTGGTATTTAGATAACAAGTCCATGCCCACTATCACGTCGAAACTACCGATGGTAAAAGGCATAAGGTATATACTTAGTTTATGACCATATAGTTCTAATGTGCAATCTTCAACTAAGTGAGTTGTGTCAAGAAGCTTACCATTTGCTAATTCAACTGTATACTTAGCTTTTAGTGGAGTTTGGGTAGCCTTAATCAACTTACAGAATTTAGTCAAAATAAAACTCTTCTCAGCACCAGTATCAAATAAGACATTTGCGAAGTAGTTGTTTAGAAAGAACTTACCATTAATGACGTTGGCATCGTTTCTTGCTTCACCTGAACTCATAACGAAAGCTCGCCCTTTGGTGCCATCACCACCATTTCAACCATCATCACCGCCTTTGTTATTGTTGTTACGGTGGTTGTTGTTGTTGCCAGCATTGTTGTTATTCTTTCGAACCATGGAAACTGCTTAATTTTGAAGCCTGAATTTAAGATTCCTGGTGAGTTTGTGATAATGCGGGCACCAAGATTCTCAAATTTGTACATGCTTGACATGAATTCAGCAAAAGCAACGGTCGCAGGTCAATGTTTCTTGTCAAAGGCATCCGAAAGAGATTCTGTTCTGTGGCATCGTCGCATGGGTCACATTCATTACAGAAAGATGAACGAACTAGTGCGGAGGGGGTCTTGTTGAAGGGGTTCCGAAGCAGCAGTTTGTGTTTAATGATGTGTGCGTGAGCTGCAAGAAGGGTAAACAGAAAAGAAAATCCCATCCACTGAAGAAATATCATTCAATTTATGTCCCATTGGAGTTACTTCATATGGATTTGTTTGGTCCTGTAAATCGTGAAAGTATCTCGGGAAATTGGTATTGTCTGGTGGTTACGGATGAATATTCAAGATATTCCCCCCGGGAAGACAAAAGGGAAAAAAGTCAAGTCTAAGTGGATTGATTTTCTGGTCTCCAAGGATGAAACGCCAAGAATTCTTCTCAATTTGATTACCACACTTGAATCACTGTATAAGTTGAAGGTGAGGAGAATTCGGAGTGACAATGGCACGGAGTTTAAGAATGTAACCGTGAGGACGTTTTGTATGGAAAAAGGAATTGTGCATGAATTCAGCAAACCATACACACCTCAGCAGAACGGCGTGGCAGAAAGAAAGAATCGCACAATTATTGAAACAGCGCGTACTATGTTGGCTGATGCTCAATTACCTGTTCCTTTTTGGACAGAAGCTGTCAACACTGCATGTTATGTGCTGAATCGAGTGCTTACTGTGAAGCGTCTTGGTAAGACATGCTATGAGCTTCTGAAGAATCGTAAGCCGAATCTCAATTATTTGGAGCCGTTTGGGTGTCCTTGTACCGTGTTGGCTGCTGCAGGAAAGTTTGATGACAAAGTCTTTGAAGGACTGTTTGTTGGTTATTCAAATCAGAAGAAACGTGTTTTCAATAAGCAGACTGGTACAGTGGGGGAATATCTGCATGTTGATTTTCAATCATATACTTTACCACCCAGAGGCGTTGGACCGGACTGGTTGTTTGATTACAAAACTTTGTTTGAAAATCTTGAAGCGACACCAGAAGTATCTGATGAACAACTTACAAGAGTTTTCATTGAATTGCAAGATGATACACCGGTTCAAAACATTCAAACTCTGCCAACTCCGATAGTGCATGTCGCTGATGAGTATTTGACCGAGACATCAAATGATATGACTATTGTTGCTGATGAGATGTCTTCTGAAGATGATAGTGAATTTCACGAAGCCGTGTCACATCAGGTGGAAATTCCTGTTCAGCAACCTAATCCACAAGTTGAATCTACTTCCAATGAAGCTGATGTTAATGCAACTGAGAATGTGGTGGTTGAGGAGGATCCTGTTCCTAATTTGCCTGAAACGGTGGTAGTTCCTATTAATCAAACACTCCGGATAAACACCATTCATCCACAAGATAATATCATTGGTGATTTAAATGAAGGAGTTCGTACAGGGCATCAAATTGAGAGTGGTGCCTTGCTTTCAATCTTGGAATCTGGAGTTCAGGAAGAAGCATTTCATTCATGCTTTATCTCACAAACTGAGCCGAAGAATGTTCATGAAGCATTGTTAGACGGTTCGTGGATTGAAGCAATGCAAGAAGAATTATTACAATTCAAGAAGTTGGGTGTGTGGCATCTGGAAGATTTACCTGATGGTAGTAAAGAACCGTGTGGAACACGGTGGGTTTACAAGTGTAAACGGGATGATCGCGGAGTCATTGTCCGAAATAAGGCCCGTTTTGTTGTTCAAGGTTTTTCGCAAGAGGAAGGGATAGATTTCAGCGAAGTGTATGCACCTGTTGCCAGAATTGAACCTATCCAAATATTCTTGGCATTTGCTGCACATCGCGGGTTTAAAGTTTTTCAAATGGATGTCAAGAGTGCATTTTTGTACGGAAAAGTTAAGGAAGAGGTGTATGTCAAACAACCTCCGGGATTCTTCGATCCTGATTATCCGGAGAAGGTTTATAAGTTAGACAAAGCTTTATACGGTCTTCATCAGGCTCCTCGAGCTTGGTACGAGACATTGTCTACTTATTTACTTGACAACGGGTTCAAGCGTGGGTTGGTTGATCCTACTCTTTTCTGTCAAAAAACGGGGGAGGATTTGCTGCTGGTACAGATCTACGTTGATGATATTATTTTTGGATGTTCAAACGAACAACTTTCGAGAGATTTCGAGAAGTTGATGCAAACAAAGTTTGAGATGAGTTCAATGGGGGAAATGTCGTTCTTCCTAGGTCTAGAAGTTCAACAATCGGATAAGGGTATCTTCATACATCAGACGAAGTATGTGAGAGATGTCCTGACTCGGTTCAAGGTGGAAGATGTTCGCATTCCGGGAACTCCGATTCAGTTGCCGCATGGCCTATGTCTTGATGAAGACGGTGATAAATTTGATGTCACGCGTTACAGGGCGATAATAGGTTCATTGATGTATTTGACAGCGAGTCGACCTGACATAATGTTTGCTGTTTGTTTGTGTTCCAGGTATCAGGCAGCTCATCGGGTTTTGCATATGAATGCAGTTTTGCAGATTCTAGCTTATCTGAAGGGTAATTCAGATCTCGGGATCTGGTATCCTCATGATGATAAGTTCGATCTATCAGCGTATACAGATTCGGACTACGGCGGTTGTAAGATTAATTTCAAGTCAACCACGGCTGGAAGTCAGTTTCTCGGCGATAGGTTGGTGTCTTGGCAGTGTAAGAAGCAAACTTCTGTTGCCACATCCACGGCTGAAGCTGAATATATAGCGGCTGCTAGTTGCTGCTCACAGGTTCTATGGATCCAACAGCAAATGCGGGATTACGGTTTGAAGTTTCTTACTACACCAATTTACATAGATAATTCGGCTGCGATTTGCATAACCAAAAACCCCGTTCATCACTCTAAAACAAAACACATTGAAATCCGTTATCATTTTATCCGAGATTGCTTTGAAAAACACTTGATTGATTTGCAAAAGATTCACACTGATTTTCAAAAAGCGGATCTTTTCACAAAAGCTTTTGATAAAACCCGTTTCCGTTATCTTTTGCAAATCAACGGCATTCAAAAGTTACCAAGTTGAGTAACTTTCGGTTGATCATTTTTCCTTTTTTCTTGTGTTTGTTTCTTTCCTTGTTATAGAAAATCCAAAAATAGAGTTTTGTATTTTAGGAGGGGAAAATCAGAAAAGATAAAGATAAAAAAAAAGGAAAAATGCAAAAAGCATAAAAAAATTGAAAAATAAAAATTGAGAAATTGATCCGACCAAGCGAGAAATGATAATACATCGGCATGTTTTATCAACCACGAATAAAGTAAAATTAAAGGCTGTAGGTTCTTGTTTTGGTTAGTTAAATGCGTAAGGGTAAATCTGATATATGCGAGTATGATATAAACATAAAAATTGTTTGATTATTTGTGAGACACATCATGATGATTACTGTGTAATCTTGGCATCAAATAAAATGAAAAAGCAAAAACAGAATAAGAGATGTTCTGGTGTATGCATGTTTTCATTTTGCAAAGATTTAAACTTGTTTGATTTTCTTTATTTTGTCAAACGATCGGACTTTCTCTGCGTATCGAAAGATCGACCTGATTGTTGTTCGTTTGACGTTCTGCTTTATTTTCTTTGGTGTTTCGTATAATCCATCGGACTTTCTCTGCGTGTACGTGAGTACCGACCTGATTGTTGTTGGATTATACAACTTCTGCTTTATTTTACATTTCTTATTTTCCTAAACAATCGGACTTTCTCTGCGTGCCTACCAGCCGACCTGATTGTTGTTTGTTTAGGGTTCTGCGTTATTTTTGCATGAAACACCATGAACAATAAATCTCTGTGAAAATTAAATTCTGTGAAAAAAAATACAAAAATAGTAAGTATAAGCCAGATTACCGGTATTTCTGACTGTGTGGGTTTTCACATTATCAATGCTTGTTAAATATATCTTAACATATCAGAAAGCTATAAAAATTGATCTACCCAAGCTGAAATAAATTGAAAAATTGTATTTGATACCAACTAGACTTGCATGCTGATTAAAAATGAAATTGAAGTGTTGCTGATACATATTGACCAATATGATCTCGCGTCTGGATCTTTCTCACAAAAATACTTAAGTTATATCAGTTCTAGTTATTTCATTTCATTTCTGTTTGGTTTGTTTCTTTGTTTATCAGAAAAATCCAAAAAGATTTTTGGTGTGCTTGAAAATTTACTAAAATCAAAAAGATTTTGATTCTGCTTTATTTTCGATCAACCGTTAGTGAAAAAATTACAAATTATGCCGGAAACAACCAAATGGACTTTGAAATTTGAGATTTATTGATAAATTTGAAAACTTTTGAGGTTCAATTTGGAAAATTCATCAAAATCAGGGGTGATTTTTGAAATTTGTGCAAATATTCAAACTTGAAGTTTGGACGACCGAACGTGGAGATCGGACGACCGAACGTGAAGATTGGACGACCGAATGTGAAAATCGGAGGTCCGAACTCCAATATCGGACAAGTTTTGGGATGGCCGATAGGGAGGTTCGGAGCTACTGTTCGGCCGAAATCTACGTTCGGAGGTCCGAACGTGGCTGGCTATAAATACACCAAACTTGAGGTTTGGAGGTCATTGTTACTGTATTACTCCGAACGCACACCGAACCTCTGCCCAAATTTTTAACTTTCGATTCCTTGTGTTTTTGGCGATTTAGCGACTGTTTCTAGGTATATCTTGAATTTCCGAGTGCTTTGGTAGTCTTAGATTGGATTGTTACCCTTGTTTTGTGAGGTTTTTAGCAGAAAAACTCATTCGGACTTATAATTGTTCTAGATCTGAAAATAGGTTATTAAAACTGTGCTTTCATCAATTAAAATTGACTCCTATGTGTTGCTTGTCATATTCCGACTGTGTGTGTGGATTGAAAGTGGTTGATTTGGTCGATTTCATCGATTTTGAGATTCTAAATTGTCGGAGTTCTTCAGGCTCCGAACCCGGGGTTCGGAGCCTCCGAATCTGGGATTCGGAGGAGGCTCGGACAGAGTTCGGCGGGTCTCAAAATTTTGTTAAAATGTTATTCGTTTACGCAAACGACAATGATTTGACAAAATTGATGATGATATTTGTTAATCACATTGAATTTAATGAATGTTTTCTTTTATGTGTTTTTCAGATATGGCCAACGATTTAAAGATCGGTGATAAACATAATATTTGTGCACACATCGGGGTAACAAGAGGCAAACTTGATAAATTTGGAGGACCTGGAATATTCGATTTTCTGAGACGTTCTAGAATACATCATGCTATTACTCAACATTGTGATATATACAGAGACATTATTCTGGAATTCTGGAGTACGGCTCATACAATTTCTGATCCACCGATTAGAATTGCTGCTACAGTACAAGGCCGACCAGTTCAAATCACAGAAGCTGATATTCGCAGGGTGTTGCAGTTAGAGTCTGATTCACCAAATGCCAGAATTGAGTTTCCTCATGAAGACAACGTGGCATTTTTGAAGCGTATTTGGTATACTGACGATCCAAGCAAGGAGTGGGTGTATAAATCATCGCTGAGTGTCCCGTACAAGTATCTGGCGCATGTATTATTGGTTTGTTTAGGACACAGAATTTCAGGGCATGATGAAGTTCAGCAAATTATCCTGTCCTTGATGAATGCATTGGTGTTGAATAGACCGTACAATGTGTCTGGAATGATTTTTCACTATATGAGAGACAATCTGACACAACGTCAGAAGAAGGCTGCAATATATCCCAGATTTCTTCAATTGGTGCTGAATGATTTATATCCAGATTTGACAAAGAATGCAGCACACAGAATGGAGTTAAAGCATATGACGGAGGCAAGTGTTGGGGCTCTGGCGTCTTATCAAAAGAAGGCACCAGAGTTTCAGCCTAAATTGAAAAGATTGATTAGCCATCTAGTCAATGTCAATTATGTGGCACCAGTTTTGGGTGCACCTCGTCATGATGATGGAAGCGATTCAGAGGAACTAGATTATAGTTGGATTGAAGAGAAAAATCAAATACCTCAGCAAGGAAGGGTAAAAAGGCCTAAGAGGCAGATACCAATTGTTCAGGAACAAGTCCATCAAGATCCAAGACCGGAACCTGTTTCCCAACCGCCAATATCTGAACCGGTGGTCTCAGCACATGCTACTGTGACTGAGACACCAGCGGTTAATACCCTAATTGATGAATCTGAGTCTGATGATGATTTTATGGATACTGGGGCTGACTCTGTGGACTTGTCGGAAACTAATGATCCGTTTGTCCGTGTTCTGATTAACTCTAAGTACGTGAAGCTGCTGAAGGGAAGTGATGAGCATATCGCTTACAGAGTCAGTCAGAAGAAAAGCATCGACCGTTATCAGAATCGAGTATATGATGTGGTGGCTTCTGAATCCGATGAAGATTATAATCCTGAAACCGAGGGGATTTCCGGTAAAGGTAAACAGCCAGTGGCTGGGTCATCTGTTACTCCATCCAAAGGGAGGAAGAAATCAGTAGTTGGGGGCAAAATGAAGAAGAGAAAGGGCGTAGGTGTTCAGCAGTTTGTCTTGCAACCTCGTACCAGTGTTTCTACATCTACTGCGGCTGCTTCAATAGTTCAGACTTCAGTGTCTGATACTCAAGCTGAATTTCTGCGAAATTTGATGAATGCTAGTCAATCGACAACTGCTGGCACAGCACCTTCCGCAAGTGCTGGTGTGCAGTCTGTTAGTCAGCCTATGGGATCTTCAACACCGATTTTCACAACTGCAACTGCATCTACTCAGTCTACACCAGATGTAAATTTCAATTTTGAAGAAGGTTCAGTTTCTTTCTCTTAGGCGAGTATCTTACAAAGCGCATTATCTGATCAACAATCACAGATTGATGCCTTAAAGGCAAAAACTGAAGCTCAAGAGAAGATGATTACAGTGTTGCGTTTTGATAATGAAGATTTGAATCAGAGGGTTGTATCTCTGCAACGTCGGGATGATATTAAAGATCAGGAGATTTTAAGATTGAAGCAGGTTAGTCAGAACCAGTCAAAAATGCTTCTTGAGATGAATGAGCAATTAAAGTTCTTAATGGAGAAATTTAAACCTCAGGGGGAGTTAGGAGACGGTTCGGGGTGTAATGAAGACCCAATGCGTTTCTTGAATGATGATCCTGACCAAGATGACCAAGGGAATGTTGGTGGCGGTCCAGGCCCATCTAGAACTACGGGTTCAGGTGCTGGTGCATCATCATCCCAGGGGGAGAAGGATTCAAGAGAAGCAGTGCCAATCTCAGTGATTCCATCTAGTCAAGCAGCAAAAAGTCTGAATGAATTTGCTGAAATGCTACAGATGCTTGAAGAGGGGGAATTTGTTGGTGAGTTGACGGTGGAGGAGTTAAAGCGAGTGTTTGAATTAAATGAAGAAGAGCTTAGAAAGACAGCTGAGAAAGAACCAGAGAAATACAACGAACCAGAACCAGAGTCTGATGAAGACATTGATGGTATATTTGAAGAAGAAGTTGAAGTGGAGGATATTACAGAGGAGGAATATCCAGATCTGTACTCCAACTTTAATAATAATCAAGCTGGTGATGAGTTTGAAGTGTTTCCTAAAGAGAAAGATGCTGAAGCTGAAGAGGTTTTGAAAAAGAAAGAAGCTGAGAAACCTGAAGACCCGGTGGTTAAGGAGGCACAGGTTCAGAAACAGAATCAGACGTTTAAAGAATTTATGAAAGCGTTTCATGCAAACTATGTCCCGCCTCCGAAACCAGTTAAGCAAAGATCGTCTTTTAAGTTTAAGGGTCGAGTGTCAGGAGAAATTATTAGCTGGATGTATGCTTCAAGTTTGGGGTGCTATGGAATTAAATGTGAAAACGGGATCCAGTACTTCAAGCGAGCCAAGGATTTCAGTAGTCTACCGGTTTGGGATGTTCGTGAACTGACGAGGAAACCTTTTTGTTGTTATGGCAATGATGCGTAAGGTATGCATTTTAAGAAGGTTCTCGAGAAAGAATGTCGTGAAGGTTTTCAGTTTCTGGATCCTCAAAGACCTAAACGACGTCGATCTACAACAAGAGTTCATGCATTGACTGGTAAGAAGCTGATAATTCTGGTTTTTCCAAAGAAGCCTGATGTTATGAAAAAGATACCACTGATGAAGATGCAACAAGACTTTATCAAAGATCTGAGGTGGTGGTATTATAATGAAAAGACATGTGAAGCAGTTATTGTTTTGAAAGAAGAGAATCGGGTTGTGAAGATCTACGATCCTATGCGGCTGATCAACTTGTCGAAGGCTGATATTGCTGAGTTGTATCACAATCCTATCCTGTATCATCCTGATTTTATGGATCAAGCGCTGAAGTTCCAGAGGGTGATAAGGGTTTGCTTTGCGTTCAACATTTTTGCTGGAAACAACCATGATTTGGTTAGGAAAGGTGATGAGGCTACTACAGATGCTCGAGGCTGATGAAGAATGGTCCAGCTGTTGCCAAGGGGGAGTTTGTTGATACATGAAATGGCAATGAGCTGGATCGATCGAAGACACAAAGTTTTGATTTAGGTCTGTTGGCCGAACTCCGGCCGAACCTTGGCCGAGCCTTGGCCGAACCTGGGGTTCGGACAAGCTATGGAGTTCGGACGTCCGTAGGTCTATAAATATGTTTGTGTCTTTGTATTTTGAAAGTTTCTGAGAGAGTTTGAGCGAACTTGTCTGTGAGTTGTCTCTGTGTAATTCTCTGTAACTCTGATTCTCTATCAATAAGAGATTGAGTTTTATTTACGTTTTGTGTGTTGATTCTCACTTGATTACGTTTGCATTCGATCGATCAATTCATCCAAACCGATCCGTATCCAGTCACTTTCAGTATCGACTGAGCAAAGCTTTCGTGATCAAATCTTTGAAGTCTCCTTTGTGCACTTCTCCTCTGATTCCGACACTGAAGATGAACCTAATGTGACTGCAACTCAAGAGCCTACGGTTACAGAACAACCTGGTCCTATTGAGGATAGAGGAAAAACGATTTTAACTCCTGAAGAAATTGCTGAAGAGCATCAAAAAAAGAGAAGTTGAGAAAGAAAGATCCCGTAGAGCGCTTATTGATGAAACTCACCGGGAACAAAATAGACTTCTCGAGGAAAATGCTGAAGCACTCAAGAGATATGAATCTAACCATCCTCCAGCTGTCATGTATGCAAAAGGGTCGAGCAGTTTGCCGGATCGTTGAGAATCAACCAGAACAGATGAACCTTTGATCCGCATTGTCACAAACTTAGAGGGCACCAATGTGGATGCTGATGACAACTCTGTTACAGCCAACATGGTTAGAACTCTGATGAAAGACAACTTCTCATTGAAATATCTGATGAGTCTCACTGACACTGAGTTAACCAAGTTATACACTGATGAGGAGAGGTTGAATTCTCACCTAACTCAAAATCAAACTGTTGAAGCACAATCTGATCTCCTAGCTGATATCTTTGCCGACACAACCAAGACTGTGTACTTCCTTCCCATCCGTGATCATCTCTTTGATCTTACCCTTGACATCGGCAACACATATATTCCTCCTCCAGAGAACTCGTCCGTTGACCCTCCTGACTCTGAAGCATACATTAAATCCACCACCAACAGTATTAACTCTGAAGCACTCCATAACTTCTGTAAATTCAAGAACATCGATAAAAAGGAGTACTACAAGAAGAGACTTACTGGTCTCCGGAAGTTTGTGTGTGAGTACCGGAAGACAGAGCGGTTGGCTAAGTTGGAACAAATCAGAATCAATGAAGAGGAACGGGCTGAGGCTCTCAAGAGAAAAGATAATCCCTCAATCTATGACGAATGGGAAAAGCTGACTCCTAACCTGAAGGCTATACAACTATTTGTTGCCAAGAACTTAAGGAAAATGCCTAGCAACCCTAATGTTAATCATGGGATGAAGATCTTGGGTTGGAAGTATGATGAAGCCTTTGATGCTTTCATGGTAAAGAGGAGAAATGGCTATGTCTAAATATTCGGAGACTTCAAAGCTCTTACTAGCTTATTCTCTTGGGAACTCAAACAGCTCAAGTACCTGGACTTGGTGAACCACACTAAACATCCAAAGGGTATAAGGGCTGCTGCGTTGATTTAGTCTGCTTATAATGATAAGAGATTTAGTCAAAATCCAGAAGCAGAGAGAAAAGCTCAGTTGGCAGAAGAGAAAAGAAGGCTTCGTGCTCCTCACCGAGGTATGTTCAAGGATATAGGAAAGGAAGTGAAAGCAAAGACTATCCCTGGAAACCAGAAAAATGCTCCTATAATCAGTTGGTACTATAACGGGATGACTCATGAGTTGGTAATTGAAAGAGATGGTGCTGACGCTATCAGAATATTTGCTGCAATAGAACTCCGTCTTCTCTCTCGATCCTACTTGAAGATAATGTATTATGAGAAAATGTGGACCATACATGTTCAGCTGAGACCTTATGAATGCTACGATTCCAACTACTTTTTGATATTCTTAAACTGGTGGTGTACAAGGCTAGCAGAATTAAGTAGACTCACTCTTGATTCAGAACTCCTGAGAACAGCAAATTGTTGGTTGATTGAAGAACATGGTTCAAGTGTCATTTTGGATAAGTCAAGACGATTGGTCGAGCTGAACAATTATAATGACCTGAAGAAGCTCGTTTGGCAAGATCTCTATAGGCTATATGATATGGGTATTCATGTACTTTCTGATAAAGACAAACCTGCAGCTAGAGAGAACTGGAGATTTCTGCTAAAGCTGATCGGTCAAGATGCTTGAAGCTCGAGAGTTTGCATTGCCAACAAGGGTGGAATTATTAGAACCTATTTGTTAGCAACACAAACTTATTGTTTTCTTATCTTGTAATTGATACTTTATTTTGTAATTGTCTTTGGATATGTACATGGTAAACTTTGTTGATATGTTAGCGTACTTGTTATGCTTCTTAGCGGACTTGTGACTTATGTTCTTAGCGGACTTGATTTACACTTAGCGTACTTGTTTGATTGTTTATCTTAGCGGACTTATTTATTCCTAGCGAACTTATTTACTTAGCAGACTTGTCTTGTTCCTAGCGTACTTGATTTGTTCTTAACGAACTTGTTAGCGTACTTGTTCATGTTAGCGAACTTGATAATGCTTAGCGTACTTGTTAGCGGACTTGTTGCTACTTAGCGTACTTGTTAGCGAACTTGATAATGCTTAGCGTACTTGTTAGCGGACTTGTTGCTGCCTAGCGTACTTGTTAGCGAACTTGTTAAGTACTAGCGAACTTGATTTAAGTCTTAGCGAACTTGTTATCCTGATAGAATATTTTGTTGCATTCTAGGTAATGATTGTGTTGTGTCAAACATTCTTTTTGTCCCAGGCTCTCTAGTAGTATAAATACCAATGAGAAAACCTTATTGGTAACGCTGGAAGGAGTATTTTCCCTACAGAGAGCCTTTGTGTGTGTGTTCTTGGTGTTAGTGTGTGTTCTTGAGCTTTAGGAATCATCAATGGGTGAGCATTGATGCTGATTCATCTGGTATCGACCATCACACATGATATCCGCACTTGTGTGATGAATCATATGAGAACATGTTGCTCAAATCTGGTCCTGACACACGTAAAATAATAAATATAATTGCCACATAAAATGACAAAACGTTTTCATGAAATCATAAAATATAATTTATATAAAATTATAAATTATGTAATTTTTCAAGTAAGTTAACCGACGTCTAGACTCATGTGCAATGTTCGTGTAACAATTCTAGTTATACGAAGTAACGGACTTTATCGAAATATAGAATAAGTTATTAACGGGGTTGACCTGGGAAATTGCTGGTTGTCACACATCTCGAGTTCTACACTTCTCCATGCCAAACGGAATAGAGGTACCGCCAAAAAACAAGTTAAGGAACTTAAACTTTTACTCCAAGCTTCGGTAGTGGAAAAACATAAAGAGACTGAGAAGAAAGACAATGAGATGATGACGATGAGAGAAATGTATAGAAAACAAGAAGAACAGATGACCGCGATAATGGCTGCCCTTACTTCAAGTGGGATTAAAATTCCACTTCTGCCATCCACAGATTCAATCCAAGTAAGTGAATCTGTCTGTAACAATCCAGTAAGTTGATACATATATATTTTCATTTATAAGATTGTACTTCAAACATGCGTACAGGATCAGGGAGTTATGATGGCTAATGAAAATAACTCACCGACTCATTCAAGGGAGTCTCAAAAGAATGAAACTGCAAATGCGGCAAATACGCATGAAGCAGTCGGTGAACTTAAGATGAAAAATAAGGATACTACTATGGTTGCTGCTAAGGTTAGCCTAACTTAGTATTTGAATATATAACTATTTTGATAAATGTATTTCTGTTATAGCCTTTCTACTTTATAAAATATGCTTCTTTGATCAGGGAACAATTGTGCATAACGTTGAAGATCAGTTACTGATGAAACAAGGTGATCAACTACAAGTGAAACAAACACAACCTAATAATCTTAGAGAAGGTGCAAAACGGAACCATGCTTCGCAGCAGCAAGAATCTCAAGTAACTTATTATTTGAATATTATAGCAATTTACAATAATTCAATAACTTACACCATTCCCTGTGGGAATAATCTAATGTGATTTAGGAAGTTGGTAAAACCACAAAAAAAGAACAAACGACAACGTAGCTCACCTGTGAAAGCAAACACTCCTCCACCTCCAGTGATAAGGATATATATGTAATTTGATAAATACGTCTTTCTAATTATTTTACTATTTTTTACTAATGTTAATTTATAAATTATTGTAGACTAGGAAGTGTCGTCTATGCAATGTAAACCGTAGAACCATAGTCGCTGAGGGTACTGTTGAGTTGTCAGAAGATATACAAATGGTTTATTTCAAACAAGTCCATGACAACTGCTATAAAGTGTCCATTGACAAGGTTTTAGATAACCGCGATGCAGCATGTTTACCTTATCCGATCCCTAGTGCGACTACAATTGGTGAGGCAATTAGAAGTTTTGTTATGTGGGATAAGGACATGGTAATTTTTGACTCAGATGATGATGATGATGATGATGATGATGATGATGATGATGATGTAAGTTTCTTTCATTAAGATCCCTAATTCATTATACTTATATGTTCAAACTTATTTTGTTTCAAACAATTGATGTGTTATTTTTCCCCTTTAAATGTTGTTGTTTTAGGACGTAATTTCGACATCGACTCCTGAGGATGCGGCTAATTAGAAAAAAAAGGCGCTAAAACCGCCACCTACTCAGAAGGAAGACCATCAGCTGCAAGTGTAACAGAAGGACGTAATTTCAAACAATTGATGTGTTATTTTTTCCCTTTTGGTCACATTTCAAATTTGTGTTATGTCACTAGAGGTGTCGAATTTTCACTTTATATAACTAAAATTGTGTGATAACTAACTACATGTAGTCACGGGGTAGATAACTATTTTGTCACTAACATACATAAAAATATCACCTTCATTGAATATACATATGACTACAAGTGACTTATGGACATGCTTTTGTGTTACATATGTGACTAAATGTAAATCTAAACACAAATGTTCAATGATAACGTGACTAAAGGATAAAAACAGTGACACTTCTAAAAATACATGTTTATATAACACGTTTTTTGTCACATATAAATTTCGTCTTATGTCACTAAAAACAATATAATCGTCACTTTGAAATTTAAAGTTGGGTGTTTATGTGTGACCACACACCAACCAATAGTCACTCATTTCCAATTTTGAGTGTTTCTAAACATATCAAAATGGTCACACTTTTAATTTTCTCCATGTCTACATAAATTTGTGTCATCCTATTGTCACACTTAAAAATCAATTTGTGTCACTAAACCTAAACAATAGTCACACTGGAAAAAATTATAATATGGCCAATTACCTAGAAAATGTGATATACAAAACAAAAGTGATGTGATCATTTGGTGACATGTTGTCACTAATATTACAAAGATATGTCACTATAAATGCTTTATATTGACATTCTTTGATAGAACTGGAAATAAATCACTACTCTATGGTGACACTTCTAGTATACGATGACGGATTTTTTAGTGCTACGGTCACGCGTTTTCGATGTCACCATATGTAGCCTATAATGGTTGTTCCTTCGGTGACACTTTTCGAGAAAAAAAATTGTCACTAAGTACCTATGGTGACGACTTTTTTGTGTCACCGTATCCAATTTTTGTACTAGTGTAAAATAACAGTTTGGTAGAAGTCTGGGGGTTTAAATGCAATTATAAAGTAGAGGGACCATTTCAGCCATTTCCCCAAACTGGGCCGCAGGTCGCGAAGGTTACCAGGCCCACTGTTGCGATACGCGACACTTTACAGGTCACAGAAATGTCCACGGTTCCAACTTGCAGCCCACGTTTGATCCCCCTATCGTGTCAATTCGATCGAATTAGTCATGCTACTGCGTGGAGGGACTAGGGGCGATCTTCATGAGTATAAATAGGACCTTAGATCTGCCTTTAGAACTCGCAAATTCACTCAAATATCACCTAAAAACCCTAAACCGAAGCAAAAACTTTGCGTGAGCAATTAGACTAAACGAAAAGGAATTAAGGTCCGATATTCTGCAGTCCCTCGTTTATAGGTATGCTCTACAATAGCCCCATGTTAATTTCAGTTATTATAATGTCTAGATTAGAGATTTAAAACTATGAAAAACTAGGGTTCTTGAGCTTGTTTTGTCAAAATCGGGTGGTCGGGTGGGAATTAGGGTCTGACTTTTGTAGGTAATCCTAAATAATGTGTTTTAAGAAAGCCCTAAGTTTATTTCACAATTGAGAAAAGGTTTGGTAAAGATTTTATTAACGGGTCAAAATTAGGGTTTTCATAACGATGTTTTACCAAAATTGAGTAAACAATATTGAATTAAGCTTTGATATTTTAAAGCATATTATAAAATGTTATAATGGGTAATAATCTAAGTCGGTTTTGAATAAAAAATGAGTTTTGGTCAAGAAATGAGAAAAATGGAAAATTAGGGTTTCGAAACATGATTATTTAATATAAAATAATCCGGAGGGTATGGGGACTTGATTTTTGGTATAGTAACATGTTTATATACATAATAATTATATATGAAGTTAAAATGGATAAATAATAAAGTATTAAAGATACCGAGTTAATCGGATATTTAGAAGTTCGTGCGGACCGGAAGGGTAAGCGCATGTACACTGGGGTTTCTGGCAAAGTGGGGGTGTCGCATAAATCCCAACTGGGACCTGGCATACCTCACTGGGCGATCCCGGAGTGAGCGTTTTCTAATAGGAATGTGCGTCTTCGTATTATCAAAAAATGATAACTACCTAAAGGGCATTTTGGTCATTTTGACCTTTAAAAGAGATAAACTTAATAATTGAATATTATTAAGATAATAAGATGATGAAATAAATATAGGAAGTATTTATTATATTAAACCTTGCGTTAACGCCATAAGCATTATAACATTTCACGTATGTGTATTAACACAAAACAGACACAAGGTATTTCAAATACTTCTCTAGTAGTAATATTGCATGTATATCAGCCCAAAAACATTAAAACATTTAAAACATTTAAAAGTGGGCTCATAGAACTCACCTTATTCTTTTAAGCAGTTAATTCAGACAAAGTCTCCGCAATGCCTTTCAATTCAAACTAATCGCGTATTGTATGGTGTTAACGCAAGGTTTAATATAATAAACACTTCCTATAATTATTTTAATATTTTATTATCTTAATAATATTAAATTATTAAGTTTATTTCTTTTAAAAGGTCAAAATGACCAAAATGCCCCTTTAGGCGATTATCCTTTTCTTTTGTTGATAATATGAAGACACACATTCCTATAAGTAAACGCTCACTCCGGGATCGCCCAGTGAGGGATGCCATTTCTCAGTTGGGATTTATGCGACACCCTCGCTTTTGCCTTTTGGTCCGTGCGAACTTCTAAATATTTGATTAACTCGGTATTTTAAATACTTTATCATTTATCAATTTTTACTTTATATATACTTATTATATATATAAATATAGTTTCATACCAAAAATCAAGTCCCCATACCCTCCGGATTATTTTATATTAAATAATCATATTCCAAAACCCTAATTTTCCGTTTTTCTTATTTCTTTATAAAAACTCATTTTTAGTCGAAACCAACTTAGGGTATTATCCATTATAACATTTTATAATATGCTTTAAAATTTCAAGGCTTAGTTCATTACCGTTTACTCAGGTTTGACAACGCAGTGTCTAGAAAACCCTAATTTCAATATTAACAATTTAAATATATATTACCATATTTTAAATATGTTTCAAATATATATTAAACATATACTTTAGTCCAATAGTTACTTTATCGTTTATATTAAATATATATATATATATATATATATATATATATATATATAACATTTAAATACAAAATATCCTTTTAATCAATTTTATTAAATAAAACTGATTAATAATCATATATATATATATATATATATATTCGTCTTAAATATATATTTATATCAGTTATCTTGTTCTATTCTGATTTAATATAAACTTTAACTTAATATTTGTAATAATAACAAATATATAACGTGATTACCTCATTGACGGGTCGTGAAATAAGTCCAAATAATAGAGTTGTCCGATTTGGACAACTAAATAGTCCTTCTCGACTAGTTTCTCGCCACAAGTATTTCGCCATTGTCGGTTCGTCGTTTGGACCTCGTTACGCCACCGAAACGTCGCCCGAAAGTGTAAACGGGTTTTATTATTATCACTAGTTTATACCCCATTTGCCGCCACCGTTGACCACCTTTAACTATCACCAATCACCGTCACCAATCTCCGCTATCCCGGTAGTTTACTACCGTTGCCGTCTTCACAAGTAGTCACCGAAAATCAACCGAAAGAGAGGACGGTAAATCGGGTTTTGAGTTAAGTTAACTCGTCGCCCCTTTTTCTAACTCAAATCACGGCCACCATTGTCCATCGTTAACAACCGCCAACCACCGCCACCATTCTCCACCCTCCTGGCAACTCATCTGCGTAACCATCATGCCCCGTCGTCAACCGCTCGTCACCGAATGTCACTTCAAACATCACCGAATAACAACCCTACATGAAATGATAACCCAATTGAACTTCTCACCGTAGCCACTCCCATCTACTGTCACATACAACTCGGCTGCCACCCCACCGCCGCCTCTGTTCACCGTTGTCCGGCGGTTCGGTTCGCCGGAGTGGAGCAGGGTTCGCCGCTGCTTGGTGACTGTCAGAGGAACGCCGGGGAAGAAGGAAGGAGAAGCTGCTGCTGCATCATCTTGGTTCTCGCTGGAGGTTGTCTCCATCGCGTATGTCGTAGTTGCTAGAAACGAAGACCGGGTTGCTGAGTTAACCGGAAAAATCCGGTGGTGCGAAGTGGGGAGTGAGGGTGTTGGATTGCGTCGGTCTTGTGGGTGGATCGGAGAAGTAAGGTTATGGAGGTTGTGGGTCGCAGGAGACCACAAAAGAAAGGGAGGGTGGCTCGCCGCCTGTGTTGCTGGAAAAAGAATCGAGAGGAGGGATCGAGGAAAGGGGGGAGGAGCCGGTTGGCTTTCTCTCTCTCTCTCTCTCTCTTCTCTTTCGTTTTGTTTTCTGATTTGTCTTTTATTGGTGTGTTTTGAATTATCATGCATGTATGTATATTTATACTACACTTTTGATTGGTAAAACTTCTCCACGTATAGTACTTGACTCATGATTTTGGATGGTGAATCATAAAATTCGACAGAGAGCATAGTGATTAGGAAACTAGGAAGTAAGCAAAAAGTTATTTCAGATATTTTAAGATTGTGTGGTGTAATATTATTACTAGGTATTATATCCGGTTATTCTGAACCTGTTAAGTAATTAAATGGTTAATAAAAATTCCCGAACATCTAAAATATTACGGGAGTCCAATAAATATAATTATTATATTTATTCTTTGGTTATAACGTAAATCGGTGATCGCTTAGTTAATTTACTCGGTAGAAGTGCGTGTCTAGTTGGTGTTGCGATCGTGGCCGTTTCACAGACCGAATGAGTCTTCTCGACTGAAATATTTAATAAGTATTATAATAATATTTATACTTCGCCGAGTCACTAAATCATCCCGAACGGCTAACCGAATTGATTTCGGCTATTATCGCGTAACAACACCGGTTACCGATTTCATCATTTTTCGTGCCGAACGTCGCAATTATATTTTATAACGAGTATAAATCAAGTATTTAGCAATACCTGATATTCTACTTTCGCCTCGGTGTTATTTTAGTGACGTTCGTGCTTAATTACGGTTTATTACAAACTGGGCCCAAATCGCTATTTTGCATTTTCCCGCTTCGTTACAACTTGGATTTAAGATCTGTGAGCGCCCACGGTCTTTATTTTTCAATTCTATAATTTCACCTCTTGACGGTTCCTCGAATTTCGTGTGGAATATTCGTATGCGAATTGTGACGTTTCTCTATTATACGTATATATCTATACTATATTATTAAGCATATTGGAGAGAGAAAACCCAAGTACTGAATCCTTAAGATTTTTACAAATTATAATGCATTGTGTACAAATACTTAAAGCATAAGTGTTGAATCTCTTAAAACACTTAAAAAACCTAGGTATAAAAACCAATTTTACTCATTTTCGCTTCGCTTCACAAACCCTAGCTCTTATTCTTCGCCATCTCCCTCTCGCTCCACCTTGATAAAATCCAGATTTCTACCACGTCGCCGCCTCACTATTGCCAAATCCATCAAACACACTACCTCACTTACAAAGTTTGATCAACTAATTGTTTAGGCAGTTTTTGATCAAAACAATTTGGCACCTACCGTGGGGTAAGTGGTGTTTGAATTCAGCCAAGAGCCTTGATCTCCTTCCCGTTAACAATTTCTGAAAATGTCGACTCAATCAAAGATTACTTCAACATCTATTCCATCCACCAAACCGACTGTTAGCACAGGTCTTCCTCCAATGCCAAAGAAAACGACTAACACCGATGCTAAGAGAATGGAGTATCCTACTTTTACGGGATCACAAGGTACGTCTACCAACCCTTCCATTTCCAATAATGATTTGTTTGTTTTGATAAGGAAAATGAAGACGCGTGTGGATGAACAAGCCAAAACCAACGAAAAAATGACGAAGGAGATCATGGAATTGAAGAAATCAAAGAAACAAGTAGAGGAAACTAGCCCTTTGATGTCGAAATCACTCATTTTTGACTCTCCGGCAATATCGGAGCAGCCAAAACAGAATGCAAAATCCGCTACTGCTCCAAAGTCAAGTGTTGTAACGGCTACTACTTTGCGATTCTCAGGTTCTCAACAACAAAAGACTTCTAGGGTGATAGATCTGGAGTACTCCGGATTCTACTCCAAGGAGCCCCCAGAATCTTACTTCAGAGATTTCGGAAGTCAGCAGCTGCCGAGATGCTCGAGTCAGCAGCCGCCGAGATTCTTAGCGCAACTACCCCTAGGCCTCGGTCTCCACGGTTCATAACGTCTAACTTTCGGGAGCCTTGGAGCCAGCAGTCAGGGGCACCTACTACTCAAGTGCTACAAGGATCCTCAACTCAGCCGTTCCCAGAATTCTCAAGCCGCTTCCGAGCTGCTCAGGATCCCCAAGGATCCTTATTTTCTAACCCTTTTGTCTCTGCAGGCATGTTTCCAAGTTCATCTCAGGAGATGCATGAGGGAGACTTCATCCCCATGCAAGTGGAGATGACAACTGAGCCGACTATCCTCATAGATGCTGGATATGGACCTCGGATCCATCCTCAGAATCCCCGGGCTGGTAACAACTTTGATAATTTTTAGGCTAATCCTAACCAAGGAACTGTGCAGGATGTAGGTATTAACCCAACTATAACTAGGGAGCTTCAAAAACTAAAGGACATGATCTCAAGTGTCCCTGGTGTTATCCAGCCAATTCCTGAAGTGCCTACAGGCAGTCACAGAGTTTCCAAGTTTGCATGGCCCATTTGTGACGTAGAGATTCCAAAAAGATTCCAAACTCCCAACAGAAACTCTACGATGGGACCGCGGATCCTGAGGAGCACGTGACACAATACAGGGAGCAGATGGAAATCAACCCCATTCAGTGAACATCAAAGAAGCTTGCCTTTGCAAGGGATTCGGCTCGACACTAACAGGACTAACCTTGGAATGGTTGCTCAGTATCCCTCCTAATACCATTACTTCTTTTCTACATTTAGTTAACCTGTTTAATAACTAGTTTTCTTGCAGCAGAAGCTTTGAGTAGCTCACAGGTGACTTATACAGGATAGTTCAGAAGTCTGATGAATCCCTTAGGGACAATGTGGCCAGATTTGGTCGAGAAGCTCTGGATATTCCCAACTTGGATATGTTAGCTGCTGTAGAAGCTTTCAAGATGGGACTTAGAAGGGATTCCCATTTTTATGATGACCTTGTTATGACTCCTTGCAGGAACCTTGATGAAGTCAGAACGAGGGCATTGAGGTTCATTAGGCTAGAGTATGATAAGAACATCCAGAAAAGAAGTGATATGCCAAATCTGAATCTTCAAGTAGAAGGACGGATTCTCCTGGAAAGCAACAACGGTCCAAGTCTTATTACAGGAGTGATAATCCCAGAGTCAATGCGGTTGAGGATGAGGAAGATGAAGAAGACTTCCCAAAGGTATCTGATTATTGCTTTTCGGTTGATGTATGTGGTTTGTTATGTGCTTTGTAGGATCTAGGTGATAAAGCCAGGTGGCCAAGGAAGTCTAAGAAGCAAGGATCCTGGAAGGATAAGTTTAAGTGGCGTGCCTACCATGAGTACTTTGGGCACTTAACAAATGACTGCATAGCTCTTCGAAAAGAAACCAGTTACCTGCTCAGCAAGGGGCATCTCAAAGAATTGTTTGGCAGAAAGAAGAGCAAGACTCTAGATGCTGCCGAGCTACCCAAAAGAGCACAGTCACCACCCGCAGATGCCAAAGTGATAAACTTTTTCTCAGGAGGATCTGATATATGTGGAGCTTCCTTCTCATCAGCAAAAAGATATGCTAGAGAGGCTAAGATGAATCAAGGCAGCCGATCAAAGAAGAATGCGATATTGACTGAAGACAAAGTCATTTCCTTCGATGAAACTGATAAGCTGATATCCAGGATCCTCATCACGATAGTCTGGTAATCACATTATGTATCGCTAACCATTATGTTCGCAGGATCCTGATAGACAACGGCAGCTCGGTCAATATCATTCAGTTAGATGTGCTGAAAAAGATGAGCATCCCAGAAGAAGAGATTATCCCAAGGTCCTCAGTTTTAGTAGGTTTCAGTGGAGAAACCAAGCATACAGTTGGAGACATCAGGCTTCCTTTGTACATTGAAGGGGTCAACTACATGCAAAAATTATGCAAAATTGACTCCCTTCCTTGTTGTAACGTTATCTTGGGGAGGCCGTGGATCCATGACATGAAAGCAGTTTTTGTCAACTTGTTGGGCTATACTTAGTGAGGCATGAACATTAGAGAAGTGGGCTTACATTGGTTTGGGCTTGATGTGTTTACGATGTGAGCTTCATGGGTCGGACTACTTATTGGGTTTACGATTTTTGCTAGGTCTTTTGTAAGGGTAGTATAAATACCCAAGTAGTTGATGTTTACTACTAGTTCTCGATTACGATTTTCAGCATATATCTTGTATTTAGGATCGTGAACTCGTGCTAATAGAAGATTGATCAAGTTTCATTCAAGATTTGATTGTGTTGCTTTGTTCTTCATCTCATATCAAGTCTATTTCATCATCTTCTTGTCGAATCACTCACAAACAAGGATTCCGCACTTGTTTGTGTTTACGATGTCGTGAAAATTTGTTGTTTCGGGACCAACAATTGATATCAGAGCTAAGAATCATCTGATTCGAGGTTCCACGATATTAGATTCGAGTGTTTGGCTGGAAAAAGTGGAAGCTTGCTGCTGTTTTTGGTGTTTACGACAATTTCTGGGCTGTTCTTGGTGTTTACGACTGGTGTTCTTCATTGGTTTGGTGTTTACAACTTCAAGCAGTGAACTTTGAAGGTTTACGATCGCGACATTCGAGTTTACGACATTAAGACTCGAACTTTGGACGTTTACGATTGATAAAAAGGGGTTTGCGACTTCAAGATCCGTTTTTAAGTGTTTACGATTATGATTACGATCCGGAGGTGTTTACGACAGGGATTACGATCGGAATCAGGTTCTTGATCAAGTTTACGACCCGGAGGTGTTTGCGATTCTGTTTACGATATGCAAGCATGTCAATATCGTAAACTGGTGTTTACGATCGGAAACTCATTTAGATCTCTTTTTCATAAGTTTTCCTAAGCTTTCGTCATGGATTTTGAACCTAGCATGTACCAAAAATTAGACTTTGAGATTGGATCGACTACTCGTCCTCCCAGACTCACATCTGCTGATAACTTCCTTGAATGGAAATACATATTTCAGAACCATTTGAAAAGTGTTGATCTGAGACTTTGGAGACCAGTTGTCAATGGACCATTCATTCCTACTCACACTGAAGCAGGAAAAGTTGGAGTGGTGAAAACTGAAGCAGAATACTCGGATGATGATTGGGAAAAATGTAACAAGGATGAGAGAGCATATGCTATCATGACAATGGCATTGACTCCAGAAATTGCATAAGGTTTAAGAATTACAAGACTGCAAAGAAACTCTGGGATGCTCTGGTGGTGGCATATGAAGGAAATCCAGATATCAAGGCAAGCCGTAAACAGATGCTGAAGCAGAAGTTTAACCTGTTCAATCACATTCAAGGAGAGTCCTTTGAAGCTCAAGTTCAAAGATTTGTGTCCTTAATTACTGAGATGTCAAGCTACGACGTTGAACCCGGACTGGAGGATAAAAATCTGAAACTCTTGAACAGTTTGCCCAAGTCCTGGAATACCAACATTTCAATAATCAAAGACAACAAGAAGCTAGATGAGTTAACTGTTGATGAGCTAATTAACAAACTGA
Organism: Deinandra increscens subsp. villosa; assembly: GCA_039602395.1. Lineage (NCBI taxonomy): Eukaryota > Viridiplantae > Streptophyta > Magnoliopsida > Asterales > Asteraceae > Deinandra > Deinandra increscens. The sequence continues at coordinate 54,177,526 of JBCNJP010000007.1, read as the reverse complement.
AGTCAAAGATGATTGATGAAAAACAGAGAGAGCTGAATCATCTAAGTTCACTTAGCATGGCGGGAAAATTGAATCAGGCACTCCTATCTGAAGAAGTAGGCCCAAAACAGGCTGGAAGTTCGTCTGCAAATGATTCAATTTCAAACACAAAGTCAACTGCTTTTGTGGCTCGATCTCAAGCAAATTCTAGTGGAACGGTCAACCCTGATGAGGCAAATGCCACAAATGATCCCAACTTTACACTTGGAATGGGATTTGTGATTAGTTATCATGCTCTTATGGCTGGAACATTGGTGCCCGCTGAGATGCTGTCAAGTGAACTGAACTAGATTAATCCTGAGGATGTGGAAATGCTTGATGTCTCCTGGAAAATGGCAATGGCAGTTTTCCGCGACAAGAAGTTTATGGAAACAACTGGAAGGAATGTCTAGAAAGATCAGGATAAGATAAGAATGAGTTTTGATAAGAGCAAGCTCAGATGTTTCAACTGTGATGAGTACGGAAATTTGTAAGGGAATGTACTAAGCCAAAGAAGGAGAGACCAGAAGAGAAGAAAGCTGGAGATGGTAAGGGAAAGGCAGAGACAAAGGCCTTGGTTGTGCAGGATTGTGGGGAATATCAATGGGCTTCACAGGTAAAGGAACTCAGTCTAACTCGTACTATGATTGCTAAGATGGAGAATGATGATGAAGAGGAGCATGCATTTGTGGTCACTGAGTAAAAGTCAGGAGATGAGCAGGAGAACCTGGTTGAAGACAAGGAAGCATTTGCTGCCGAGATCGACAACACAAAGGTATGTACTAATCCCACTTGTGCACGTTTAATTCCTGGCCTTAGACAACTTTGGAAGAATAGTGAGATAGGATTATTTGATATGCAATTTTCTAGAAGTTCGTTTAAGGGAAGATGGGAAAAGAGTGAGGAGAAAGTCAAAGCACATAAACTAGATATAGAGAAATACCAAGCCCTTGCCACTCAAAAGTCTGTCCTGTATGATAATGCTAAGTAAGAAATAGCTGAGCTTTGGAAGCAGGTAGATGAACTTAAACATCAGAACAATGAGTTACAAGTGAAATTAGATGTGAATCAGATGAGAAACAAAAGAATGCTCGAAGCTGGTAAGGATAAAGGAGGAATAGGAATAGGAATTATCTTTTCTGAAAAAAATAAGAATAGTGTTCCTCAACCTGTGTCTAGAGATATAATAGGTATGATCTATGAGGAGGATCAAGTAGATAGATCTAAATCAGAAATGCATGAAGCAGGACCTCCCATAGATAGTGTTCTGGTTGTTGTGAAACCCATGACTGAAGAGGAGTTAGAAAATGAGAAACATATGACCTATGGTTTGGGTAATCAGAATAAATCGGTTACACTCACATGTGAATCGGGTCCATCCCAGGAATCATTAAACGATAATGTTAGTCCTTCTGATGTTTTTGTTTCATGTGCAGATGAAGTAGGGATCAAAGATGTTTCTGGGAAGAATGCCGAATGCTTGAGAGTCAAAGAGTGTCTAGCTTAATTTCTGATTTACCTAAGGACGATGTTTTGGCATCTGTGTTTGAACTTAATGCGTCCAAGTCAAAACAATTAATGTTTCCTATGTCTTGAAAACATGTTTCTAATTCTAATGAAGTAGTTAATGGTTTTAAAATTCGTGTGGCCAATACTAAAGTAGGTCGTGAGTCTAAACCCAAGGAATTTGTTCCTTATCCCCAGGTTGTGTCTACTTTCAACCGAACGAACAAGTCAAAATCAGAACAGTTTTGTTTAATCACACAACCTGAAAAGGTTACAAAACATTTTATACACAGATGGGATGATAAGCCTGAATGGAAGTCATCATACCCAAGACGTTCGTATGTTTGTAGCCATGTGAATGGGCCTAGACTTATGAATTGTTTTCAGTGTGGAAAACCAGGGCATTTTGCTGCAAATTGTTTAAATAGACCTTATCAACCATACTATCCGCAAAACCCACGGACTAGTATGTTGCAGAATATGATGACAGGTGGAAGTAAAAATCAGAAACAACAAGCTGTGTCTCAGGGGAAGCAAAGTTTAAAACCAATGAAGACTCAACAGTCTAAGGTTTTAAACACTAAAACTCAAGTGACAAAGCTTTTTGATGAAAAATGGAATGTGGCAAAAACTCCAAAACCAACTTACACACCTAAAGGAGTTTACCAAAGAAAAGATAAAATGAAATCTGAACTCTTTGAAAAACAGGTACCTAAAACAAAAAGGATTTCTCAGCCTAAAGGTAAAACAAAGGTTAAGAAACAGGTTTCTAAATCAAAAGATGTTTCTCAAATAAAACAAGTTGTTCAAACAAAATTGAAACTTGAGTGGACACCTATCAAAGAACGTGTAGATAAAAGGGTCACATCTCCACAAAAGAAACCTGCAACTGTAAAGAAGTCAACCAATGTGTCAAAACCTCAGAAACACACTTTGTGGAAACCAAAAGTCAACACTCAAAGTTTGAGTGTAACTGAATCAAAATCAGGAATGTCCCTTAAATTAGTCAAATGCATTAACTCCAAGGGTGTGCCCAGATCTGTTATGGCCTGGGTACCCGACTCTAACTGATCTTTGATTCATGTAGGGACAGCCAAAAAGAACTGTCAACAATCTCTGGTACGTTGATAGTGGTTGCTCCCGACATATTACCGGAGATTTATCACTTTTGGAAGAGGTTCAAGATTTCAATGGAGGAGGTGTTTCTCTTGCTAGTGGATTAGGTGGCAAGATCAGCAAGAAAGGTGTGGTGAAGAATGGTAGTTTAACATTCTCTGATGTGCATTATGTGGAGGAGTTGTCACACAGTCTGCTTAGTGTTTCGCAGATTTGTGATCGAGAATATTCTGTGTTGTTCAATAGCAAGGAATGTATTATTCTCAAACCTGGAGTCAAGATTCCTGAGGAGTGTGTCTTGATGCGTACACCAAGGCGAGGAAATTCTTATCTTCTCACCATGGGTAATCCTCCGCCATTTGATGTGGCCTGTCTTATTTCAAAGCAAAATGAAAATCTGGCATTGTTATGGCATCGTCTTCTGGGATATGCCAACATGAAGAATCTGACCAAGCTGGCAAAGGGAGAGCATGTTAGAAACCTCCCCATCAAGGATTTCACATCAATTGAGAAGTGTGTTGCATGTGCTGAGGGGAAGAAGCACAAGTTACCACATCGTTCCAAAATGACAAACTCTATTTCGTCAGTGTTGCAACTACTTCATATGGATCTCTTCGGCCCAATGCAAGTGCTAAGCATCAGCAAGTTCTAAGCATCATATTGCATGGTGTTAGTGGATGACTTCTCTAGATTTACTTGGGTTTTTTTTTTGTCAAACAAGCATGAAACTCCAGCGCTTGTGAAACAGTTTGTTACTCTCATAGAGAATCGGATGAGCAAGAAAGTGAAGGCAATAAGATCAGACAACAGAACAGAGTTTAAGAATGCTGAATTGAATATGTTCTATGGAGAGAAAGGTATAAAAAGGCAATACAGTGCACCGTACACACCTCAACAGAATGGTGTTGCTAAAAGAAGAAACATAACACTCATTAGAGCTGCAAGAACTATGCTGTGTGAAACAAGACTGCCAATTTTCTTTTGGGCCGAAGCAGTCAACACTGCTTGTTATGTACAAAATCGGGTACTTTTGAACAAGCGGCATGAGAAGACGCCTTATGAGATTATCTATGGAGAAAAAACCAAAATTGGGGTACTTCAAGACTTTCGGGTGTCCTTGCACAGTTTTAATTCAATCTGATGTGGGGAAATTCGAAGCAAAGGCTGATGAATGCTACTTTGTTGGGTATTCTGCAAATAGTGCTTATCGAGTCTACAACAAAACCACCAAAGTGATAATTGAGGCATTCAATGTTGACTGGTTGGAAGACAATCCGACTGATGCTGGAACTGGGCCAGACTGGATCTTCGATTATGGGTCATTATTTGAAGGTTTCAACCTGTCAAATATGTTTCCTAGTCTGGAAGAAGAAGAAGATATTATTGCTCCAGCTCCTGAAGTAAGGCCATCTGTGAAAAATGTTGGTGACAATGTATCTGCAGCAGCTCCTAAGGATGATTATGTGGATGTTCCAGAATCTTCAGGAACTCATGATGATCAGAAGGAGTCAGAAATCCAAGGTATGAATGATAATATTAATGATACTAACCTGCCTGTCTTTGTTTCGGTACCAGATGTTCAAGCCACAAGAATTAACAGAGATCATCCTCTCAGCAATGTGGTCGGACCAGTGTCAGCAGGTGTCACTACTAGAAGCCGCGTGGGTGACATCAAAATCTACATGTACTCATGTTTTATCTCTCAGATAGAGCCTCCAAATGTGACGGTAGCTTTTAAAGATCCAAGTTGGATGGAGGCTATGCACGATGAATTGAATCAATTTTCAAAATTGGGAGTGTGGCATTTGGTGAAAAGGCCTGATAATAAGAAAGTTATACCCACAAGATGGTTGTACAAGAACAAGAAAGATGATACGGGTGTGATTGTGAGAAACAAAGCCAGGTTGATTGTTCAAGGTCACAGACAGGTTTACGAGATTGATTATGATGAGGTGTATGCACCAGTGGCCAGATTGGAAGCAATTCGAATATTCCTTGCTGTAGCAACATATCTCAACTTCACTGTGCATCAGATTGATGTGAAGACAGCTTTTCTTTATGCTGAAATGAATGAAGAGGTTTATGTGGCTCAACCGCCAGGGTTTGTGGATGAGGAACATCCAGATCATGTGTATCTTCTGGATAAAGCTTTTTATGGTTTGCATCAAGCACCCTGCACGTGGTATGAGACTCTGTCAAAGCATTTGGTGGAAAATGGTTATACAAGGGGAGTGGTTGATCAAACTCTGTTTAGAAAGAAGGTGAAAGACGGATCATTATGGTGCAAGTTTATGTGGATGACATCATCTACGGGTCAACGAATGAAGAGTTATGCACCGAATTTGAGGATATCATGAGAAAGAAATTTGAGATGGGTGATCAAGGGGAGATGAACTTTTTCCTGGCATTACAGGTCAAACAAGATGAATCTGGGATTCTCATTCATCAAGCAAAATATGTGAATGAAATTCTGGAAAAGTATAAGATGCAGGACTCCAAGCCCATCTCCACTGCCATGGCATCCCGGCCTCTACTGACAGCAGATGCAGATGGAGAATCAGTGAGTGAATTCATGTATCGTTCAATGATCGGTTCACTCATTTATTTGACAGCAAGTAGGCCAGATATCACGCATGCAGTATGTGTGTGTGCACGTTACCAGGCTAATCCTAAACTCTCTCATCTAGCTGTTGTTAAACGTATTTTTAGGTATCTGAAGAGCAGGCCTCGGCTTGGACTTTTGTATCCTAAGAATACTGATTTTCAATTATTTGCGTTTACTGACAGTTATTTTGGAGCTAGTGATCTTGACAAGAAATCTACAACTGGTGGGTGTCAATACTTAGGAGACAGACTCATTTCATGACAGAGCAAGAAGCAGCATACCGTTTCCAAGTCAACTGCAGAAGCTGAATATGTGGCAGCATTAGCTGGATGCTCGTAGGTAGTATGGATTCAGAATCAGCTCACTGACTACGGTATGGAATTTCTTAATACTCCATTTTTTTGTGATAATGCTGCTGCTCTACAAATTATTAAGAATCCTGTTCAAAATTCCAAAACAAAGCACATAGATATCAAGGTACATTTCATTTGTGATTGTAGCTCGTTTACCTGCCACGCTATTGTAATCTATCAATTTGTAATTTTCGTTAACATAAAAAAAAATTCTTGATTGCTATGACCGGAAGTTGATTCAGCTCGAAAAGGTAAATCAATATCAAAATGTTTCTAACCTTTTCACCTAACCCCTTCCTCGTCCAAATTTTGAAATGTGTGTTGAAGGCCTAAGGATGATTGCCTTCGAGGAATGATCTGATCAAACCTGTTTGTACATAGTTTTATTTTTATTTTTGCTTTGGTATTATTTTCAATTACTTTTGGGTTTATTCAATTAAAAAAATATGTGTTTATGTTTTCAAAAGCCTCATAAAAACAGGGGAAGAAATGTTATAGTTTCAGAAAATTAGAAAATCTGTTTGAGGTTTTTATGAAGTCTTTTGTGTTTGTCTTAAGTTGGTAGGAAGTTATATAAATGTCCAAGACAATCGGAGACTGACACGCGTAAAGCTGAAGTGAAAGATTGCTCAAAGATGATATGTCGGTAAGCTCAACCCAAAACTATGATCATCAATGTAAGTGCAGTAAACTTAACTTCTATATATGTTTAGTTTCCCTTCCTAGTTTACATGGTTTAAAAAACTGAGTCCCAGCAACAATGGGTTGAGATGGTGTCTACCTAGTATTCACTCTCTCACACGCCATGTTCTGCTGTTATGACAACACCACAGAAAATGTAAAGAAAAATGAAAACGCAAAGAAAAATGAAAAGAAAAAGAAAGATAATAAAATAATTATTTTGTTTGGTCTTCTCTGCGTGCTTATGCGGCCGACCTGATCACCAACTGATAATTAAGGAAATAAGTGGTAGTCATAACGGTGTTGCATGGTTCCTCAAGTTAGGGGTTTATGAATCCTCAATAAACTCTGAGGTTGGGTAGGTTTTGCTATGAACAATTGGGTGTGGGGACGGTTAAACATGACGGTAATATTGTACCATAATTAAGCAATTCAAAATGATTGGATGTGAGTTTATGTGGTCAAATATTCTGGCAATCGTCTAGAGAGTCGAGTAACGGAAGCTGAAAAGGGTTCCTCAGTCAAAGATAAGTCTGGTTTGATCCATGAAAATTATCAGCTTCAAGGCAAGTATATCTTTTTGTCTCAGTAATAGGTTAACTTTGTTATATGTTTTTATCATTTTTTAAGTTTTTTTTACTGTTTAAAATTTCATTTTTTATGATCAAGATCAGGTTCTCGGGGTATTAGTCTGAGGGGAAGTTTTGTAATTCTCAAAATTTTCAAAATTAACAACTTTTCAAGTGATTTATCATCTAAATGAGGTTTAGGTGCATTTGATATGTTTTAAAAACTTGAGGGGGCCTTTATGAAACTTCTATTCATCAAAACCACCAAACCCCTCATTTCCGATCACACGTTTACGATCCCGATATCTCTCTCCCCTCTGCGTTTACGATCCACCGCCCGAAACACTTACCGCCCCATTTTTTTCACCGGAAAACCGCATTCTGACAATCTTCGACCATCTCCTATGAAAAACGAGCACACCATCGCTTTTACCTTCTCATTCCGACCACGAAACTAACTAAAATTCGTCGTCGACACTGTTTTCTTCCGACTGCCCCTCTTCTCCTTCTTCGAGTTTGTCTTTGATTTCACGAGATTAGAAGTCGTTTCTGTGTTTATGATAGTTAAAAGGTAGTATCTGATGTTTCACTTATATTTTTGAATGTGTTTAATGTGTTTAATGTGTTTTCAAAGCTTTGCAGGTACAACAATGGAGGAGTTCTGCGTTTACGATCGGCGTGAGGAGGAAGATGACCGTTCGCGTTTACGATGTCGTTTATGATCAGTATGTGTTCACGATCGATGGTGTTCACCACGTCAGCGTTTACGATCGGGCTTAGTGTTTACGACTGGACTGTACTTGACCCTGATCGTGAACTCAAACTTGGATCGTAAACCCAAATCTCGATCGTAAACCATTTAAAAGTTTGATTTAATATCGTAAAGAATTAAATAAACACAAAATGGTTTTTTAAAATCTCTTCAAACTTAATTGTTTTAAGATAAAATTGAACAAGTTAATTTTAAGAATGTGTTTTGTTAAAATTGTGAAACAAAATCCAATTCTTTCTTTTAAAAAGCGGTTTCAATTGAGACTTTAGAACTTCAAAGGATAATGTGTTAATTAATTGAACTTAATTGCTCAATGATGTGATTAAACATGACACATTTGTCTCGGTTTCTTAAATGGCAGAAGAAATGATTGATGAAGAGATTCACTATGAAAGAGACACTGCATACCTGCTTATTTGGATGACCCTCCAGAGAAACACATGCAGTTGTTCTACTCTCTTGTTGCTGGGATGAACGTGTGCAAAATCAATCATGCTCTCAGGGCGCACATGCTGATAGATGAACAACTAGTCAGAGAATTTTGGGAAACTGCCAGGGCAAATCTTGATAAAACAAGGATTACTGCGACTGTTCAAAACCGCAGAATCGAGATCATGGAAGAAGATATTCGTCAGGGGTTGAATATTAAATATAAAGCTGAAGACACAATGGAATATTCCAAGGCTGCAGTATTAGAGGGTGTGATGCGTAGATTGAGGTCTATAAAAATGATGCAAGTTTTAAAAGGGTAATTACTAGGTGACCAAACTACACACTCGGGCAAGTGTACCCTTCGTATGTAGCACAGTATTAGCAAGTACCGGATGTCAATCCAAGGACGCGTGTTCAAACTCCCGATAATAAATCTTTATTAATATTTTACCGAAAATAAAAAGTGTTGATTTTTTATCTTTTTAATTAAATGAACTAAAATAACTTAAGACGACTAAAAGAAATATAAATAAATAAAACTAGGACGTGGAAAAAAATAAGCAAACGACTAGAAAACAACGGACGAACGAGGAAAACTCAAGTATAGGGAAGCAACCACCTAAGTAAGGAATCCTATTGGATGACTTAACTATCTTCAAGAATGACTAATCTTATGGCACCGTGTCTAAGGATATAACACTAAGAAATCACCAAGTCATGCTAGATCTCCGCTAGGTCTCACTAACACACCAAAATGATCCTAAGAGTCGTTTAAAGCTCATCGGGATAAAAGAATGGATCTCTATTCGCTCTCACCAAACTTAGAATGCTAAAGTACTCTAAAGAATGTATCTCCTCTCGGTCTCAACAATCACAATGCACGTAAAAACTGTCATCGACAATCCTAGATGCAAAGGAGTAAATTATCTAAATTGATCTATAACTTAGAATCACAAGATATCATCATGAAAAGGCTAAAGCTCACTCTCGTGCAACCCTAATCCTAAGCATAAATGACACAAGATGAAACTAACAACCTATCTCCTCTCGGTCTCAAGATTGGTAGAACACTAATTTAGACCAATGATCACACTTATTCCTATGATTAACTATTTCTAGCTTAAACACAAATAGATCACTAACACCAAGTCCGTAACCTAAACCTATAATTCTATTCGATGAATACAAAATAAATCAAGTAGAATTATAAGAGGAGTATAGCATGCTCATCAATCATATAATTAGTATCCATACACATCATAGATAAATATTTAATAATTCTTGACAATAGCATTAGCCACAAGATTAGACAAACCTAAAAATAATTAAATCATACCAATAGTCAATCCAAACATAGATGGTGTAAAAGTTTAGCTACTCATAATATTCATGAATACAAAACTCATAGTAGAATAAATAAACATTGTGTAATCCAAAATTCCAACTAAAAGAAATAATGTTCAAGAATGAAGATTAACCAAACCGAATGCTTCCTGCCGTCCGGATTATTATTTTGACTCCAAGCTCCGACCGAATGCTTCCTGCCGTCACGTATTTTTCTTCTGCCGTCACCAAAAGTTCTCCACGTGAATATCCCTCTTTTCTGCCGTCCAGTCCTTTTTTTAATTCTTGAACCAATCTTTCTCTATTGACTTCCTTCCCACGTTTTTCAGCCCATGTATCGAATGCCATATATGCAGCCCATAAAAATTAAGACATGGCCCACCTACTCAAATCTTGAACAATATTCCAAAACCCACGTGAACTTTGTCATCTTTTATTTTTTTTTTCATTTTTCTTTTATTCTTTATTTAAACATCAAAACAATTAGTATAACTCAAGAGACTTGAGTGTCGCTTAAATGCACCATTTTAGTTCATCATCTCTTGAAACGTTTCAGCACGTCATCTCGTATTGCAATTACTTGTACCGAATTAGCTCGTTTCTACTTGCGGTCTCCTAAAACACCTGAAATCCAAATTTGAACAATTTAAGAGTAATATTCAACAAAAAGTATCACAAATAATATTAAAAGTGTAAGAAATATTTGAGTAAAAAGATGTACAAATTAAGGTACATCAAATATCCCCACACTTATTATTTTTCCTCCCCGAAAAACTCGCAATGGAATCACAACTGGAAATATGAGTTTTTTGTCTTAACTCTACTATTTTTTTCTTTTTCTCTGATATACTTACGCGCTAGCAGCAATCACCGATATTTCTATCTGATTAAGCCCAACCACCGACAAATGACGCCCCCTATCATGCATTTATCATTCAATTTACCTTATCATTCCATCTATGTGTCTCACACTCAGGATTCTTAGCTAGTCCTAATCACATCTCAAGGAATCAAGGCCCGGGCTAAACCATTCCAGATTTTAACCCACTACATTAACCAAAAATATATATGTCAAGAGAATAGTGGATGATGGATGAATGATGTGTTTGAGCTTTATAACATTTTTCCTTTTCTTTTTTTCTTCCGCACCTAAAACCATCCTCACCCCAATAGTACATCTCCGGAGTCACTATCCCTAGAGGTAGTACGTAGGATCGGCGGCTTATAGCACTTTATTTGCTTTTTTTTTCTTCATATTTTCTCTTTTTTCCGCCTTTTTTTTTCTTTTCATCTTTTCATTTCTTAACTGTATAAAGCTCAGATGGATGGTAAAAGGCGGGGCGCTGCTATTTCTCGAATTTATTTTCATAAAAAGATCATAGTGTACCATAAATTCTCAAGACATATACATCTTTACCTAAAGTGGTATCTATCAACCTAGTCGACAGTTTCGGCTTTACCAATCCTCCCAAGGCGAAAACCCACAAGATATCCTGATTTATTATTTATTTATTTATTTAACAATCACAGGATTTTTAAGTTATCATTGTCGGTTGGGCCTACCAGCGCATCACTAGCTAGATGCGCTTTCTATCCTAACTTTTCTTTTTTTCAGTTTTTTTTTCAAATTTCCAGCTATATCTATCATTTTCCATTTTAGTTGCAAGCAATCAGGCATATTTTTTTTTCAAAAATTTAAAAATTTTCAGTTTTTTTTTCAGTTTCATTTTTCAGACTTTCCCTCCCCACACTTGATTTGTGCATTGTCCTCAATGTGCAAGAAAGAAAAACAAATAAAAGGATGAAAGAAACTGAAAACTCCCCTGATTTGGTGACGGCCGGCTCTGATGATGTAGTTTCCGCTGTAGCCAATCCCGAACTGTTTCTCTGATCTTTGATTTCTGAAGCATTGGTTATCATTTCTGCACACTTGGTTGAAGATGTAAAGCCCACAAAAATAAACAAATAAAAATAAAAATAAAAATAAAAATCGAAAATAAGTTGAACACACAAAAAATAAAAAAAAACACACATACTCGGGTTGCCTCCTGCAAGCGCTAAGTTTATTTACGAGTCTTCAGCCAGACTCGACCTCTCGATTATGTCACCCAAAGGAAAAGGTATAACCACCTTCTATGTTAGGCGGTTTTTCCCTTATTTTCTTATCGCCCAACTCGTTCGGATGCACCCTTCTTTCTCTATGTGACCGTTTCTCTTGTTTATTTGGTTGGTGTATGGGCATAGCATACCATTTGGGGATCCGACGCATCTCGTAAACTCTGTCTGTGTGGCCATCATTGGGTGGTTTTTCTTTAATCGTGTCACTTACTTTATTGAGCTCCACCTGCTTGTCTCGTTCTTTTATACTTGGAGTTTGAGCTGGGTCAGGTGGTTTATTCTCTAATCTGGTTGTGTCATGCATGCTCTTCTGACTTGTTTCAGGGTGTTCACTCCTTGCGACGTCAAACGTCACCGATTCCTCCTCCACTCCTAGTGTTAGCTTTCCGCTTTGCATATCGATCAATGCGCCAGCTGTAGCGAGAAATAGACGACCTAAGATAAATGGCACTTTGGAGTCCTCAATCATGTCTAGAACCACGAAATCCACCGGAAACACAAACCGATCTATCTGAACTAAGACATTTTTAACTATTCCGCGTGGATACTTTATTGACCTATCAGCCAACTAGATGCTCATGTGGGCCGGTTTTGGTTCTCCTAGGCCTAGCTGTTTGAAAAGAGAGTAAGGCATTAGATTGATGCTAGCCCCTAGGTCGGCTAAGGCATTCTGAACAGACAAGTTGCCTATCTTACACGAGATAGTGAAACTTCCTGGATCCTTCAGCTTCATTGGCAATTTGTTTAGCAGGATGGATGAACATTCCTCGCTGAGTGTTACACATGAAACATCTTCTAATTTCTTCTTCTTTCTCAGCGTGTCTTTTAGAAACTTTAGATACTTGGGTGTCTGCTTCAGGGATTCTACAAACGGAATGTTTATGTGTAGCTGCTTCAACATTTCAGTAAATTTCTTGTGCTGCTCCTCATCCCATTGTTTCACATCAGCTGCTTTACATACTTTGACTGGTTCCTGATCAGGAGTCTCATCCTCCTCCTCTATTTCACCCTCTTTGGTTGTCGGCTTAGTAGTGACAGCCGACTCCGACTCTTGAATAGGCTCCTCATTTATAACCATGATAGCATTTGCATACTGCTTTGGATTTGTTTCTGTGTTTCTTGGCAATCCGCCTTGTGGTCTAGCAACTATCTGTTTTGACAGATCCCCCACTGTTCTCTCTAAACTCTGGATAGAGATGGCAACATTTGAAATGTCTTTCTCATTTTTGGCAACTCTAGATTCATGATTAGTCAGAATTTGGGCCATCATATCCTTCAACTCTTTTATGCTATTGTCTTCGGTGGGTGGCTGCCTTCCTTGTGAAGGATCATAGAACGCTTGTTGTCTCTGCGGCTGCTTTGGTTGATATCCAGGTGGAGTGGAAGAACTTGGCTCTTGTTTCCACCCATAGTTTTGGTTGTTCTGGTTAGTCTTCCACTCGGGCTTGTACGAATTTCGATACGCATAATCGTTCTGGCGGCCGTGTCCTCCAACAAACTCTACCTGCTCCAGAAGATCTGTGCTTCCCTTGATTGAACACTCGATGATCGGATGCGGCCCTCCACATAACTCACAATGTGCCACCTGCTGTGGGTTGACCTGTATTTTTTCAATCTTTTTAGTCAAAGCCTCGACTTGGGCGGTTAAGGCAGTGATCGGGTCAACCTGGTGCATCCCCTTAGACTGTTGATGCTGCTGTGATCTGTTTCTGGTAGTCGACCATTGGTAGTTATTCAATGCTATCTCCTCTAGCAGTTCTTGAGCTTCCTCGGGGGTCTTGCTGCTCAATGTTCCCCCAGCTGAGGTGTCGACTGTTGGTCTGGTAAGTAGGTTCAGTCCACCGTAGAAGATCTGGATTTGTTGGTATAACTCTATCCCATGCGATGGACACTTCCTGAGGAGCTCCTTGAATCTTTCCCTCGCCTCGTACAGATCTTCGTTGTCGCCTTGCGTGAACGAATATATTTTATTTCGAAACATGGCAGCTTTAGATGGAGGAAAGTATTTAGATATAAACTTTTGAGTGAGACCATCCCATGTGGTGATCGAACCTGGAGGAAGTGATTGGAGCCAGGTTTTAGCTGCTCCTCTGAGAGAGAATGGGAATAGACGCAATCTTATTGCATCAGGAGTGACATCGTTTAGTTTGAAAGTATTGCAAATCTCAAGGAAACTTGCGATATGAGCCATGGGATCGTCGTTTGGAAATCCATCGAATTGAACGGAATTTAGGATCATTGTGATGGTTTGGGGTTGGATCGTAAAATTGTTCGCTTCCACAGCCGGTCGGATGACACTGGGCTGCACCCCATTGAGATTCGGCCTTGCGTAGTCCGCGAGAGTCCTACGTGCTGCCATTGCTGTTGTTGCCCTTCTTGCTGTCGCTGCTAGCCTTCGTCGTCTACGAAATTCGCGCTCGGGTTCAGGGAGTGGTGAGACTTGAAAATTTGGTTAAACTACTAATTTTGATCGTTCTCGGAATTTGACGCGTCCCCGGCAACGGCGCCAAAAACTTGATGCGTAGATTGAGGTCTATAAAAATGATGCAAGTTTTAAAAGGGTAATTACTAGGTGACCAAACTACACACTCGGGGAAGTGTACCCTTCGTATGTAGCACAGTATTAGCAAGTACCGGATGTCAATCCAAGGACGCGTCTTCAAACTCCCGATAATAAATCTTTATTAATATTTAACCGAAAATAAAAAGTGTTGATTTTTTATCTTTTTAATTAAATGAACTAAAATAACTTAAGACGACTAAAAGAAATATAAATAAATAAAACTAGGACGTGGGAAAAAATAAGCAAACGACTAGAAAACAACGGACGAACGAGGAAAACTCAAATATAGGGAAGCAACCACCTAAGTAAGGAATCCTATTGGATGACTTAACTATCTTCAAGAATGACTAATCTTATGGCACCGGGTCTAAGGATAGAACACTAAAAAATCACCAAGTCATGCTAGATCTCCGCTAGGTCTCACTAACACACCAAAATGATCCTAAGAGTCGTTTAAAGCTCATCGGGATAAAAGAATGGATCTCTATTCGCTCTCACCAAACTTAGAATGCTAAAGTACTCTAAAGAATGTATCTCCTCTCGGTCTCAACAATCACAATGCACGTAAAAACTGTCGTCGACAATCCTAGATGCAAAGGAGTAAATTATCTAAATTGATCTATAACTTAGAATCACAAGATATCATCATGAAAAGGCTAAAGCTCACTCTCGTGCAACCCTGATCCTAAGCATAAATGACACAAGTTGAAACTAACAACCTATCTCCTCTCGGTCTCAAGATTGGTAGAACACTAATTTAGACCAATGATCACACTTATTCCTATGATTAACTATTTCTAGCTTAAACACAAATAGATCACTAACACCAAGCCGTAACCTAAACCTATAATTCTATTCGATGAATACAAAATAAATCAAGTAGAATTATAAGAGGAGTATAGCATGCTCATCAATCATATAATTAGTATTCATACACATCATAGATAAATATTTAATAATTCTTGACAATAGCATTAGCCACAAGATTAGACAAACCTAAAAATAGTTAAATCATACCAATAGTCAATCCAAACTTAGATGGTGTAAAATTTTAGCTACTCACAATATTCATGAATACAAAACTCATAATAGAATAAATAAACATTGTTTAATCCAAAATTCCAACTAAAAGAAATAATGTTCAAGAATGAAGATTAACCAAACCGAATGCTTCCTGCCGTACGGATTATTATTTTGACTCCAAGCTCCGACCGAATGCTTCCTGCCGTCACGTATTTTTCTTCTGCCGTCACCAAAAGTTCTCCACGTGAATATCCCTCTTTTCCGTCGTCCAGTCCTTTTTTAATTCTTGAACCAATCTTTCTCTATTGACTTCCTTCCCACGTTTTTCAGCCCATGTATCGAATGCCATATATGCAGCCCATAAAAATTAAGACATGGCCCACCTACTCAAATCTTGAACAATATTCCAAAACCCACGTGAACTTTGTCATCTTTTATTTTTTTTCATTTTTCTTTTATTCTTTATTTAAACATCAAAACAATTAGTAGAACTCAAGAGACTTGAGTACTCAAGAGACTTGAGTGTCGCTTAGCACCATTTTAGTTCATCATCTCTTGAAACGTTTTAGCACGTCATCTCGTGTTGCAATTACTTGTACCGAATTAGCTCGTTTCTACTTGCGGTCTCCTAAAACAACTGAAATCCAAATTTGAACAATTTAAGAGTAATATTCAACAAAAAGTATCACAAATATTATTAAAAGTGTAAGAAATATTTGAGTAAAAAGATGTACAAATTAAGGTACATCAGGGTGCACGTCTCTTGGGGTATGAAGGAAAATTCCCATCGATCTTCAAGAAGCTTTTGCCACACTACTGGAGATGTTTGGCACACTACTTGCAGAAATCATTCTTGGGAAAGAGAACAAGCTTTGATCAACTAAACAAGGTGCATGGCACAACATTTGTTGCACTGGCATTGGATTGGGAATTCAACTTTTCAAAGATGATGCTATTGGATTGGGTTGGTAATGCTGATTTGAGTGCAAGAGAGCAATTCCTCATGACTCCAAGGTTTGTGCACATGGTGGTATTGAGGAAGTATCCAACGATTCAGGAAAGGGTTGAGAAGCTGGACATAAAATTCATGGATGATGGTGTTTTTGGTCTGCAAACTCAAGATAGAAAGCGAAAGAGCACTTTTCAAGGAAGACTTGAGTGGGCTAAAAGAGGTGCTTTCCCTAAGATTGCAAGGGAACAAGATGTAGAATCCGAACCCGAACCTGAAGTGCCTCCAGTCAATGTATCTATTTCTGAAGATCATGATGTTCCAGTGACTGTTTAGGAAGAACCAGAAAATATACCTTCAGATGAAAAGAATGTGATGGATTATATTTTCCCTTAGAGTGAGAATTTGGCAGATGACATATATGGCGATCTAGAGCCAATCAGCCACAAGAGAACAAGGGATGACTTAAGTTCTTCTTCAAGTGATGGTGCAATCTCACAAGAGATAAATATTAATGTTGCTGATGATGATGTGTTTGTAGAACCTATCCTGCACGTGAACCTTCACCGAGAAAGAAATTTGATCCAAGATCTATCAGATTCAAGTTCCAAAAGACAAACTCAAGCTTGATGGTATTTGAATCATCAGGTGCAAATGTTGAGAGCACATGACAGGATGATGATCAAGCAGATGTACAAGAGACAACTCCAACTCAAACTGAAAGTCCTATTCTGAATGAACACAGCCCAGTTCATGAGGAAAGGCAATTCTTCGAAGTTACTAGCTCGTTTGTTGAGCCCAGCCCAGTGAGAGTAAATGTTTCTACTGAATCAAGCCAGGGTCCAATCATTCTAAGCTTTCGTCCATATCCAACACTTGTTAGAGAAAGTGTTCAAACTTGTGATCTCCCGATAGACCTTCGGATAAGTGCTGATCCTCAAATCAACTTTTCTGTTATCTCAAAACAGGAAGAGATAAAAGAGCTGAAAGAAGAAAACAAGAGGTTGAAGGAGAAGGAGAGCAAGAATGAAGCAAGCATTGGATATTTATATGCTGGATTCCTTGAGTTAAGAAAGAAGTTGGAAGATTTGAAGGGGATTGATAGTTCAAATGCCCAGAGTTCTTCACAGGGTGCACAGACTGCTGATGTAGTGCAAAAAGATGAAGGTGATGACTCCATTGAGATCTCAAACTATGTACGAGGAGGAAGATTCATCTCAAAGGCACCAGAAACCATGAAAATTGGTTCAAGGATTTCTTTCAGGGACCTCCCCCTAAGCTGTACTCAATTGATGTGGGAGAAAGTGAAATTGACAAAAGGGGGAGTCGTGAACCTATCCTGTGCTGGCACTACGATGGAGAGAAGAAGTTGTTTGCTGTAATCAGAGATGGCTATAGTCCAGTGCAGTACTACAGAACTCGCGGTCAATTTCACTCCTGGACTGAGACAGAGATGAGGAATTTGTTAAGGACTCCATTTATTAACAGATGGATGAATGCACATGGAGACCTTGTTCGTAACAATCTGATGAGCCATCTTGAAGAAAACTTTGCTAACTTTGACCTCAAGCAAACAAGTGGGTTCAGACTGGAACTGACCCTGTTACGGATGAGCCTGTTGGAGAAGTGAGGCAACCACCCACCAAAAGAATTCGAGTGATCAACATGTTGGACGAGATTGAAGATGGTACGCTTGTGAGAAACTTTGATAATTGGTTTTATGATCCAACAACTCATGAGGTGGTGGTGGTTTGCAAGAAGATGCGAGAATTTTCGCTTCTATGATCCAGTTGATTTGCTGAGGTTTGGAGAACGTGACATCGAACTCCTGGCCACCCAACCTATTCTAGGTGATGAACTTGATTTTGAAAATGCTATAAGGGTGGGAATATTTCATGGAACAGCAAACAGGATTGTTGAACGTGAATGTTGGTCAAGGAAGGAGTCTCACACCTTCCGATTTGATTTGCTTCTTCCGTAGACACTTTAATGGCCTATGCCTAGGGGAAGATTGTTGGGCTATACTTAGTGAGGCATGAACATTAGAGAAGTGGGCTTACATTGGTTTGGGCTTGATGTGTTTACGATGTGAGCTTCATGGGCCGGACTACTTATTGGGTTTACGGTTTTTGCTAGGGCTTTTGTAAGGGTAGTATAAATACCCAAGTAGTTGATGTTTACTACTGGTCTTCGATTACGATTTTCAGCATATATCTTGTATTTACGATCGTGAACTCGTGCTAATAGAAGATTGATCAAGTTTCATTCAAGATTTGATTGTGTTGCTTTGTTCTTCATCTCATATAAAGTCTATTTCATCATCTTCTTGTCGAATCACTCACAAACAAGGATTCTGCACTTGTTTGTGTTTACGATATCGTGAACAATTGTTGTTTCGGGACCAACACAACTTATCATCAGTGTGTGAAGCTTCCCACACCTTGGGGGGTTGTAAGAATACTGAGTGATCTACAAGAAGCTAAAGGATGCTACACTTCGGCTATGAAGAATACCGTTAAGCCCAATCCAGCATAGTAATTAAAGGGACCAACACAGAGAATTCGGATGACAAAAGAGTTAGAGATCAAAGAAGTTCAGCTAAATCCTGAGGATCCTGAAATCAAAGTGCTGGTAGGAACCAATATTGCTGAGGATACTGAAGAGCAGCTCGTGAGCCTCCTAAAGTCAAGAACTACAACATTCGCATGGAAATACGAGGACATGACATGTA
Organism: Deinandra increscens subsp. villosa; assembly: GCA_039602395.1. Lineage (NCBI taxonomy): Eukaryota > Viridiplantae > Streptophyta > Magnoliopsida > Asterales > Asteraceae > Deinandra > Deinandra increscens. The sequence goes on along the minus strand of JBCNJP010000007.1, from coordinate 54,158,746 downwards.
TATCTAAAGATGTTAGGTATAGATGAATCTTTCAGGCCCATACATCAAAAGAGAAGAAAGTTCGCTCCTGAGAGAAACATCATAATCCAAGAGGAAGTTGATAGGCTGCTCAAGTCAAAGATGATCAGAGAAGTTAAATATCCTCGATGGCTGGCCCGTAGTCCAGAAGAAGAATGGCAAGTGGAGGGTGTGTGTGGATTACACGGACCTGAATAAGGCCTGTCCCAAGGATCCATTCCCCCTACCACATATTGATTCAATGGTGGATGCAACTGCTGGGCATGAGATGCTGACTTTTATGGATGCATCCTCAGGCTTCCAACAGATTCAGATGGAGCCATCAGACCAAGAAGACACAACCTTCATGACACCCACATGTACTTATTGTTATTTTACTATGCCCTTTGGTTTACGTAATGCTTGTCAATATGATGTTCAAACACCAACTAGGGGACACCATAGAGGTATACATAGATGATATGGTGGTGAAGTCTAAGAAAGCTAAGGATCATCCTAGGGATCTCGAAGCTGCTTTCGATATCCTGGACTAGTTCAACATGAAGCTAAATCCTTTCAAGTGTCACTTTGGTGTGAGAGCCGACAAGTTCTTAGGCTATATGGTTACTGAAAGAGGGATAGAAGCCAACCCTGAGCAGATCCAAGCAATCATAAACTTGAAGTCTCCAACAAATGTTAAAGAAGTTCAAAGATTGTCTGGAAGAGTAGCAGCACTTACAGATTCATATCAAGATCCTTTGAGAAGAGCAAATAATTCTATGATATATTGAAGCAGAACAAGAAGTTCGAATGGGGCGAGAAGCACAAAGCTGCTCTGAGCTCCCTGAAAGAATACTTGTCATCTGCTCCACTACCGATGCAACCAGTCAAAGGGGAGCCGCTCTCTCTATACTTAGCAGTCTCAGGCAGCTCAGTAAGTGCTGTACTTATTAAAGACTAAGAAGGGAAACAACATCTGGTATACTATCAAGCAGCTCCAGGAAGCTTCAGGCAGCTGGATATTATACATAGATGGAGCCTCTAACTTCAGAGGAACAGGATTGGGTGTGCTGCTAAAATTGCCACAGGGGGACATTATACCTCTATCTATACATTGTGAATTTAAGGCTACTAATAATGAAGCCGAGTATGAGGCTTTAATTGAAGGATTACAACTTGCTAGAGATATGGGTATCCAACACATTCAAGTTTTTATTGATTCTTTATTATTAACTAACCAGTTTAATGGATCCTATGTAGTGAAAGGCGAAAGACTAACCAAATATCTAGACCTTGTCAAAAAATTAGCATTATCTTTTGAAAATTACAGCATATCACAGGTGCCTAGAGAGGAAAATGCAAAAGCTGATGCTTTGGCAAACATAGCATCGTCTTTGAGGATCCCAGAAGGTGTCAAGATTCCTATAACTCACATCCTAACCCCGACAATTGAAGAACATGAAGTTAATGATGTCACAACAGATAAAGATCAAGAAGTGATGGATTCTCAGGATCCTCAAGGATCCTGGACCATATCCTATCAAGAAGTTTATCCAAGAAGGAGAAATCCCCAAGAACGAGAATCCCAGGATTTTCCGGACAAAGGTAATCCCATATTCAGTAATAAATGGTATCTTATATAGGAAATCTTATGCAGGTCCATACTTGAGATGCCTGGAACAGCCCAAAGCATATGCAGTACTCCAGGATATTCATGAGGGAGATTGTGGCAATCACACTGGGGGCATATCACTGTTTTCCAAAGTGTTAAGAATAGGATACTACTGGCCCACTATGAAGAAGGATGCAATGGCTTATGTTCAAAAGTGTGATGCATGTCAACGGTACAACAACATCCTCCATTAGCCTGCTGAGCCGCTCCACTTGATATCATCCCCATGGCCATTTATGAAGTGGGGGTATGGACATAGCTGGCAAGCTGCCCACGACACCCGGAGGAAAAGACTTTATGCTGGCAATGACGGATTATTTCTCTAAGTGGATTGAAGCTGAAGCATTTGTTCAAGTTAGAGAGAAAGAGGTGATCTCCTTCATTAAAAGGAATATCCTGACAAGATTTGGAATATCCTGACAAGATTTGGAATCCCATCAGAAATAGTATGGGTCTCAGTTTATTGGTAAAAGAACAACTGGTTTTTGTGAAGCATGGGGCATCAAGATGGTGACTTCAACTCCTGTGCATCCACAAGCTAATGGTCAAGCAGAGTCAAGTAATAAGATCATCATCAACAATCCTAAGAAGAAGCTAGGAGCCAAAAAGGGAAAATGGGTTGAAGAGCTACCATTTGTGATATGGGCTGATATAAAAACTTCCAAAAGTGCTACTGGGCAGACGCCATTCTCCTTGGTGTTTGGTTCTGAAGCTGTGATCCCTACTGAAATGGTGATGTCGATTGCTAGAACAAGTTGCCAGGATCATGAGGCTAACAATCAGAAGTTCCTTGAAGATCTTGAAACAGTAGACGAAATCAGAGATCTTGCAAAGTTCAGAATGGAGGCATACCAGCAAAGGATGGCTAAGTCTTACAACAAGAATCTCAGGATCAGAAGTGTTGAGGGTATATTGTTAGGATGCTCGCAGGAAGCTCACATAGTTCAGGAATCCTATTACCGTCTGGGAATCCCACTCGTTCAGGTATCCTAATTTGTTTTATTCGTCTAACCCTTATAATTGCCACGTGTTTATTTGACCAGGTACCGTTGAAGTCATCAACTACCTTCGAGATTCAAGTTCTAGCTGAATGAGATCGTGGACCAAGTGGACGAAGATGGCTCCAACGGTTATATTAAATGGATGATAGGATCCCGGGAATCCCGGATAGTTTGTTATTATTGTAATTGTAAAACCACTGATGGATCTTACTATTGCATGATTCGGTAATCAGAGAAACACAAACAAGTAAATAAAGCTTTGCTTTATTGATTCACTTAAAGAGATTACACAAAGTCTAGAGAGAGAGAGAGAACACACTCAGTTACACACACTTAAGATGTAGCAAAATGACAGAACTAACTAACTCTCTCTAACATGAACTATTTATAGTCACTACCATACTGGCCGGCGTACCACCCGGCGGACCATTTGGTACGCCCGTACCATCTGGTACGGCTGACCATTTGGTATGGCCAGTTGACTAACTTGACTCACACAGACGCTCTAGATTAGATACAGTACACGAGACACAAAGTTAGCATAGGGATATGGTCTAACAAACTCCCCCTTAACGTGTATTGTAGCTAGCTATCTATCTATCTAACAAAACTCCAGCCTTCAATCTTTAGGATCATTGCGTTTAATTTTCAACTTAAAATCTTATCAGAAATAGAGCTTGCATGGCTGGATCAATCTTGAACAATCTTTGAACTTCAAGATCCACTTGTGAAAGATATTACATACTCCCCCTTTCACCATGGCTTTTTCATCTAGTTTATCCATGAGCCAGACACGTAAGCCAATGTACCATCATTTCCCAATTATGTCGGATACAATTTCTCATTTTTTAATGTTTTTGTATTTTTTGTTTTTCAATGTTTTTGTACTTTTCTATTTTCTCCCCATTAAAATGAAAACTCTATTTTTGGATTTTCATTTTAACAAAAACACAAAGACACTATTTTTAGTTTTTCAATTTTCTCCCCCTAAACTACAAACACAAAAAGCATTAAAGATAGAAAATTGACCAATCGATACTGATACCTTTTCCGTTTAGCGTTCAGTAAATTCAATTTGAAATTTGATATTTCTTGAAATTTAAGTTAAAAACACAGAATACTTCTCCATCAGCAACTTTTTCAATCACCAACGAGTCTTCTAGAAGTACCTGCACACTGGTTTTTAAAAAATTATAACTCAAATGACCCGAAGCACACAACTTCTGGTCGACCAGTGTCTTCAGTAAAATCAGTTGCAGCCTTGGTGACAAACTTCGGTCGCCACTACATTTTTGGTTTTTCTGTTTTTAATGAGTCACTTCCAGTGGATGAACTATCCATACTTGAATCATATTTACAAAATTGTTTCTTTGAAGATTTAAATGATGTGGATGTGGACTCAGTAAAAACTCTGCCTGATTCATTAATAAATGTGGCAGATTTGTTAGAAAATGATCTTTTGACATTTGCTGGACAATCCTGTGCCATGTGTCCCTTTCGGCGACATTGATAGCACAAACGATATGATCGTTTAGATTGTGGTTTGCCCTGAAATTTATGTCATCTTTCATCAGATTCATAACTATCAGAATAATCATCAAATGCTTGAAACCGACTATTATGCACCCATTTGGAAGTCGGACTTCGAAGAGGCGAATTTGAACCAGATGAAAAAGACCATCCATAATGTCTTTGACCAACGGGAGACGAATTTGAGAAAATCTTCTTCTTTAAATCTTTCTTCGATTGTTGACTCCCGAATCCTTTCTCCATTGTAGACATGAACACCTGAGGCAAATGATAAATTTGATCAAGGTTCGTATCTTTCTTTTCTTTTGGAGCCTTCTTGGGCATGTTCTTTTTGTCTTTCTTCTCAAATTTCTTGTGCTTACTACCCAAACCAGACTGTTTGTAACCTAGTAACTTTGATAAGTCTACTTGAGAACTCGAGGGACCAGTTTTAGCAGCTTGATTGAATGAAGCTTTAATATCCTTTAATTTGTTAGCTTCGACCAGCTTTGCAGCAACATTTTCTTCATTCAACTGCTTTTCATCTTTTTCAACCTGTTTCCCAGCAGAAATAACTCCCTCCTCTGAAATAAACCCACCAGAAACAAACTTAGCAGTAGGTTTGTCAAGCAGACTATCCTCCTTCACCATTGTCTTGTTAGTTTGAGACTTTGATTCAAATTTCTTAGAACCAAATTCAGAATAATCACCATTGGCATCTGAAGGTTTGACATCAGCCAGAGGATCAGTTTGAATCACAGGGGGTGGTAATTGATTGAATATCTTCTCCTCCAAACAATTTCTTAAAATTATCATCGTTGCACAAGTAGCTGGTGAATGAATGTGAATATGTCAGATTATTCAACTGTCTTTTAAGATCCAAAACCTCAACATTTAAGTCGGATATCTTCTTTTAAGCTTCACCCAATGCTTTTTCGGAGTCGATTAACTCTTCTAAAGCTCTATTTGATAAGAATTTTTCTCTTCTCATTTTATCATGAGCATCATACACTTCTTGCGTAATTTTCTTCACCCTTTCCTCATGAATCTCAATATTTCTTGTCAACAACTTGTTGTCATGTGTCAAGGTTGTGACTTTATCGAGTAATTTTGAATGTTCCCATTGATGATCATCCTTAGCAGTAACTTCATCATACGCTTTCTGAAGATCATTATACAATTGCTGAAGCGAATCCAATCTGGCCTTTGACTTACTAAACAGCGCATCAAAATCGCCAATGGAATCTTTTTCTTCGTGCTCCCATTTTTCAGCATTTCTAACCAACTCTGCAATTTCATTTGTAACTTCGAAATTTGTTGTTTATCTTTACCAACTTCTTTTGATAACTTTTCATTCTCAATCAGCAATTTGTCAATTGTCTTTTTTAAATCCTCAATTTCAATTTGAAACTTCAATTCTTTCACAACAGCTTTATTCTGAACACATTCTTCTTCTTTCTTGTGACTTTCATCATTTAATAAATTAGAATTAGTAAACAATTCCCGAATCATTTTCTTTTTATGTGAAATCACTTCACATTTATCAACCAGACGAGAAAATTTTGACATCAACTCTGGAATCTTTGAATTTTTGCTTGTGTCAATGACGGAATCAGATATTTCTTTAGCATTCTTCTTCCATTTCTCCAATTCTTTTATCAAAATACTATTTTCTTCGGTCAACTTTGTCATCTTCTTTTCGAACTCTTCAATCTCACAGTTAGAACTCATGTTTGACCTTAAATTCCGATAAAGTTGCATATTGTGATATTCACATATTGTTTTCAGATTGTCCCACAATACTTTTGATCTCCAACAATCCTTAAAATACACAAACAACTCAGTTGATATTGCCAACTTCAGAAATGCATATGTCTTCTTTTCATTTTCATACTGCTTCTTTTGTGAATCTGAAAGATCCATTTGCCATATGGGATCTCCATAGGAACTAGTTGGATAGACATATAGCGTATTGATCGGAATCCACAAATCTTTATCCACGGTATCAAGATATGTTTTAAATTTCTCTACCCAACTCGGATAATCTTCAAACTTCATCAATTTTGGCACATTCTGACGATGACTCGCAACGAATGCATCAATTTCTTTCATTTTGAAATCGGTGAAATCGAACGTCAAAACTTCAAACTCGAAAGCGAAGATGATATAATTTGATTTTGAAAATCAACTTTGAACGAACAATGTAGAGCTCGTCGAGACGATCTATTTGAGTACTTATGGCTCTCGTAGCGATTTCCGATGCAAAAGTTATGACACATTTAAGAAAGTGTCAGCGAACCAGATTCAGCAGACCATAATTGGTACGGCGGACCAAAATAGTACGGTGGAGCAAAATAACTGCCACGGACCAGACTTGAAGATTGCCTAGCGGACCAGAATCTCTTGAAGATTGCCTAGCGGACCAGATTCAGCGGACCAGATTTTCTTGAAGATTGCCTAGCGGACCAGATACAGCGGACCAGATTTTTTTGAAGTGGACCAGATGTTCTTGAGGCGGATTAGAAGCGTACCACGCTGAATTCGACAGATTTTCCCGAATTTTGACAATTTGGACTGGAATTTGCTTCAGAAAGGTGCGAAAACTCACTAGGAACACTCAGAAATCACTTTTTTTACCTCGGAAACACTCGGAATTGGAAAAATTTGATGAAAAACGAAGAAAACCCACACTTTCTCACTCTAGAAATCTGAAATTTATAAAAAACACAGCAGTAGAGCAACCAAATGCTTTGATACCACTTGTAAAACCACTGATGGATCTTACTACTGCATGATTCGGTAATCAGAGAAACACAAACACATAAATAAATCTTTGATTTATTAATTCACTTAGAAAGATTACACAAATTCTAGAGAGAGAGAGAACACACTCAGTTACACACACTTAAGATGTAGCAAAATGACAGACTTAACTAACTCTCTCTAACACGAACTATTTATAGTCACTACCATACTGGCCGACGTACCACCCGACGGACCATTTGGTGCGCCCCTCACCATCTAGTATGACTGACCATCTGGTACGGCCAGTTGACTAACTTGACTCACACAGGCGCTCTAGATTAGATACAATACACAAGACACAACGTTAGCATAGGAATATGCTCTAACAAAGTGATACCACTTAAAAACCACTGATGGATCTTACTACTGCATGATTCGGTAATCAGAGAAACACAAACAAGTAAATAAAGCTTTGCCTCATTGATTCACTTAAAGAGAATACACAAAGTCTAGAGAGAGTGAGAGAACACACTCAGTTACACACACTTAAGATGTAACAAAATGACAGAACTAACTAACTCTCTCTAACACGAACTATTTATAGTCATTACCATACTGGTCGGCGTACCACCCGGCGGATCATTTGGTACGTCCATACCATCTGGTACGACTGACCATCTGGTACGGCCAGTTGACTAACTTGATTCACACAGACGATCTAGATTAGATACAATACACGAGACACAACGTTAGCATAGGAATATGCTCTAACAGTAATCCTTATATAATCGAGGATTCGATCGACTTAGGCATACACGACTCGTTCATACTTTAGCTCTGATAGAAAACAATCTCTGTAACACTTAGCTCGATCGATCAAACCTCCAAAACACTTGTAATTCTTTATTTCGTATCAATAAAATTGTTAGGCAGCAGGCTCTTCAGGCCGGCTCCCGAGGTTTTTTTTGCTAGGATTCCTAGAGGCAACTCGAAGGATCCTGGATTTTTCCCTCGTTACATTCTTGTGTTCAACTTTACATTTCGAGCATATTGATAAGCACGCTACCTCACATTCTAGGTTTGGAATACGAAATTCCTTTGTGAATTTTTGACCAAAACAGTTTGGCGCCCACCGTGAGGCAAGTGGTGCTTCATTCTAATGAAATTTCATTCTTCATCCATTCCATTTGATCTCCAATCCCAAAGATGTCAAACCAACAAAAATCCGTTTCGCCCTCTACATCGTCCTCCATTCCTCCTCTTCCTTCCGCTCCAGGAAGCCAGAAGAAAAATAATGATCGTCAGAAGAAAGTGGACAAGCAGCCGAGAAAAATTGACTATCCTGTTTTCACAGGATCCCAGGTTTAATCTGTTGATCCTGTTATTACTAACTGTAGGATCCTTATTAGTTATGAATTGGGCCAATTTAGATGCGTTTGGGCTCATTTAAACAATGTTTAGTGGGAGTTTTATGGGCCTTAGGGTTCAAATACGGGAATTAGGAGTTATTTTAGGTAGGGAGGTTAACTTGTTTTCCAAGTTCACCATCTCCTATAAATAGGACTCCTAGTAATCAATTTAGGGTTGTTGGTTTCGTGTTTTCTCAAGGTTTAATCGAAATTCTCTCAAGGAGAATTTTGAATTCTTCAAGTGTGTTGCAACCAAGCTTTAATCAAGTGCTTCTAATCGGTTTGTGTTAATTCGTGTTTTTTATCATCTTTTCTATAGATTTATTGTTTATGCTTGAATTGATCCAACACCGGATTCCGCACGGTTGTTGCTAGACATTGATATCGCGTGAGGAGAGATTTCGA
>JBCNJP010000007.1:54019573-54149508 GCA_039602395.1 Deinandra increscens subsp. villosa | reverse complement strand
TTGGAATGGAAAAGAAAAACGTGACCAAACACCTTTTGTCACGGTTTTTTTCCGTGGCCAAAGGTGAATTTTGACGTAGTGTATCCGTGTTGGTTGATCAATTTTCTTTTTACACTTCGTTTGTGAAAAAAAAATTGTTAAGTGCCAAAAATAGTGTCTTGTTTCTTATAAATTGAAAAATCCAAAAATAGAGTTTATCATTTTAAGGGGGAGAATTGCTTGTAAAGGGGAGAAATGACATGATATGAGGAGAAGATGAATACATGCAAAATATATAGTGAAGGTGAATACATGAAAAATATATAAAATTTTGAGAAATTGATCATTGGGAAATGATGGTACATTGGCTTACGTATCTGACTCATGGATAGAGTAGATGAAAAACCCATAAGATCATTGTTTGATATGCTGGTAGGCTCGACAAATCAGAAAGTATTTAGATGTGATATACACTAAATATTATGCTTGACCATGTGGATAACATCTTGAAGCTTATTTGATGACAAAAAGAAATATAAGTGTGAAGAAGAAAAATGAGAAGTCACTGCGTATACATCTGTTCATTTTTGCAAAGTTTTAAACTTGTTTGATTTTCTTGATTTTCTTTATTTTCTCAAACGATCGGACTTTCTTTGCGTGCTCACAAGGCTGACCTGATTGTTGTTCGTTTAAGGTTCTGCTTTATTTTCATTGGTGTTTTGTATAATTTATCGGACTTTCTCTGCGTGTCCACAACACCGACCTGATCATTGTTGAATTATACAATTTCAACTTGTTTTATCTTTCTTTTTTTGTTAAATCCAAGGCCTTATCTGCGTATCGAAAGATCGACCTTAAGGTAGACGATTTAATGTTCTTATTTCTTTTTTGCATGGAACACAGTTGATGATATCATGAATTTATTATGCTTTGTGATAATCAAAAGTGTATTCACACATTACACAAGAAAAAGAAAAATGTTTGAATATGTCTGATAGTATGGGATACACATGTCAAAGCAAATCTAATCAGTCCCTTAATATATCCAAATATTATGAGTATGATTGTGCTTGAGTTTAAGATGGACAAATTATATCGGCAATCAGCATGACTTATGTGCTTCAGTTAGTTGAAATTGAAGTGTAGTTCAGTGTGTCATGACCAATATGATCCCATATATTGATCTTTCTCATATCAAAAATAGAGTTTGATTCCGTATTGCAATTTTATTTCATTTCAGAAAAGTTCTAAAAGATTTTCGGTGTGTTTTAGCATAAGTTTGAAAAATTAATAAGATTTTAGGTTTTTTTATTTAAACTTTCTAAAAGCCAAAAAGATTTTGTTTTTGCTTTATTTTTGAGCTGATCAACACGCGATACAAATTTAAATTTTCAAAAACATATCTTGATGTCTCGAAGAGACGTTTTGCGCCGAGATTATTTATGTTTGAAAAGGTTACTAAAGTGAAAGAAATGTCACAACTTCAAGTCTTCTGAAGCTGCTGATAAAGAGAGAAACATAGTCCGCATCGTCAATGATTTCAAGATCGAAACTACCATCAAGTTGAGGGAGAGTTTGTTCGAAGATGTATTTCTATCGAATGAACATATTCTGCATTTGAGGGGGAGTTTGATTGAAGATACAGTTTTCTGTGTTGTTAAGATACTACACACGTCGAGGGGGAGTTTGTTGATGCATATTCTGAGCGTCGTGTGAAGTATCTAAACAAGACGATGTGAAGATCAAAACAAGACAAGATTGCTGCCTAGCGAACTGGATCCGAACTGGCAGTTCGGATCAAGCGAACCACCAGTTCGGTTGGGGTTCGGTTGGGAATAAATAGAGTTTTGTCTGTGTTTTCTATGACTGAGCATGTAAGAGTCTGAGCTAAAGTGTGTGTTTTCTAAGGTGTTTCTCTGTGTCAGTTCTTTATGTTTTTTTATTGTAATTATTCACTTTGATCAATAAAACAATCGGTTTAATTAAGTTTCGTATCCGAAATAGCCAGATCGAGTAGACGATCCGATGCTCACGAACTTTCACCTTATGTGTTGTTTTTAGAGGAGGGGTCACCACAGACACTTGTAGGGGTCTTAGACGCATCTGATGAGTATAAATAGGACTTTAATTCATCCTCATATCTCAACAATTCACTCAAAAACCACCAAGAAAACCCATATTCGAACCCGCCTCTTCTTCTATGAAATTCGGCCAAACGACGAGGAGTTAGGAGCTCAAATTTTGTAGTCCTTCATTAGATGTATGATCTACAATAACCTCTTTCAGTTTTTGTTAATTCGATTTCTAAGTATGATTTCTAAAAATGTGTAAAAATTAGGGTTCTTGAGCTTGTTTTGCTAAAATTGGGTGATCGGTTGGGAATTAGGGTCTGATTTTTTGTAGGTAATCGTAAAATAATGTGTTTTAAGAAAGACCTATGTTTATTTCACAATTGAAAAAGGTTTGGTAAAGGTTTTATAAACAGGTCAAAATTAGGGTTTTCGTAACATTGTTCTTCCCAAATTGAGTAAACGGTGTTGAATTAAGCTTTGATATTTTAAAGCATATTATAAAATGTTATAATGGATAATACGATTAGTTGGTTTAAAAATAAAATAAGTTTTGATAAAGAAACGAGAAAAATGGGAAAGTAGGGTTTTGAAATATGATTATTTAATATAAAATAATCTGGAGGGTATGGGGACTTGATTTTTGGTATGGTAACATGTTTATATATATAGTAAGTATGGATAATTAATAAAGTATTAAAGATACCGAGTTAATCGGATATTTATAAGTTCGTGCGGACCGGAAGGGTAAGCGCCTGTACTCTGGGATTTCTGGTAAAGCGGGGGTGTCGTATAAATCCCAACTTGGACCTAGCATACCACATGAGCGATCCCGGGGTGAGCGTTTACTTATAGGAATGCGCGTCTTCATATTATCAGTAAAAATGGATATTCTGCCTATATTCGCATTTTGGTCATTTTGACCTATAAAAAGGGTAATCTTAATAAATGTATAATATTAAGATAATAAGATGTTAAAATAAACATCAAAAGTGTATATTATATAAAACCTTGCATTAACGCCATACGATACGCAAATTAGGTTAAATCGAGAATCGTAGCGGGAGTTCTGTCCAACTAAACCGGTTAAAGAGATAAGGTGAGTTCTATGAGCTCATTCTTAAATGTTTTAAATGTTTTCGGGCTGATATACATACAAATATTATAAAATTCATTCAAATTATTTATAACTGAAATGTTACCTATTTGAACTATTAGCATGTTAAACTGGTAGACTGCCTTTGGGTGGATATATATATTAACTGTTAAGGTATTAATTCTTAAATAGATATATATTTAGCTGTTAAATTGTTGTTGGATATATATATATATATATATATATATATATATATATATATCTAAGGGGGTATCCGCGCGTTGCGGCGGGCGGTAATTTATAGCGCGTTATTTGTCTTATGTTTACGCATTTGGTGGCGGTGACAATTTACAACGCGATATTTATTAGTCTTTGTTTTATTAGACAACAAAGATCGCATTTTTTCACTTCGTTTAAATAAAAGTTGTACCCGTACGGTATTCTTTTGATTCTCAGTATGATCTCTATCATCATCTCTATTCCCTATATCAATTCTCCTATCACCTATGATCTCTAACATCATCTCTATTCCCTATATCACTTCTCCTATCACCTAGGTCTACGAAATTTCTCTATGAATTCCATTACCTTATCCTTAGCCATGAGGTTCCAACAATTTTTCCTTATGTTTCGTAGGAGTTGTTCAAGTATACTCAAAAAAGTTATGATAACAATCAACCAAAGCTGTATTTTTTTCTATTAGTTTAGCAATCCTTTCATGATATAGTGTATAATACGGTTTTTAGTTTTCCTATTTGTATAGTCTATATATATTATTAAAAACTAGTGGAGTACCCGCGCGTTGCGGCGGGCGATAGTTTACAGGGCATTATTTGTCTTATTCTCGCGTGTTCGGTCGTGATGACAATTTACAACTTGATACTCATTTCTATTCACGCATTCGACGACAACGACAATCGATGGACACGATACTTATTTTCTCTTAGTTTATCTATCCTTCCTTGTTATATTGTTTTGTACATCTATGTATTTTAACTGTGTTATCCCTACCTTAACAGTTTAGTTTACATATTCAAAAGCACTAATTAACTATCAATTAAAGAGAGTACATTGATAAATGATAATAACCTTATATAAATCTTAATTAAGTAAACTAAGATAAAAAAACTGAAGTATTAATATTTACGAGTAAACCGCCCGCGCGTTGCGGCGGGTTGTCTTTTCGTTTAATTGTATTTTTGCAGTTTTATATAAAAGTTACTAATATTATATAACATTATATAAGTTTCACTGAAAATTCCGACTGTGTGTTGCACTGGTCGTGTATAGTCTATGTTTTCACATAACGTTAACCAAAAAAATACTCAAATATCAAAATCACTAACATGATTTAGTCAAAAACCAGTCATAACAGGTGCCTTTGTGAGAAAAAGGAACAAAAACGAAATGCTTCGAAGAATCGATCATGGAACCTCCCAAAGTTGAAACAACTGAGAAATGAACGGAACATTAACGAAATTACGTTAAAATACAAAACTCATAATATATAATTAGGAAAGTGATCGAATAATTAAAAAAAATTAAACACAGTTTTACAAATATAAATCGAATACGTATACAAATTATTAAATATAGATAACAGACCCGCGCGTTGTGTCGGGTCTGTACGTGTTCTTTTTACGTTTAAGTTTGTGTTATGTGGTTTTAAGGTTGATATGTTGATGTATGATGGATAGAGACCAGTTGTACATAAAGAATAGAATACTTGATATATAACGCATTAGATAGCCTCCTTCGTACACAATAGCCATAAATATTGAGTTTTAACAACAAAATCAAACCCATTTGTATCATGAAAGCAATACAACTTGGGTATTCCATAACAAACCTAATGAACTGCAACATCATCCTTCTGCGTCATCCTCACCTTCCTTCTGAATTGATCTTCAAGAGTTTCAAACTGCAGTCGTTAGGGTTGTAGCACAATTGTAAGAGACAAAGTCTCTTTGGTAGAAACAAATATTCAAATCTTTACAATGGTGTAAAATAGGTGGAATAAAATCGTTAAAAAAAAGAGTTTCAAACTGCAGTATCATCCATCAGCCATCTGAATATTTACTTCAACTTTTGGGTGTGCACTTCAATCAGAGAGAAAAAAATAAAAGATTGTGCAATCTATGCCATGCCTTCTGTGTCCTATTATTTTTTTTTTTTGGTTTTCTTTTTTTTTGTTTCAACTGATAATAAATCTGAGAGAAAAATTAAAGATTGTGCAATCTATGTCATATGTTACTTGTAGAGGGAAAGTTTGAAAATATCAGTTTAGTTTATATATGAATAAATTTCATATGGTAGCATCACATTTAAGGAACATAATGTTTGTAATTTCTTATGTGAATAACAACACTTTGAGGACTTGAGTTACAAATTATAGTGACAGTGATTCCAAGTGTTTCAAATTATGTAAAGTGGCTATATTTGATTAATTTTTATAAGACTGCATCACATGTAAGTTACGTTAATGTTTATGTGAGTTTTTAACATCAGAAAACACAAAACAATCAATGAAAAAAGTAAACCATTTTAGGAGGAACATGACAGGAGCATAGAAAACATATCAGAAAATAAGAATACCTTGGCTTCATTTGCGTTGATTCCAATACTTCCGGCCATCAAGAACACAAACTTGTTCGAATCTTGTTCCTTTTTCACTCAGTTTTGCTGTCGATTAAGATTAACGATAGGAAATTAAGAACCCTAAAACCTGCAACTCTTCGATTCAGAAGCAGCTCGAATAAGGAAATAACATTTACATCTAAAAAGCCAAACACGAATTCTGTAAAGGACTACTATTTAATAAAGCTATTTAAGTTGTGCTATAATTGACTTTATTTAGTTACATAAATACCAAAGAACACTAAAATGAGAGATAAGAAAATAAATTACCAAACATCAATTTTGTCAAGAATCTAATCGACTACATTTAGCTAATTCAGCTAATTGAATACCAAAGATCAGAAAAAGAAAAAATATGCATGAACTTGACAGTTACCAAACAGAAACATGTAGTAGTTTTAAAAAATGTAAGAATAGAAACAGATTTAATCCATAACATGAACATAGGAAAAAAATTAAGAAACAATACCTCCAACTGAGAGCACAACTATAAGAACCTGCAATGTAACAACAAAGAATGCATATAAGAAATTAGTACTTCTTAAAGGACCATAGACTGTAGCTATTTTATAAAATGCCAATATACATTTAGATGCAAAAACTGATATTTACTCGGTTTTCTAAAGAAACAACCATAAATGAGAGCATATTAGTCTTTAAACCCTTATAGACAAATTCACATATTACCAAACAACAATTTTGTCAACAACACATCTTTCTTTAGTACATCCATCTTTAGATAATTAAACCCCATAGAACACAAAAAGTCAAAATATACCTTAACTTGACAGTTGGCCAACAGAAACCTGCAATTAGACAAAGAAAATACCTAGAATTCTAAACAAACAAAAAAAAAATAGAGGAGTAAACAACATATTATACATATACAACAGAGAAAAAAAATTAATAAACCATTCCTACAATTGAGAGCACAAATATAATAACCTCCTACAGGACCATAGTCAATAGTTATTTCAGAATGACAGCATAGATTTAGAGTTAGAGTTGGATATTTGTTTACACACCAAAAGAAATTCAAAAAACACACACTGGCAATTGAAATAAGAAATCTACAAAAGAAAAAAAACTCTTAACATTTAAATACTTGACAAAAACGGATGCCATAGCATAGCAACATATCAAAACCACTTACAAACAGGGGCAACAAAATGGATTAAGGAAAACAAAGATGAAATGCCCCTGCAGTTAGAAAAAATAAAAGTAACTCGTAAGAGAAATATCAAAATAACAACAGCAATATTACATAAGATACACATTAACACCCGACAGTCTCTATCATACTACTACCAAAACAGAATACATTCTTAAATAGTAACCAAGTTTGTGTAACAAAATCATGTAATTCAAACTTATTGTCAAAGTGTAATGCCTATACTTTAAAGCAAGTGAAGCAACAAATAATATCACAAATTGATCAATACAATATCATTTATGCAAAATCTAAACAAAAAGGAACAAACGATAGCAATTGAAACACAACGTAAGCGAACAATTAAGACCTGTACATGTGAATCATATACACATATGCCAACATTTGGGAACATAAATGCACATACCAATCACCAAAGAACTAAATAGATAAGCCTAATACATGAAACCTACACAGTCAAAATAGCAAACTATAAATGATTACAATGAGGTAACAGAATGACAAAAAGGAACAGATTAGTACACTAAACATATGTGCTCCTATACACTCCAATAAGATTACAAAAGACCATCACATATTCAATTTAGGCATTTCAATGACAATTTTAAAACAACCACATCTGCACATCCTAATCAGATAGGTAAAGCAAACAAATGTCTTCCTATGCCTCCAAATCAGATTAATAGAAACCATCACAAATTCAACTGAAGCATTTCATCAAACACATAACATGCAAGCCAAAATATTCAAATGCATACTCATGAAGCACTCAAAAAACACGATAACAAACTAATAAGGGGAATAGACAATCGAATCCTAATTTTAGATTGTACCTTCAGATTGTAGCTTGCAGAAGAACGTATTTTGAGTAAAATCGCATCAAAGAACTAAAAAACAGTCACATTTGGAAGAAATCAGATGTAATCGATCGCAAACGAAGAAATAAAGGAGACACACAAAATCACAGAGAAACGTATCTAGATGTTACCTTCACAACGGAGATAGCAGAAACTGAGACTTTGACGCCAGAGCAGAAACAGAGGTACGCATCCAACATCGAAGCCCTAGAAAACACTTTATAAACATATAGTTCGAATGGAAGCATTAGAAACGATGGTTGATAACCAAAACCCTAAAGAAGAATCAATTACGCAATATTAAAATCGGCAAGAACTTTAAGAAGAATTCGTGAAGGAATTGCTAGCCACCTGGATTGAGAAATTGCTTCGGTAGAAGCTTCGAACGATCACAGGAAAACAGCCGAACAAAATCCAGAGCCACCACAGTGGTAGCTACTTTAACGTCGGCGAACGACACCGTCGGATCTCGTCAGGACAGACAACTAACCTTTCAATGGCAGCGAGAATTGGAACGGTCGCCGTCTTCAAAAGCTTTCCATGAAAATGAAAACCAAAACCCTAGCCTCAAACCACGAACAAAGCTTTAACGATTCAGATCCAGAACATGAAACTGTAACTTCCGAGAGAGAAGATTGATAACCCCAAAAATGTCTCAAAACAAATGATGGTGGAGAGGGAAACCACATAAAAAAGGTTTGAGGGTTGGAAGGTACAATAGATACGTGGAAGGAGTAGCACCACGTGGAGATCACCGTCCATATACACAAATGAGAAAAGAACGCGTGGGCTGAACATTAAGATGTGAATGAAGATGAAAAAAAAACAAAAAACGGGCAGGAGCAAGAAAAGAATCGAACCTGCGCCCAAATGTAAGAACACTAATACACAAACCACTAAGCCAAACAACCATATCGATTTGAATCCAGAAAACATAGTATATAACATATAATTTAAACGCTGATAGAAAAAAAAAACAAAAGAACAGCCACGTGGCTGTAAAGCAGTGGCCCACGTGGAGGGAATAGTGGAGTGACTGAGTACAACTCAGCCTTCCACTTTGATATATAAGGTAATCTATAACTTTTAACTGCATAAATATCAAAATATTATTAGTAATAAACTTAATTCATATAGTAATAAATTCTACGACGTACATGTGACAAGTTAAAAATTTAAGTTCATGTTTATCAAATATTGTTATATTTGTATTCATTACATAATATATAATCCATTAATTGATATCTATATCTTTCTTGAATACTATTATACCCTTGCCTTCCAATGTGGAGGTTAAGGGTTCAAATCCTATCAGACATAAAAAAATGAATGATCAATTAAATAGAGGTGGGTCAGAGGTTATACCATAGTGGACGTTAAGGCGGTGGGTTTCCTTTGGGATGGATGTGCAACATAGAGGGTCTTGGTTACTCGCAAGGCCTGTGGTCGCAGCGTGTCGTGGGTAGCATCATTTGCCAGGATGAGACCCCCGATTAACCAAGTGTTTGCCATTAAAAAAAATTATATTGGTATATGAAAACAAATGGTGGAATTTGAAGCAGGGAAAATTATTGGTATTTAGAGATGTTGACAACACACTGAATTCTTGTTATTTTATAAAATATGAACAAGTTTAAAGCTATATTTTTGTTCACTTTTAATAAAAATCTAAAGCTTCACTACAACCACACAAAATAAAAATTACAGAATTTAACAAATAGTATTAAAAAAGCTATAGAAACAAATATTAAAGAATTAAAGAAGACGAATAATAATAAATAATTACTTGTTGAAAATCATACTAAAGTTATAACATGTGACGGACTTATTTTTTTCAGGCAGCACAAACATATATATTAAAACAAATTGCTATAGCCAGAGGCTAGCAAAGTTACAATCAAAAACAAAGAAAACAAAACAACACCGAGCTACAAAAAGTATCAATACAAGACGGAAAAACCAGCAGAACAATTGAGGCACCCAAAACTCTTAAAGAACCAGGCCTTGTCCACACAATTACACCAGATAATATAGCCAAACAAAACCTTCATAAATAGAGCAGACACCTCATCCTTTTCACGGAATATAATGGGCCAAAATAAACTGCCCACCTGTAGCACAAAATACCCAAAAGACCTTCAAGGAATAAAGAATAGAATCGGGTAAGATGCACCTCTTGAAACCATGCATACCCAGCCCAATACCATGCGATAGACCGATAGTGTGACTTTGAAAAGTCATCAAAATTTTTTAATTATTATTGAAATTTGATAAGGATGCCTATGTCGATGGGAGACAAACATTGGTTCCCATTTTAGCTTGATAAAAATAATAATTGAAATGAATAAGTATAACCCTTATAACCTGGACTTGAGCTTAATTATGAGTTGGTCAACATCAAGAAGGATGTACAAAAAACTAATAAAAAAACATATTATCAAAATTTAGATAGATAAAATACAACAACTCACTGTCAGTATTAAAAAAATATTCATTAGATTGGGAATTTTAAGACATGGCACCAGACTGAGATGATTATTTTCATCAAGCATAACCTGTTGTTGCTAGCCGAAGCTGACACGGTCTCTGAACACAATCTGTGACAACAAACAAAATGATATAATAGAACTTCGAGTGGTATAAAGAACCATATTCCCCAAGTCACACACTTGATATAAAACAACTATGGAATGAAGAGTAACCCGGCCTAGCGACGCCAAAATAGCCATCTTTGACATGTACCTCTTAACCTCTGTAACCCGTTTTCAAAATTTATAACATCATAAGGAACATATTAAGGTTGGAATGTGAGAATGTACATCTTGGAGCTCTCTTTTAAAATTTTCAAGCTCTCCAATATTATAAAGCTAAGTACCAGTATGATTGGTTATGATCTACACATATGTATGCATAAATACACTTTCATATATCTATTTTACAATGCATACAGGGTAAACCAGTTTGATTGGTTCTGATCTACCTATTTACTCCTACCAAACCATCGCGATCCAAAGCGAATCTCACTTGAAGCTTTTGTAGATCAACATCATGAACTACCTACATCAACAAAATCCATTACCTTATTAAACTATGATTCATACCAACAAAAATAAAACATAAAAAAGCTTAAGTAACATACAAATGGTCTTACTTGTTCATAACCTATTTAGAGAAACAATGAATAAATACCACAAAATGGTTTGAGCCCTTCGGTTTCCAGACCTGCAATGAAGTGTAACATTTTCCTTTATCGTCGGATTTATTCAGTGGATCACAATCTATATCATAAACATTTTACGCAGTTTCATGGAAGTATATTCATAAATTTTTACACTTTATAAATTTTTACACCTTACACAATCTATATCATAAACAAAAGAGGATGCTATTACAAACTGCTAAAGCTCATTCGAGACAATGGCTTTTTGCCTAAATGGCTTTATGTACTCAAGTCTTATTTGTTTTACCAATTATCTACACCATTTAGTATCCACCATTTAATATGTATTGTTAAGTTCTACTCAAATAGGGGTTGCTCCAAAAAGAAAAATGATGAACCCACCTAACACATATCTTAACTTGATGTGGTAATTTTTATCCTGTTACTTAAAAAGTTGGCCAATCTATGGTCTATTATATCTTTAATGCGTCAAACACCTAAAATTTTAATAATTTGAGATAAAAATGGAGCAGACAGCATTGTTTAGGGCTATTATTGAGCTCTGGGCAAAACAGAAGTGACTGCTATTGAGTAGTGGCCAAAACAGAAGTGGCTGCTATTGAGCAGGAGGTCATAACACCCATTTGATAAAAGTTTGACAAAATAATCAGCAAACAACCCAAAAATCTTAAAAAACTTTTTAAGATATGAGTGAACTATGACAGTTATCACTAAAAACTTTTTAAGATATGAGTCAATTTTTGAAGATGTCATAGTTTCATCCAGTTTTAAAAACTTTTTAATGATAAAACTTTTAAGATATAAACCGAGTATTCATATTTTAGTTTGAGACCTCGGTTCCTAGTGTACATAAGAGAACCACCAAGGTGAACAAAATACCTATGAACAAAACACAACAAAAGTAAGCACTAACAGAGAGCAAATTACCTTGAAATAAAAGCAACAAAAGACACCTACATCAAAGAAAACAATATGAAGGTTTCAGTTGGTATAAAATTTAAATTACAGACCTGGGGAAAATAAATAGAGAAATAGATTGTATAAAAAACTGATGTACACATTTGATACACTAAATGTGTCAAGGCAGTTAACATTTGTTCTATCACCCTTGTATTATTTAATCACCTTTTATAGACATATAGGAAATCTAAAACTCTTGTAAAACTCATCAGTAAAAGAGGGCCAAAAATAACTATTTCGCAAAGCAAAATCATTTGTATGGTGTAAACTCATAGGTAAAAGAGGACGAAAAACAACTATTTCACAAAGCAAAATCAATTGTTACCTGCGCTTGAGCCTGCAACTGTAACAATCTACAAAGCATCATAAGAAAAGTTTAAGGAGTGTAATCTGAGTATTAAAAAAAACCAATCTGACATGTATGGATCTAAGTTAGATATGTAAGAAACAACAAATAAACAAATACTAATTCTTGTTCATGTAAACATAGGACATAAAATGAAAGACTAACACATGTGAAAGATCTTAAAATTGACATAACAGACACAGTGACCGTTTTCAAAAATTAAAGTGGAAGAACATATTTACTTTGACAATTTATTGATTAGGTGTTTGATCTTACATGACATGTTAATATTATACCTAAGTATATATGCATTAACAGCTTGTCAAGTTATAAAACCCGAAAGCAGATCATCAGAAAAAGAAACTAAAGCTGTCAATGTAGCCAATATTTCTTTTATCGGTATTTTCTTATATGAGCGGCATTTTTTCTGTAAAGATTGACAGGTTTAGTGTTGATGACATTAAAAATTTGAATGGAGAATAATAAATCAAACCTTATCTCAACTTCAAAGTAAAGCAGAAACAATTTGCAAATAAAAAATATTACAGAAAAAATATGAAAGTGTAATTAGTAAAGCATGTCAGACATGAAAGAAATCAAAGAAGAAGGAAAGTATACATATAAAACATTAAAACTGAAATTACTAAAGTACACCAAATATGAAAGAAATTAAACACCAATACCCACAAATGATAACTCATTTTGTCCAAATCTTCTCTAGTTCAAACTAATTGGACTGCAGATTTCATTGAGTGTGAAGAATATCATGTATATGATAATCAAGTTTGAAGTAAGATCTTTTAAATTTCGATTTTTATGAGTAACTAGTTTAAAAAACATGTTAAAGAAGTATATAGCTATATGATTCATTCAATGTACTTGCCACACAAAACACAAATTCAAATTGGTTGTACTTCAGCATTGCACCTGAATCATTCATGGGTTAAAGGTTAAATTACCTGATCATTCATGGATGATCCCTAGTATTATTTCCTGCCATGGTGTACCATCTTGCAAAAAGGAACCCATTTTCTTGGAATCTCTGATGTTTCAGTCAGAGCTTCAAAAGTTAACATAGCAGCTCCACTATCCGCAACATAACATAAATCCTTGTTAATTTGATGGTCAACTGCAAGTATAGATCGAATAGTATTGGATAGTCACTTCTGTATGAAAATTGGTTTCTTCATTAACTGAAGCTATCATAACGTCTTACTAAATAAACGTGTGTTCCGATGATATATAGACCCTAAGTAAACTTCAACTGACCTCAAACGAAGATGAAATATGGTCTTCACGTCTTTGCTAACAGTTACTCACAACCATCGCCATTAAAACCACCGGAACTGCCGGAGGTTGCTGGTGCTAGCTGAGAACGAAGAAAAAGGATCAATTAGTACATATGAGAACGAAAACAAATGGAAAACTAAGGATCCAAACCTGCTAGATGAAGATAGAACATAAAGCAAGCCTGATATCCAAGTCTACGTGTGAAGACAGAGAGGAACATGAACTCTATGATGTCTCTTTCTCAACCATCGAACTCTCACTGCCGTAGAACTCCCTTTCTGCCATAGAATATATGTGCGATGAAAATCAGTGAGAGTAGAACTCCGGGTCTAAGCTTCAACAAAGAGATAACGTTCACATCTGAGCTTCTTCGAGCTTTGTAGTGAGACGAAACGAAAGAGAAGGAAGATGCGCATAGAGAGATGAGAGCGTGAATTAGGGTTTAGAAAAGATTTGGAAGCTGCAGGTGAAATGAAGAAAAAGAGTTTATATAGCTAGGGTGTTACGGGCATATTTTATAAGATATTAACGTTTCAAAGAGTTTATATGCATTATAAACTTGTACACATTGTATTGTAGTTTGTACATTTCTTAAAAATTCAACCTTCAACACCCTCTCTCCTATATATATATATATATATATATATATATATATATATATAGAGGAAGGTTCCCGTGCATCAGGCAAAGTTGCCTACATCCGGTACACACAAGGGCATATTAGGAATGTCCAGATTTCTCCCCATATGTGGTATATTTGGTAGTTATTCAAGTTCCCCCAGTTTTTAAAACGATCATAACTTTTTCATACGACGTTATTTTCGAAAACGAATTTCACCATAATTCTAGTCGTGATTTTATCTTTAATTTGAGACTAGGTTTGCTCGATTTGAAGAAACTTTTTTTTTTGACGTTTTAACCGGGTTTTTTCTAGTTTTTTTTTTTTTTGTTTTCTTTTTTTTTTTTTAATTTTTGGGTAGTACTAGCTGCGATTTAGGGTCCTAAAAATTTTCAGATTTTAATTCGAAGCGTAGACATCTTTTTTTTTAATTTTAAAAAAAAACATTGACATTGTACACCAGCATAGCACAACACATACCAGCGTAGACCAGCGCTGAAAGACCAGTCTACCAGCACAAGAGCACAATTCCACCAGCACAGCCAGCACAGACCAGCACAGCCAGCACAATTCCACCAGCACAGACCAGCACAGCCAGCACAATTCCACCAGCACAGCCAGCACAGACCAGCGTCGTAAAAAACGTGAAATTTTTTTTTCTCCAAATCAAGCAAACCTAGTCTCAAATTAAAGACAAAATCACGACTAGAAATATGGTGAAATTCGTTTTCAAAAATAACGTCGTATGAAAAAGTTATGGTCGTTTAAAAATTGAGGGGGAACTTGAATAAATATTGTTTTCCACATTTACCCTTCCAGCTTTAAGATTCCTCCACTCCTTCTCTCTCATCTCTTTTAATCTTATCCATCCATCAAATTGATCTAGTGATCCAGATTTGGCCGCACCGGACTTAGGCAAATGCCTCTGCCGCATTTGATCCGAGACCTATATATATATATATATATATATATATATATATATATATATATATATATATATATATAGTGAAAAGTTCATTGTAGACACCCCCATAAGTGTAGACAGGTAGACACCCTTTTTCACCATTAGATCTCTTGATCTAATGGTTGTGATTAATTTTCTTTTTTCTTTTTTTCTTTTTTCTCATTAATTAGAAACTTTCACATGTGAAAAAGAGCTATTTCACATGCGAAAGTGTCTACAATGAACTTCACCCTATATATATATATATATATATATATATATATATATATATATATATATATATTTAAGTAATATAGATATAGGGTTCGCTAATCGTACACATTTGATAGTTCTACAATGAATATTTTTCCCAGCATGTCTATATATGTATATTTTACTTATTTTGGTCATTTTATTTTCCTCCTAATTCAAGTAGATCCAGTTCTAGAATTTCGAAACTCAAGTAACTCAAAAAGAGTACTAAGAAACCCTAGTGCAACATGTCAAACATGGTTGTCAAACATCACAAGTAATAGTCCCTGTATAAATTTTGATTCTCACACGACACAAATCTACAAATCTAACATGAAATTTGTGAATTTAAGTTTAGTATTGGTCCAGGTTAACATAATGAAAGGTTTGGTACATCTAACATTTTTTTTTTGTATAAAACTATATTATTTTATATTACTAATAAAACTGTTTTAACTGTTTTATACCGAACATTAAAAGATTAAATAAAAAGAAACAAACTTTATAGTTTAGATCTGCTCGGTTACAAGATACATCTGCTATATATGTTCCCAGCCAATCCTCCTCCTTCCACATCAACCATATTAACATCTTCGATACCTTAAACATTATCCACATCAAAAATGGAATCAAGCAAGCTCTCTTCTCCCTCCATGAATAGAAAGATGTTGCAAGTTCTCGTGGCGACATCCCAATTGATTTTCAACGGCCCAATTGACCCAAAATAAATCCCGTTGCAAGTTGAAACAATATTAAACATGATTTGTTCAAGAATTTTGAGATAAAACGATTCAAGTCAACTTTATGACGACGATTTGGCAATGTGATCTTGGAAACGAGACGGTTTCTCATTTGTTTTCCGGGTGCTCGTTTGTGACAACGATTTGGCAATGGGTTATGGATTGGGTTAAACTTCCTCCTTCGGTCACTTTTTTGTTCGAGGATATCGTGCGATGTCATGAGTTGGATGGTGTCCCTGCGGCTAAAAGAAAGATCATTCAAGTGGTGATGTACACAGCTTGTTGGAGTATATGGAGGGAAAGGAATGAAGTTGTTTTTCAGAGGAAGATCCCTTCGGTTAGTAAAGTTATTTGTAATATAAGGAGCTGGTGTGAGTTGTGGTGTAATAATAAGAGTAGACAAAGAATTAATTGGTGTAATATGTGTATGGTGTAACCCGTTTGGGGTCCGGGTTAGTTCCTTGCTATGCCCGGGCTTTTCCCGGTTGGTTTTTGGTGAATAATATGGCCTGTTGTTAAAAAAAATGTCAATTTTATGAAAGTCAAACCTGTTGAGAAGAATTGTAATTTTGGGTCTAAATTGAACAAGGAGTCGACCCAATGAAATCACACCTGGACAAATCAAATATCAAATTAGGAAACATGGAACTTTTAAATTATTTATCACAATATTAGAATGGTCTTGAATTGATCAAAGAACCGTGAACAGTTCAAAATTTATGTAGAGGTTAAAGTATAGAAACCATAAAAAGAAATTAACTTACAAATAAAAGTCAGTTGGTAAATATTGTGACTCCTTATCATTATCAAAGGAAAGAGTTTCTGCCAAGTGGTTAATTATGACCAGTTTATCAGCCAGTTTCATCCAAATAACCAACATTAATTTCGACTGAAGCTTGATCCTTTTAAGTAATCAACCTGTTGGTAGCAGAGTCGAAAACAGGAAAAATTAATTTGTTATAATCCAAAAACTTATTGTAATATCATTGATCCTTTTATAAAAACTGAAACATTAATAAATAATGAAAATTTGACAGCACAAATGTTATGTGACAACCCAGCACTACCCGGGCTGTTTATACTATTGCTAAAAGATTACCCATCCAGCAGCCCGTTCATAAAAATAATTTGTTTGACCTGTTACCCAGCCCGTCCATATTGCCACCTCTATGGAACATGATAGCAAGACTCACTCTAGAGCGTGGTAACTAAAAGTCCCTAAAGCTCTAGATGAATGCCAGTGAGTTGCAGTGTCATAACGCATAAGCTATTGCTTATATTTTCTTGCAAGTCAGTTCACATTGCTTATATTTTCTTGCATGGAGTCTGGCATTAGCATTCTTTTAAGCAAAGATGGTATTTAAACATATTTAAATATTTTTAAAGGTAAGCTGCAGTTATCTAAAAGAAATAAAACAAAAACTTAATGTTGGTCCCGAAACAACAATCGTTCACGATATCGTAAACACAAACAAGTGCGGAATCCTTGTTTGTGAGTGATTCGACAAGAAGATGATGAAAGAGACCTGATATGAAATGAAGAACAAGGCAACACAATCAAATCTTGAATGAAACTTGATCAATCTTCTATTAGCACGAGTTCATGATCGTAAATACAAGAGGGAAGCACAAAATCGTAATTGAGAACTGGTCATAAACATGAACTACATGGGTATTTATACTACCCTTACAAAAGCCCTAGCCATAATCGTAAATCCAATAAAGAGAACCGGCCCACAAGCCCAAATCGGAAACACCTTAAGCCCAAGACCATGCAAGCCCCCTTCTCTAATGTTCATGCCTCACTTAGTATAGCTCAATAATCTTCCCCTAGGCATGAACCATTAGACAGTCTAAGGAAGAAGCAAATCAAATCGGAAGGTGTGAGACTCCTTCCTTGACCACCATTCACGTTCTACAATCCTGTTTGATGTTCCATGAAAGATTCCCACCCTTATAGCATTTTCAAAGTCAAGCTCATCACCTAGGATAGGTTGGGTGGCTAGGAGTTTGATGTCACGTTCTCCAAACCTCAGCAAATCAACTGGATCATAGAAGCGAAATTCTCGTATCTTCTTGCAGACCACCACCACCTCATGAGTTGTTGGATCATAAAACCAATTATCAAAATTTCTCACAAGTGTGCCATCTTCAATCTTGTCCAACATGTTGATTACTCGAGTTCTTTTGGTGGGTGGTTGCCTCACTTCTCCAACAAGCTCATTCGTAACAGGGTCAGTTCCAGTTTGAACCCATCTTGCTTGCTTGAGATCAAAGTTTGCAAAGTTTTCTTCAAGATGGCTCATCAGATTGTTACGAACAAGGTCTCCATGTGCATTCATCAATCTGTTAATAAATGGATCCCTCAACAAATTCCTCATCTCTGTCTCAGTCCAGAAGTGAAATAGACCGTGAGTTCTATAGTACTCCACTGGACTATAGCCATCTATGACTACAGGAAACAACTTCTTCTTTCCATCGTAGTGCCAACAGAGAATAGGTTCACGACTCCCCCTTTTGTCAATTTCACTTTCTCCCACATCAATTGAGTACAGCTTAGGGGGAGGTCCCTGAAAGAAATCCTTGAACCAATTTTCATGGCTTTCTTGTTCCTTTGAGATGAATCTTCCTCCTCGTACATAGTCTGAGATCAATGGAGTCATCACCTTTATCTTCTTGCACTACATCAGCAGTCTGTGCACCATGTGAAGAACTCTGGGCATTTGAACTATCAATCCCCTTCAAATCTTCCAACTTCTTTCTTAACTCAAGGAATCCAGCATATAAATATCCAATGCTTGCTTCATTCTTGCTCCCCTTCTCCTTCAACCTCTTGTTTTCTTCTTTCAGCTCTTTTATCTCTCCCTCTCTCTTCCTGTTTTGAAATAACAGAAAGTTGATTTGAGGATCAGCACTTATCTGAAGGTCTACCGGGAGATCACCAGTTTGAACACTTTCTCCAACAAGTGTTGGATATGGACGAAAGCTTGGAATGATTGGACCCTGCTTGATTCAGTAGAAATATTTACTCTCACTGGGCTGGGCTCAACAAACGAGCTATCAACTTCGAAGAATTGCCTTTCCTCATGAACTGGGTTGTGTTCATTCAGAATAGAACTTTCAGTTTGAGTTGGAGTTGTCTCTTATACATCTACTTGATCATCATCATGTAATGTGCTCTCAACATTTGCACCCGATGATTCAAATACCATCAAGCTTGAGCTTGTCTTTTGGAACTTGAATCTGATAAATCTTGGATCAGATTTCTTTCTCGGTGAAGGTTCACGTGCAGGAATAGGTTCTTCAAACACATCATCATCAACAACATTAATATTTATCTCTTGTGGGATTGAACCATCACTTGAAGAAGAACTCAAGTCATCCCGTGATCTCTTGTGGCTGATTGGCTGCAGATCACCATAAATATCATCTGCCAAATTCTCATTCTCCGGGAAAATATCATCCATCACATTTTCTTCATCTGAAGGTATATTCTCTGGTTCCCCCTGAACAATCACTGGAATATCATGATCTTCAGCAACAGATACATTGACTGGAGGCACTTCAGGTTCGGGTTCTGATTCTTCATCTTGTACCCTTGCAACCTCAGAGAAAGCACCTCTTTTAGCCCACTCAAGTCTTCCTTGAAACGTACTCTTTCCCTTTCTATCTTGAGTTTGCAGACCAAAGACACCATCATCCATGAATTTTATATCTAGCTTCTCAACCCTTTTCTGAATCATTGGATACTTCCTCATCACCACCATGTGTACAAACCTTGGAGTCATGAGAAATTGCTCTCTTGCACTCAAATCAGCATTACCAACCCAATCCAATAGCATCATCTTTGAAAAATTGAATTCCCAATCCAATGCCAGTGCAACAAATGTTGTGCCATGCACCTTGTTTAGTTGATCAAAGCTTGTTCTCTTCCCCAATAATGATTTCTGCAAGTAGTGTGCCAAACACCTCTAGTAGTGTGGCAAAAGCTTCTTGAAGATCTGTGGGAATTGTCCTTCATACCCCAAAAGACGCGCACCCTCTAACACTGGATTCTTAGAATACTCCATTTTGTCTTCTACTCTATCAGTAATATTCAACCCCTGGCGAATATCTTCTTCAAGGATCTCAATTCTGCGGTTTTGAACAGTTGCAGTAATCCTTGTTTTATCAACGTTTTCCCTGGCAGTTCCCCAAAATTCTCTCACCAGCTGTTCATCTATCAGCACATACGCCCTGAGAGCATGATTGATCTTGCAAACATTCATCCCTGCAACTAGAGAGTAGAACAACTGCATGTGTTTCTCTGGAGGGTCATATAGATAAGCAGGTATGCAATGATCTCTTTCAAAGTGAATTTCTTCGTCAATCATCTCTTCTACCATCTGAGAAACCGAGACACGTGCATCAGTTTCAATCCCATCATTGACCAATTATGTTTGTTAAAACCATCTTGAAGTTCAATTGATTATCCCATTTCCTTTTAAGTTCTAAAATCTCACTTGAAACTTTTAAAGAAAGAATTGGATTTTGTTCCACAAGTTTAACAAAACACACTCTTAAAAAATAACTTGTTCAACTTTATCTTAAAAAACTATTAAGTTTGATGAGGTTTTAAAACCATTTTGTGATTATTTGATCGTTTACGATTTTAAATCAAACTTTTAACGGGTTTACGATCGAAATTAGGGTTTACGATCCAAATTTGAGTTCACGATTAGGGTCAAGTGAGTCCAATCGTAAACTGCACGCCCAATCGAAACACCAATGGTTCGTAATCATGCGGAATCGAGAACACCATCTGATCGTAATCGTCATCGGATCGTAAACGTCATCAGATCATGAACATGGTCAATCGTAAACTCAGTCAATCGTGAACACGACTGATCATAAACGCCATCGTCAACATGAACAATCGTCTCCTTCCTCACGCCGGTCGTGAACGCAGAGATCTACCATTGTTGTACCTGCAAAGCTTCGAAAACACATCAGAAACCGACATTGGTGCAAAATAAACATCAAAAACTACCTTTTAAGTACCACAAACACAGAAACGACTCCAAATCCTGAGAAATCGAGGCAAAACTCGAAGGAAAAAGGGATTAGCAACCGGGAGACAAGACAAACAAAAAAACAGTGACGATTTGACGAGAAAACAGTTATCTGAAGTGTGTTTTATGGTCGGACAGTGAAGGTGAGGGTGATTGAGCGCTCGTTTCAACCAAGAGTGGTTGAAGGTAGCCGGAAAATGATTTTCCGGCGGAAAAGGGGGTGGTTAGGGTTTCGGGTGGAGGAGTCGTAAACATAGAGAGAGAAAGGAGATGGGATCGTAAACGGTGTGTGATCGTAAATGAGGGGTTGGGATGGTTTTGTTAAAAATAATTTTCATAATGCCCCCCTCAAGTTTCACAAAACATTTTAAATGTGCCCAAACCTCTTTTAAATGAAAAATCTCTTGAACAAAGGTTAATTTTGAAAAATTTGAGCGTTATAAAATTTCCCCTCAGACTCATACCCCGAGAACCTGATCTTAATAAAAAAAATGAAATTTTAAACAGTCAGAAACTTAGAGAAACATAAAACAAAGATACCTAATACAGAAATCAAATATTTACTTGCCTTGAAGCTGATGTTTTTCATGAATCATACCAGACTTATCTTTGACTGAGGAACCCTTTTCAGCTTCCGTTACTCGACGCTCTAGACGATTGCCAGTATATTTGACCGCATAAACTCACATCCAGTCATGAAATGCTTGATTATGGTACAATATTACCGTCATGTTCAATCGTCCCCACACCCAATTGTTCATAGCAAAACCTACCCAACCTCAGAGTTTATTGAGGATTCACAAACCCCCAACTTGAGGAACCATGCAACACCATTATGACTACCACTTATTTCGTTAATTATCAGTTGGTGATCAGGTCGGCCGCATAATTAGTTTATTATTTTTCTTTTTGTTTTCATTTTTCTTTTTCTTTTCTGTGGTGTTGCCATAACAGCAAAAACATGGCGTGTGAGAGAGTGAATACTAGGTATAATTACCACTCTCAACCCGTTTTTGCTGGGACTCAGTTTTTTAAGCCATGTAAACTAGGAAGGGAAACTAAACATATATAGAAGTTAAGTTTACTGTACTTACATTGATGATCATAGTTTTAGGTTTAGCTTACCGACATATCATCTTTGAGCAATCTTTCACTTCAGCTTTACGTGTGTCAGTCTTCGATTATATTGGACATTTATATCACTTCCTACCAACTCAAGGCAAACACAAAAGACTTCATAAAAACCTCAAATAGATTTTCAGATTTTCTGAAACTATAACATTTCTTCCCCTGTTTTTATGAGGCTTTTGAAAACATAAACACATTTTTTTTAATAATTGAATAAACCCAAAAGTAATTGAAAATAATACCAAAGCAAAAATAAAAACAAAACTATGTACAAACAGTTTTGAGCAGATCATTCCTCGAAGGCAGTCATCCTTAGGCCTTCAACACACATTTCAAAATTTGGACGAGGAAGGGGTTTTGTGAAAAGGTCAGAAACATTTTGCTCGGAGTTTACCTTTTCAAGCTGAATCAGCTTCCTATCATAGCAATCACGAATGAAATGTACCTTGATATCTATGTGCTTTGTTTTGGAATGTTGAACAGGATTCTTGACAATTTGTAAAGCGTCAAACTCCCATTCTTCACCACACCTTTCTTGCTGATCTTGCCACCTACTCCACCAGCAAAAGAAACACCTCCTCTATTGAAATCTTGAACCTCTTCCAAAAGCGATAAGTCTCCGGTCATATGTCGGGAGCAACCACTATCAACGTACCAGAGATTGTTGACAGTTCTTCTTGGTTGTCCCTACATGAATCAAAGATCAGTTAGAGTCGGGTACCGAGGCCATAATAGATCTGGGCACACCCTTTGAGTCAATGTAGTTGACTAATTTAAGACACATTCCTGCTTTTGATTCAGTTACACTCAAACTTTGAGTGTTGACTTTTGGTTTCCATAAAATGTGTTTCTGAGGTTTTGACACATTGGTTGAATTCTTTACAGTTGCAGGTTTCTTCTGTGGAGATGTGACCTTTTTATCTGCATGTTTGTTGACAGCTGTCCACTCAAGTTTCAATTTTGTTTGAACAACTTGTTTTGTTTGAGAAACATCTTTTGATTTAGAAACCTGTTTCTTAACCTTTGTTTTACCTTTAGGCTGAGAAAACCTTTTTGTTTTAGATACCTGTTTTTCAACAAGTTCAGATTTCATCTTATCTTTTCTTTGATAAACTCCTTTAGGTGTGTAGGTTGGTTTTGGAGTTTTGGCCACATTCCATTTTTCATCAACAAGCTTTGTCACTAGAGTTTTACTGTTTAAAACCTTAGACTGTTGAGTCTTCATTGGTTTTGAACTTTGCTTCTCCTGAGACACAGCTTGTTGTTTCTGATTTTTACTTCCACCTGTCATCATTTTCTGCAACATACTAGTCCGTGGGTTTTGTGGATAGTATGGTTGATAAGGTCTATTTAAACAATTTGCAGCAAAATGCCCTGGTTTTCCACACTGAAAACAGTTCATAAGTCTAGGCCCATTCACATGGCTACAAACATACGAACGTCTTGGGTATGATGACTTCCATTCAGGCTTATCATCCCATCTGTGTATGAAATGTTTTGTAACCTTTTCAGGTTGTGTGATTAAACAAAACTGTTCTGATTTTGACTTGTTCGTTCGGTTGAAAGTAGACACAACCTGGGGATAAAGAACAAATTCCTTGGGTTTAGACTCACGACTTGCTTTAGTATTGGGCACACGAATTTTAAAACCATTAACTTCTTCATTAGAATTAGAAACATGTTTTGAAGACATTGGAAACATTAATTGTTTTGACTTGAACATATTAAGTTGAGACACAGATGCCAAAACATCGTCCTTAGGTAAATCAGAAATTAAACTACTAGACTTATGACACTCTTTGACTCTCAAGCATTCGGCATCCTTCCCAGAAACGTCTTTGATTCCTACTTTATCTGCACATGAAACAAAAACATCAGAAGGACTAACATTATCGTTTAATGATTCCTGGGATGGACCTGGTTCATATGTGAGTGACACCGATTTATTCTGATTACCCAAACCATAGGTCATATGTTTCTCATTTTCTAACTGCTCTTCAGTCATGGGTTTCACACCAACCAGAACACTATTCTATGGAAGGTCCTGCTTCATGCATTTCTGATTTAGATCTATCTACCTGATCCTCCTCATAGATCATACCTATTATATCTCTAGACACAGGTTGAGGAACACTATTCTTATTTTTTCAGAAAAGCTAATTCCTATTCCTCCTTTATCCTTACCAAACCGAACATCAGTTAGGCAGGTGGACAAAGCCTTACCAGCTTCAAGCATTCTTTTGTTTCTCATCTGATTTACATCTAATTACACTTGTAACTCACTGTTCTGATGTTTGAGTTCATCTACATGTTTCCTAAGCTCAGCTATTTCTAATTTAGCATTATCATACAGGACAGACTTTTGAGTGGCAAGGGCTTGGTATTTCTCTATATCTAGTTTCTATGCTTTGACTTTCTCCTCACTCTTTTCCCATCTTCCCTTAAACGAACTTCTAGAGCATTGCATATCAAATAATTCTATCTCACTATTCTTCCAAAGTTGTCTAAGGAAAGGAATTAAACGTGCACAAGTGGGATTAGTACATACCTTTGTGTTGTCGACCTCGGCGGCAAATGCTTCCTTGTCTTCAACCAGGTTCTCCTGCTCATCTCCTGACTTCCCCTCAGTGACCACAAATGCATGCTCATCTTCATCATCATTCTCCATCTTAGCAATCATAGTACGAGTTAGACTGAGTTCCTTTACCTACGAAGCCCATTGATATTCCCCACAATCCTGCACAACCAAGGCCTTTGTCTCTGCCTTTCCCTTACCATCTCCAGCTTTCTTCTCTTCTAGTCTCTCCTTCTTTGGCTTAGTACATTCCCTTGCAAAATGTCCGTACTCATCACAGTTTAAACATCTGAGCTTGCTCTAATCAAAACCCATTCGTATCTTATCCTGATCCTTCCAGACATTCCTTCCAATTATTTCTATAAACTTCTTGGCGCGGAAAACTGCCATTGCCATTTGCCATGAGACATCAAGTATTTCCACATCCTCAGGATTAATCTGGTTCAGTTCACCTGACAGCATCTCAGCAGGAACCAATGTTCCAGCCATAAGGACATGATAACTATTCATAAATCTCATTCCAAGTGCA
Organism: Deinandra increscens subsp. villosa; assembly: GCA_039602395.1. NCBI lineage: Eukaryota > Viridiplantae > Streptophyta > Magnoliopsida > Asterales > Asteraceae > Deinandra > Deinandra increscens. The sequence goes on along the minus strand of JBCNJP010000007.1, from coordinate 54,124,085 downwards.
AAGTTGGGATCATTTGTGGCATTTGTCTCATCAGGGTTGATCGTTCCACTAGAATTTGCTTGAGATCGTGCCACAAAAGCAGTTGACTTTGTGTTTGAATTTGAATCATTTGCCGATGAACTTCCAGCCTGTTTTGGACCTACTTCTTCATATAAAAGTGCCTGATTCAGCTTTCCTGCCATGCTAAGTGAACTTAGATGATTCAGATCTCTCTATTTATCATCAATCATCTTTGACTTCGGTTTGTTAATTAGCTCATCAACAGTTAACTCATCCAGCTTGTTGTTGTCTTTGATTATTGAAATGTTGGTATTCCAGGACTTGGGCAAACTGTTCAAGAGTTTCATATTTTTATCCTCCAAACCGGGTTCAACGTCGTAGCTTGACATCTAAGTAATTAAGGACACAAATCTATGAACTTGAGCTTCAAAGGATTCTCCTTGAATGTGATTGAACAAGTTGAACTTCTGCTTCAGCATCTGATTACGGCTTGCCTTGATATCTGGATTTCCTTCATATGCCACCACCAGAGCATCCCAGAGTTTCTTTGCAGTCTTGTACTTCTTAAACCCTTGTGCAATCTCCGGAGTCAATGCCATTGTCATGATAGAATATGCTCTCTCATCCTTGTTGCATTTTTCCCAATCATCATCCGAGTATTTTGCTTCAGTTTTCACCACTCCAACTTTTCCTGATAAGCAGGAAAGTGAGTAGGAATGAATGGTCCATTAACAACTGATCTCGAAAGTCTCAGATCAACACTTTTCAAATGGTTCTGAAATCTGTATTTCCATTCAAGGAAGTTATCAGCAGATGTGAGTCTGGGAGGACCGGTAGTCGATCCAATCTCAAAGTCTAGTTTTTGGTACATGCTAGGTTCAAAATCCATGATGAAAGCTTAGGAAAACTTAAGAAAATGAGGTCTAAAAGTGTTTCCGATCGTAAACACCAGTTTACGATAATGACACGCTTGCAGATCGTAAACAGAATCGTGAACACCTCCGGGTCGTAAACGTGATCGTGAACCTGATTCCGATCGTAATCCCTGTCATAAACTCTTCCGGATCGTAAACACTGTCGTAAACACTTAAAAATCGGATCTTTTTGTTTCAAATGAGAACTGTTTGTTTTGAGAACTAACTCTCAACCACAAATTTCGGGGGGGGGGGGGGGGGACCACTACAATTCATGGAAGGGGGGATATATGTAAATAAACTTGTGGCTCAAATTAGTTCTTTTTAGTTCTCAAATCAAATTGGTTCTCAAATGATCCTCTCCCTATATATATATATATATATATATATATATATATATATATATATATATATATGTGTGTGTGTGTGAATTGTTATGGAAATGCATTAAAATGCATATACGTGAAATATCTTGAGTTGATAAACTGTTAGAAAGGATTTTGGGATAATATATCTATATCTATAATAGTAAAATATACATATTGGAGAGAGGGTGTTGAAATGTTGAAAATTTAAGAGTTGTACAAAACATGAAGCTATATGTACAAGTAAATAAAGCATCACTTAATATAATTGTTGAAAGTGTAAGTGATACAAGTGATACAAGCTTTAGAATACCTTTCTGGCTTTCAGCTTTTCATCTTGCCAAACTAGACGAGAATATCCTATTTGAGATGAGTCTCCACTTAGCTAGTTTTTTTTTTAAAATCCACACAACCTAATACGAAAAAGATACCATCTTCAGATTGGTATGTTTTCAATTTCAATTTCATGGTGTACTCCTACTCTCAAAACCCGAAGTTTCTCTCTCTCTCTCTCATCCATCTCAAACCCTAAATCGATTACAAGCATCCTCAAACTCAATCGATGCTTCCCGTTCCATATATTACACAAAGATGATGAGAAAGAAGAAGCAGACTTGAAAATGCGTGAGCATCGGATCGTCTACTCGATCTAGCTAACCGGACATCGAAACGTAATTAACCGATTGTTTTATTGATCAATGAAGAACAATTACAACAAGTAAACACTCAGATACAGACTCAGAGAATACACACTCAGAAACACACACTTAACAGATCTCGCACGCTCAGAACCCTCTATTACAAAGACCAAACATCTATATATATACCTGCTGATCCGAGCTTCGGCCGAACCTCAGGTTCGGCTAGTCCGAACTTCAGGTTCGGACCTAGTTCGGCCAGACCTAGTTTGACTTGATCTTGTACATTGCTTGATACTTCACACGATGCACATATCAGGTATCAACAAACTCCCCCTCGTCGTGTGCAGTATCTCTTTAATATCATCAACTTTGTATCTTCAACCAAGCTCCCCCTCAAGTGTAGAATCTGTTCGTTCAATGAAATGAATCTTCAAACAAACTCTTCCTCAAATCGATCGTAGCTTGATCTTGAATACTTGATGACATTTTAGTGTATCTCTGGTCTTTTATCAATAGCTTCAGAAGACTTGAAGTTATGATATCTTGCACATAGCAACCTGCTCAAACATTAAATAATCTTGGCACAAAATGTCTCTTCGAGACTCCAAGATATGATTTTGAAAAATTTGTATCACGTGTTGATCAGATCGAAAATAAAGCAGAAACAAAATCTTTTTGGTTTTTCAAAGTTTATGCTAAAACACCCCAAAAATCTTTTTGTTCTTTTCTGAAATGAAATATTATTGCAATACAGAATCAAACACTATTTTTGGTATGAGAAAGATCACTATATGGGATCATATTGAACATAACGCACTGAACTACACTTCAATTTTAATTTAATCGAAGCATATAAGTCATGCTGATTGCCGGTATAATTTGTCCAACTTAAACTCAGATAGAATCATACTTGTCACACCCCTAATTTCCACTAACGGAGTATAACCGTGTGGGGTGTGATCCAGACCAGGATCCAAGTTTTTAGTTATAACCAAGCCAGTTAAAGGGGTAAACCAGTCATGTATTTCATTTAATAAATCAGAGTTTACATTTCACAAAATCAGCGGAAGCATTAAAAGTTTACAAGGTTGTTGTTTAGTAAAAGTGATTACTAAAGCATCTGAAATACAATTTCCAAAAGGGTTTTTACAAAAGGTAAGTATTGCCAACGCCCGTGCCATCCATGATCCTCCAAGCAACCTGAAAAGCATTCAACAATCAAGTGTCAGCCAAGGCTGGTGAGTTCACTAAAGCGGTCTACCCGTCACAAGTAGACCTAATGTTTATGAATAAAGACAGGTAAAACACAATCAATATCATAAGACCAGTAAATTCCATATCGTAGGTAGCTAGCCTATAGTTATGTACACCTGAATTGTTCGTAACCAAAGCTGACCATGTTTTGATAGGGGGTACCTATGAATTTGCCTTCCTGTGTCTTGACGGATCACGGTGGGTAGGCTAACACGGCCAGTCGGGAGGGTGCATACCGTGCACCGCTGAGCGGGGGTGTCAATCCCCAGTAGTACTACTCAACATTACCTCGCTACTGTATATTAACGGCTCGAATGTAAGGACTTTTTAATAAATAAGTTCAATTCAGCGTAGCATATGATATTTATGTCGGAAATTTACTCAGTAAGAAATACCTTACCGTTCGGGTTACCATCCTTACCGGGTGCAACCACCTGCGCGTTATTGTCCCTAACTGGACATAACAATATAGAGAGTGAACTCACCTGAGGGTGCACTGGTACTCAGCACTTGGTTCCACCGGTTGGTCAAAATTAACCTATTCGGGTAAAATATGGCCTAATCAAATTAGTAGGTGCTGCTAGGACGAAAATAGCACATAAACACCTAAACATGTTTCATACAATCATACAAGCCACACAATGCACATACAAGTCCCAATTTGGGAGAAAAACAAGAAATTGCAACTTAAGTCAAAGTTGACCTAGAAAGTCAAACTTCAAGCACCTAACTAATGACATAGCTAAAATCCACAATACTTGGAATTAACTCCTTAAATTTTACAGGCATATACTACATATCATTTAGGACTTGTTGCAAAAAGAATCAACCCAAAAGGTTAAGAAATTAGAAAGTTATGCACGTCGGAAGTTTGCAAAAATCAACATTATTGTCACTAACACACCGTTTGGGAATACGCCTAATTTGCTCCATATTTGGAGTTAGGTTCTAAAATTTTACCGACATATACTTCCCAATATTTAGAACATGTTGCAAAAAGAATCAACTAAAAAGGTTAAGAATTGGGGAAGTTATGCGCGTACGAAGTTGGCTAAAAATCACCTTCGTCAAAAATTAACACACCATTTGGTGACATAGCTAAATTGCTCATTTCTTGGAGTTAACTCCTAAACTTTGGCAGACACTAACTAATCAACATTTAGGGAATGTTGCAAAAAGAATCAACTCAATCGGATAAGTATTGAGAAAGTTATGCGCGTCGGAAGTTGGAAATTTTAGCTTTTTGCAAAATAGTCAAAGTAGGTTTAAAATTTGCATAACTCATTCACAACTTAGAGTTTGAACATGAAACCTTCCAGATCTTACTTTTATTATATAAAACTCATTTTCATTTAACAAACCCCTCATTAAAAAAGGTTATCATGCCCGACCAAAATGTAAAGTATACTTTTCACAGAAAAATACAGCACTGCACACCTAACTTGCAGCAGTGTTTTAGATGACCAAACGGAGGTTTTAGGAGACGTGCGATTATCCCAGATAAAGCTAAGACATAACACTTTACTACGGAAAAAGAATCAACTGATTTCGATCAACATTGAGCAAGTTATGACCTCTACAAGTTGACCTGAAAATCTGGCCGAATCTGTCCAAAATTTGTAATTGTATAAATTGCATTTTTGTGATTTTGGCCAATCTTTTGCTCGTTTAACTTCGTGTAAAGACTTGTAACACATTAGATATAATATTATCATGATTTCCTAGTTGTCAAAACGATCATACAACACTCATAGCAAAATCAAGCATGTCACTTGCATATAAGCACATATTCTTCAAATTTCAAGTATCCACATACCCAAATTCTTCAAGAACACTCCTAACCCTCTAACCACATCAAAATCACAGCCATTATACACTAACAAATCTGTCCAAAATCAGAATTTAACTTAACCCTTCATAAAACATGGTTCAAGAGCATGTATACACACCAATTTGCACATAAACACAAGATAACCACATGTAATCTACCAATTTCATGTTAGAGATTTGTAGGGCTTACAATTTGGGGCAAGAATGGCAGATTTGAGAAGGAAGAGATGAAACCAAAGCTTCTTCTACACTTCTTGATGCTTGAATGAGGTTAGGAAGCCTTAATCTTGCTTGATTTGAAGAAAAATCCAAGAATTTGAAGGTGTATGTGTGTGTGGTGCGTGAACCGTGAAGAAGAAGATGAAGGGGAAGAAATGAACGTGAAAGGGAGGGGGAGGGGAGTCTTAGGGCAGATTTTAAGTTAGAAGGAATTACGCAAATAGTCCCTCTAGTTTCATTTCACACCCAAATGACCTAAATCAAGTAAAAAGTGGGGTTTAAACCCAAAACTTGGAAAATAAAATACTAGGAATATTTCCATGCATTTTTTTAACTTATTCAACCTGAAATATTAAGTCGGGAAATGTTTCATTATCGCGTACGCGCGTAAAACTTAAATCGCATACGAAACCCCGTTTCTCACGAAACGCATATTTTCAAGAAACACATAAATCATGAGTTTAATTACTAAACTAATTAGTAATATATTTTTATATAAACATTTAAATAACGGCTTACGGGTTTGCTAACGGAGCTAACGGAATAGTTAATGGAGTTAACTAACGAAACTAACTGAAGTAGTTAACGGTGTTAGCTAACGGAACTAACAGAATTTGGCAGTTGTCACATCATCCCCAAGTTGAAAGAATTTTCGTCCCGAAAATTGCCTAATGCTCGAGGTTATGAAGGGGAATGAAAATTAAGAAAATTTCCGGTCGTCACATCATCCCCAAGTTGAAAGGAAATTTCGTCCCAAAATTTAGTTTAGTGTTAAAAATTTCAAGGTTCGGCTCTGATCGCATCATTATGAAAGAATCCAAATTCTTTATTCCAAAGGGGAGTGATGGACGGTATACGTTTAAAAGCATTAAAGGACATTTCGCATGCGCGTATCAAGGGTGATTTTCTATAATAGGCGTTTACATGAGTGAGTCGAATCGCGTCGCATAGCAAGATTTAACGAGCATCATGACTAGGGTTCCACTTCGCATTTCGTTTAACATGTGCATTATTGGCATTCATTGATAATCTGGATGAGCCAAAGAAAACAGAAAGTATTGTGTCAACTAACACTGTAAAGATATGAGGCATGCACCCTTGTACTTTAGCTAAGATCGGTTAATTCATACAGTTTGCAAAGAGGGTGTAGACAAATGGCACTACAAGGCGTCATAGTACCAATAATGTGGCTAGTAGATGTAGTAATCCCTTAATGAGTTGCTGGGCTCCACCAAGCTGACGTGACGGGGTAGCTTGCTCGTCTAGTTTTAGGTTCAGACGTACTTGATGTCAATAAGTAACGGAAGGTCATAAATGCAATAACTGGAGAACTAAATGAAGTATTTCACCAGTTTTCACGGTGAACCAAGACGATAAACATATATAGGAGTCTTGAAAGAAAATAACATAGGCGTTCAGAAAGAACATGTGGTTTGTTGTTTATAATGCAAAACTTGAGTTGTTAAAACGTTGTCGTTCATCCGGATCGAAATCTATATTTGACCCTTAATGGTTCCTCTCGATTGAGAGGGTTGAGAAAAAAATAAGTTTTATTTAATTAACTGCGTATGTCCCTTCTATTGAAAAATGTAGAGTAGCATAAATTTGTTTTACTGTGGGCATAGTCCCATTAGACAAAGTTCTCAAAATCAGATTTTTGTGCATGATTCTAAAGTAAATTCGCGGTTCAGTACTCGTCCCACCTTCCGCATGCCGCCAGTGCTTATGCATAGGTGATGTGTTCGGAACGTACCTAAAAATGCAACTAAAACCTAGACCTAATCCTAGACCTAGACACACCTAATTTTACCGAAAGCCCTAAACTAGACCGAACCCTAAGGCAAGTGTACCTGTCGGATCGTAGTAAAGCTAAGTAAGACCGGGAATATCAAACCCTAGAGACACTCTATAGACAAGACTCAACCTAGGAATCTATGAATGGAAAATTTGAATGATTTTTGGTTTTTGGATTAAATTAACTAACTTACTGGACTAAAGCAAGTGTCTGACTTATCAACTAGCAACCGACTTATAAGACTTTAGGAAACAATCAATAATAGAGAGGCACCACCTAGACCTAGAATCCCAATTAACACCTACAACTCTACCTGGCTATGACAATTCTGATGGAGGCTAATTCACCTTTTAAGTCCTTCTTAGCAAATGATCCTAACGCTCGAACAAGGGTTCACCTTTTAAGCTCGTCCCACTTCAGCTAAGCCTAACCACCCTCGGAACAATCTAAGGCACCCTAGACCTAACAGGAGCTACCATTGATTTTATACAACTGACACAAGGTAACAAATTAGCCAATTCCCTAGGACACTTCCTTTTGAGATAATGCTACCCTAGTTCGTTAACCAACCCAACTACCCGACAACTATCATCCTTTTAAGCTTATTTAGAAGGCAGCACACAAAATTCAAGGTAACAATTGATATTCAATCCTATGGTCAATCAGATTTAACTAACCACATTAATTTGCAAACACACAGTCACACGAATTAATTACCCAACCCAAACCGGAAGACATCCGCAGATCAAGCAAGTATCGTTTATCAATTGAAACCCTAAACTAAGCACACAGACGCATCAATTACAGAAAATCTATGGAGTTTAAAGAATCATCACATCAATCAAATTGTCATCACCAAAATAAAATCATAAATATTAACAAGTCATCATACGGTCTAGGTGGCAACAAAGGTTTAGCCAAACATAGTCAAGAACACAAAATTCATCATCATAGTTAGGAACATCATGGTGTAAATAAAAATTAAAACTATGATATATAGAGTTCAAGAACTAAAATAACTAAACCGAATGCTCCTCGTGCTTCCTTTATTCGCTCCTTTATTCTGCAAAATTACTTCCGAAGCCTTCTCGAATGATGCTTTTCTCTCTGCCGTCCGAATTGCCTTCAAAATATTTTTTCGAATTCCTTCTTATGGTTCCCCTTTATATTGACCTCCCTTTCCTTCACGTGGGCTAAACCATACAAATTCTTAATCCATGGATCTTATCATATTAATTTCGTAGGCCCAAATCAACATCCAAATCTCCTATTTGATGTATCTAAAATAACAGCCCCTCATCTTGTTTATTTATGAGTTTCTTTTCTTTAACCCTTGCCATTCACGTGAGTTTCAATAATCTTAAGACAAATTATTATTAACTTTTTCCATGTCAACGTGAACTTGGATATTTTTTTTCATATTTTGCACTTTAGCCCTTTAACTTAACTATAATGCAATGCCGGTCCCTCAACTTTCATAATTAACTCTTTAACCCTTCATCTTCGATGTAATATCATACCATCCCCTTAGACATTTATGAGAACCTACAATCAAACATATTTTGAACAACTTTGAGCACATTTGACCTAATAAACACACTTAAGAATAAAAGACTCAAACTCACACTAAATATACAAAAATGACTCAATAAACTAACTAAAACTAAAATACTATGAAATAGATAGAAACTAAATAAAAATGACTCAAACTTGACTCAATTTATGTACAATTTACACGGGAAAACATGATGTGTTTGCAACACATAAAACATCTCCACACTTACTCTTTTTCGTCTCCGAAAAATACTGCAATGGAATCATAACCAGGGAACTCAACTTCTAACTTCCAATTTTTTTTCTTTTTTTTCAGTTTCACATTTCACTTTTACTTTACTTATAGTCTAGCTCGATTACCGGTATTTCGATCCGATTAAACCCAACCACCGACCATTCAGCCCCAAATGCATCAAGTTTTATCATTTATTTATTTTATCATTCAACTTAATGGATCCCACACTCAAGTCTTTCAATTCATCCTAATCCCATCATTTTTTAGTTTGCATCTTAATATTTATGTACACATATATCTTTTTAATAGTGGAATTGCATGAATGAATGGATGAATTTTTATTTGAGCTATTTTTTTCTCTTTTTTTTTCATTTTTCTTTTCATTTTTTTTTTCATTTGGACTTCACCTAGAGGAGCATCCACCGAGTAGCAAGCCCGATGGGTAGCACATAGGGTATTTAGCCCATTACCTAACCTAGAGGTGTATCCTCCAAGTCGCTATCCCGAAGGGAAACACATAGGCTTCGGTATTTTATTCTTTTTTTTTAGCTCAAACAAATGGAATGGATTTGCTGAGGCGCCAGTATTTACTGAATTCACTTTCGTAAAAAGATAAAAGTGTGCCAAAATTACTAAAAAGATATACACATATGAAAATATTAAAGATGCAATTTTTTTTCCTAAGCAGTTTCGGAATCCTCAATCAACCTAAGGCGGGAACCCACTAAAGTTTCATGATTTACATATCAATTAAGCACATAATGTTTTTATTTATTATTTTTTTATTTATTATTTTTTTATGATGCACAAGGATTTTTAAGCCTAAATAGTCAGCTGGGCCTACCAATACATCGAAACTAGCTAATAAAACAACAAACTATTATAATTTTCAGTTAAACACATTCAATTAGAACATTAAACCCCCAGTTGTACTATCATCTTCCATTGTGTTGCAGCAAAAATCAAGGACATTTTTCCAAATTTTTCAAATTTTTCAAAAAAAAAAAATTTGTTGTTTTTTTAAGACTCAAACTAACCTAAAAAAACACACGACTCAAGACTAAAGACGCAAAGCTTCCCATCCCCACACTTAAACGACACATTGTCCTCAATGTGGAATGAGAATAGAAATAAACTAGAAAAAAAAAAGAAAAAAAAAGAAAAAAAATAAACTCACTAAAAATAAAAAAAAATAAAAGTGCAAATGAAAAATAAAAATGAAAAGAAAAATTGGAACAAACTCCCCTGATTTCTAATTTGGATGAGTGACAGGCGAGCTTGTAACCACGGGTCCTCCATTGAATCTTCATGAGCATCTCAACACAAATTTTGCTTAATTGGTATAAATTCGACTCTAGGGTTTGTATTCGAGAGAACTCGACTTCCAGACGGCAGAGGACGATTCAGAGACGATTCTTAGAGGCAGGAGAGAGCTGGAATCAAGGAGAACCATCAAGGAATCAACAATCGATCATCAAATCATCATCAAATCATCCAGTTCTTCTCGTTTCTTGTTTTGAATTCTTAGTTTCAGTTATGTTCATTGTTAAAGATTCAAACTTTATTTGTTTTTATGCTATGAACATGATTGTAGGCTAGGCGTTTATCACCGCTTAGACCGTTATGATGAACAACTGATATTTATGACTTTGTTTGGCTTTTGACAACTTGATTGATGTAATGTTTCTTTAAATTCCGTTGATTGACATGATTGTATGCGTATGACCACTAGAGTTAGAGTTTGAATTGATTTACTAGACTGCTTAGCCTGCGAATGTCTTTCGGTTTGGGTTGGGTAATCGGTTGCGTGACTGTGTATTTTGATGAATTCTCCGATTCTTGTGTGCTGCTCTAGTTAGACAAGCCGGGAGGTGATAGCTAGGTCGGGTAGTCGGGTTGACTAGTGGAATAGGATCACATCGCCATCGGGAGAGGGATGCCCTAGGAAATTAGTTAGCTTGCTATTCCGTGTCAGTTGTGTTGATTAGTGGTAGTTCCTGCTAGCTTAAGGTGCCTTAGATTGTTTCGAGGGTGGTTAGGTCTAGTTGAGTTGTCATTGCCAGATGAGGGTGTAGGTGTTGGTTGGGATTCTAGGTCTAGGTGGTGTCTTTCTCATATATGATCATTTCCTGAATTTTCTCGCTGTCCGTTTGTTAGTTGCGTTAGTTAATTTTAACTCAAATTAAAACCCAAATTACTCAGTATTTCTATTTTCTAGGTCTAGGTTAAGTCTATGTCTTTAGAGTGTCCTTAGGGTTTGATATTCCCGGTCTTCCTTAGCTTTACTACGATCTGACAGGTACACTTGCCTTAGGGTTCGGTTCAGTTTTAGGTTCTTCGGTAAAATTAGGTGTGTCTAGGTCTAGGTTTAGGTCTAGGTTTTTATTACATTTTTAGGTACGTTCCGAGCACATCAAGGTTTTGGCGCCGTTGCCGGGGACACTTGGCGATTGGCAAGATTAACTTAGGTCGTTGTTAGGAAATTTGAGTCTTTTTGGTTTTTCCGTGTCTAGAGTCTTAGGTTTCCGTTTTTGAGTCTAGATTTTTAGGTTTAATTTTTCTTTTAATTTTTCTTTGAGTCAGTTTCCCCATTTTATGCCACACACCCGTTCACGAGGTCCTCCTGAGTTGTCACCACTTTCTGATCCTGACGAGGATATTCGTGAACGGTTCCGCCTTCTACGCACGGAGCTAGAGGCATTCATCATTTCCACCGCCCAGTCCAAACCATCTTCTTCCACACAAACCACACGCGACACCAAACCCATTCCATTCCCCGATCTTTCATCCATGGCGGCACGTCGCACCGTCCACGAGCAGGCTAGCGCTGGAGTCACCGAGGCCCGGTTTGCTATTGCACAGCCTGCTATTGCCAACACCGCGAATTGGCAAGTTCCGTCCCACGTCATCAACGCTTTGACGCATTCCATTCAGTTTCATGGACGTGAGGACGAAGATGCACCGACGCATATCTCCCGTTTCATTCGTATCTGCAACACGTTCGGACTCACCGGAGTCGCGAACGAAATCATTTATCTGCGTCTGTTTCCATTCTCCCTTACGTCTCGAGCCGCCGAGTGGCTTGAGACGCTTCCGCCGAATTCGATCGCCACCTGGGACGATCTGACCGCGAAATTCCTGAAGAAGTATCATCCCCCAGCCAAGGCTTCACGTACTCGGGAGGAAATCCATTCCTTCAAAATGGACCCCGATGAGCCTTATTCTGTCGCATACGAGAGATTCAACACCCTTCTGAGTAGATGTCCGCAACACGGGTTGACGGACTGGGCGATCATAGAGAAGTTTTACAATGGACTTCCTTATTCTGTTCAGAAGGATTTCAATATTTCGGCTGGAGGGCATATGATGGAGAAGCTCACTGTTGACGAATGCAAATCATTATTTGAGAGCTTCGCACTTGCTGAACAGCAGGCACCCGGAGGTCGGAGAGCCACCTTGGCCCCGACTAGATCACTCGCACCATCTACATCTACCCGGGGTGTAAATCACATTGGCTCAGAAACCATGTCACCTAGGGAGTTAGAGAATATTTACAAAGCTTTAGAAGAAATCAAACTCCACATCAAAGCCAAATGTGAGCTGTGTAGAGGCGCTCATGACACTCGAGACTGCCCGCTTGCTCCCGCTGAGCAGGTGGATTACATTGGAAACCGACACCAGTTCGGTTATTCGTTCCAGTCTGGGTGGAGGAGTGGCCAAAATTCAGGATGGCGAGATGGAGGAAATCCACCTGGTTTTCAGCCGAGGTATAATCAGAGTGGTGGAGGAAACGAGGGGTCGACTATGAAGGAGCTTACAGAGCTGGTCATGAACCAAACGCAGATTTTGCAGCAGATGAACGCAAGAGATGAGGCCACACAGAAGAAGCTGGCGGAGCATGATACGTTATTGAGGAATCAGCAAGCCTCGTTCCTGGATTTGCAGCGTTCGGTGGGAGATATCGCGAAGCAGCTGAAGGAGCTAAATTCCCGTGGGGGTCAGTTTTCTGGTAGTACTTATAAGAACCCCAATGCTAATGTCAATGCGATCACTACTAGGAGCGGGAGAGTTGTAAAGAGACCATCATCGGCAGTAGTTGATGAAGAGCCGGTTGATGAGGAGATCGAGTTGGAGACGCCTGGCGGGAGGGTGCACGAGAGCGTTACGCCAGCAAGTACCGCACCAAACGTCGAGGCTGAGGTAGTGAGAGAGAAACCGCTGAAGTGGGAGGCTGTTAAAGAGAAGAAGAGAGTGAGGTTCGCGCCAAAACCAATCACAGCTGATGACCTGAAGCATGTGCCGTATCCTGAACGTTGGGTTCAACAAAAGAATGCGCGTGAATATGGGCAGTTTTTAGAGCTTCTTAAGCAACTTAGGATTACATTGCCTTTTACTGATGTCATTAAACAAATGCCTAAGTATGCTAAATTTTTAAAAGACATGTTAACAAATAAGAAGAAGCTTGAAAATTTTTCTGATGTTACACTTGATGCTAATTGTTCTGCTGTAGTTCAGAATAGGTTGCCTGAAAAATTGACTGATCCTGGTACATTTACAATTCCGTGCTCTTTTGGTGATTCATCTGTTACTTGTGCTTTAGCTGATCTAGGTGCCTCTATTAATGTTATGCCATATTCTGTTTTCATGCACCTAGGATTAGGCGAGTTAGAACCGACTAGGATGACGATCTCGTTAGCAGATAGGTCGGTAGTTAGGCCCAAAGGAATAGTGGAAAATGTGCTTGTTCAAGTTGATAAATTTTTGTTCCCTATAGACTTAGTGGTAGTTGACAGTGCATATGATGCTAGTTGCCCGTTGATTTTTGGTAGGCCTTTCCTTAGGACTGCCCGGGAGGTAGTTGATGTTTTTGCGGGTACAATTACTCTGAGGGTTGAGAATGAGTCGGTTGAGTTTAAGGTTGGTAGGTCTAGTGACAAGAACAACGAGTCCATGTACTTTCTAGGATCTTTTATGTCTATGGTGGATAGTTGTGTCAGTTATGTCACAGGTGAGGATCTAGTGGTAGTTGGAAATCGGTTGGAGGGTGAACGAGTAGTTGAGGATAAGTGTGGGGAGGATCCCGGGGGGTTAGATGAGTTAATTGATAGGAATGATAATTTTGACCCGTTAATAGAACCCGGAGAGGAGTTAGTGGTTGGAGCGTGTTTGGTAGTTGAGAAGGGTTGTAGGAGAGCCACACTTGGTGACATAGGTGAGTTTGATGATAGGATAGTACTTAGACCAAGTGTGGGGAGGTTAGTTGAGGTTTTTAGTGAGAATGACCCGGAAATGAGTTTTCTAGGTAAAGTTGGTTTTCTTCCGGGTAGATACAAACATTGGAAGGTTAAGATGTTGTTGAGAGAAGTAAAGTTAGTTGTTTTATGGGCTAGGAAGTTGGTAGATGGTTGGTTGAATAGAAACCGGGTGAAAGCCGGTAGTTTTGTGAGCAAAGATGTGAAATCGAAGCCTCCGGATGGTTTGGGAGGTTTTGGTCCAGTTTTGTGCTGATTTATTAGTGCCCGGTTTGTAGATTATGTAGTTGTGTCTTTTAATTTTTTGCAATGTTTGGTTTTTGTGCATTTTGCGTCTTTTGGTTTTTGTGTTTTTGGTGTTTGCAGGTGATTCTAGAGATTTGGAAATTGGCAAAGGTAAGTTGTGCAGACCAAAATGCAGGTTTTGGTTGGAAATTTCTGTTGGAGGAGCTGGTAGAAGAAAAAGAGATAGAAAATTTTTGGGGTCAAATTCCAAAAATTCCCTGGAAATCGCGTTCCAAGCGTATCGCCTGGAGGTTGGTAGGTTGCAGGCGATATGCGTGGAAGTCTCATGCGGGCCGGTTGTGTGCAGTTCCAGGCGTATCGCCTGGGAGATGCACGGTTGTAGGCGATACGCCTGGAGGAGGTAAGTCAGAAAAATTTTCAAACTTTTAATCTTTATTTTATTTCTGTTTACCGGAGTGCGATGGATCGTTGTTGGCTGAATTGCTGAGTCTCTGGAGTTTCAGGTGAAAACGTTTCAACTTATCTTGTTTTATTTTTAGTTTTATTTATTTTTCTTTTTTGTGTTTTTATTTCTGCTTTGTTTTTATTCCATTCCACATTGAGGGCAATGTGTGATTCAAGTGTGGGGATGGGAGACTTGCGTCTTGAGTCTTTTATTTTTGGTGTGTTATTGAGTCATAAAATTTTGAAAAATTGAAAAAAAATTGAAAAATTGTTCAAAAATGTCCAAGATTCTGGCTGCAATTTAGATGGGAAATGATAGGAACTGGGATTTGACTGTCTATCTTGTGCTTAAATGTTAATTAATGAATTATTTGGGAAAAGTGATAAGTTTGGTTGAATGGAAAGCATTTCTAATCTATGATGTGTTGGTAGGCCCAGCTGACCTAGGAGTAGCTTAAATTGCCTATGTGTTTATTTGTTGTATAAATATGCTAATCAGTCTGCTAGTGGGTTCCCACTTTAGGAGTGATAGGGATTCTGAATCTGATGATTAGGAGGAAAGAGACCGCTTTAGGCTAGATACTCCTATGTCCTTAGAATTTCCAATGAGCATGTAGTTAATAATTTTGCTAACGAATTAGAGTGAAGGGGCAGAATACTCATGTACGAACTAAGGATAGTATCCCGTGGTAAGTACCTCTGATGATGTTCTGGATCTCGCTGGCAAAATACTCACGTATGATTTCGGGGGTAAGACCTTGTGAAAGAATACCTCTGGTGATGTCCGTTGGTAATTTTAGGTAAAAGTAACCAACTATTAAAAAAAATGAAAAAAAAAGAAAGAAAGAAGAAGAAAAAAATGGTAGTTTAGAGAATAAATGCTCAATAATTTGCATATAAATAATAGTTATTCTTTGGAGATCTTAGTATCTGGTTTAAGGGGGGTTGGAGAAAATATACAAATGTAAATCATTATTACCCTTTGCTTTGACTGAATATGATTCGGTAATAGGTTGAACTAGAGCTTTCTTTAGTGGGATCCATAGGCAGCTGAAACGTATATCTGGTAATTTTATAAACACATGGGGGGCGAAAGAAAAGGTTGGTGGTTGGGTTTAATCGGATCGAAATATCGGCAATCGTAGTTAGTGTGCTAGTACATTTTGGATTGTGGAATTGTATGGTGGCTGTGAATTTTAAATGTTAATGGTTTAGAAGTCAAGTTCCTGGTTATGATTCCATTGCAGTATTTTTCGAGGACGAAAAAAGAGTCAGTGTGGGGATGTTTGATGTGTTGCAAACACATCTCATTTCCGGTGTCTTTTGTGTTTATATTTGAGTCAATTTGAGTCGGTTTGCGTTTGTTTTAGTTGTTTCTAGTTAAGTTTGAGTCTTTGGGTCGTTTTTATTTCTTTTATATGTTCTGTAGGTTTTTAATAAATTCCCGGGGCCAAGTGTGAAGATGACAAGTTTTGAAGAGAAATGAGAGAAGAAGTGCTGAAGAAAGAGCACCAGGCGTATCGCCTGGTGAAGAGAGATCTGCAAGCGATACGCTTGCTAGGTAAAAGTCAACGGATGGTTTAAGTCGGTTTGACCCGACTAGTTTGGCGTATTCAGGCAGTAGGCGTATCGCCTACCACTTTCTGACCTCCAAGCGATACGCTTGGAGGGTGTTTTCCCGCAGATTTTGCTTAATTGGTATAAATTCGACTCTAGGGTTTGTATTCAAGAGAACTCGACTTCCAGACGGCAGAGGACGATTCAGAGACGATT
Source organism: Deinandra increscens subsp. villosa (assembly GCA_039602395.1). Lineage (NCBI taxonomy): Eukaryota > Viridiplantae > Streptophyta > Magnoliopsida > Asterales > Asteraceae > Deinandra > Deinandra increscens. The sequence continues at coordinate 54,107,563 of JBCNJP010000007.1, read as the reverse complement.
CTTAGAGGCAGGAGAGAGCTGGAATCAAGGAGAACCATCAAGGAATCAACAATCGATCATCAAATCATCATCAAATCATTCGGTTCTTCTCGTTTCTTGTTTTGAATTCTTAGTTTCAGTTATGTTCATTGTTAAAGATTCAAACTTTATTTGTTTTTATGCTATGAACATGATTGTAGGCTAGGCGTTTATCACCGCTTAGACCGTTATGATGAACAACTGATATTTATGACTTTGTTTGGCTTTTGACAACTTGATTGATGTAATGTTTCTTTAAATTCCGTTGATTGACATGATTGTATGCGTATGACCACTAGAGTTAGAGTTTGAATTGATTTACTAGACTGCTTAGCCTGCGAATGTCTTTCGGTTTGGGTTGGGTAATCGGTTGCGTGACTGTGTGTTTGTGATTGATTTGATTATCTGTCTTGATTATCATAGTTTAGTGTTTTGATGAATTCTCTGATTCTTGTGTGCTGCTCTAGTTAGACAAGCCAGGAGGTGATAGCTAGGTCGGGTAGTCGGGTTGACTAGTGGAATAGGATCACATCGCCATTGGGAGAGGGATGCCCTAGGAAATTAGTTAGCTTGCTATTCCGTGTCAGTTGTGTTGATTAGTGGTAGTTCCTGCTAGCTTAAGGTGCCTTAGATTGTTTCGAGGGTGGTTAGGTCTAGTTGAGGTTGGATGTACCCACAAGGTGAACTCCTGTCCGAACGTTAGGAACATTTGCTAAGAAGTACTTAATCGGTGAATTAGCTGTCATCAGAGTTGTCATTGCCAGATGAGGGTGTAGGTGTTGGTTGGGATTCTAGGTCTAGGTGGTGTCTTTCTCATATCTGGTCGTTTCCTGAATTTTCTCGCTGTCCGTTTGTTAGTTGCATTAGTTAATTTTAACTCAAATTAAAACACAAATTACTCAGTATTTCTATTTTCTAGGTCTAGGTTAAGTCTTTGTCTTTAGAGTGTCCTTAGGGTTCGATATTCCCGGTCTTCCTTAGCTTTACTACGATCCGACAGGTACACTTGCCTTAGGGTTCGGTTCAGTTTTAGGTTCTTCGGTAAAATTAGGTGTGTCTAGGTCTAGGTTTAGGTCTAGGTTTAGGTCTAGGTTTTTATTACATTTTTAGGTACGTTCCGAGCACATCAACCACCTAGACCTAGAATCCCAATTAACACCTACAACTCTACCTGGCTATGACAATTCTGATGGAGGCTAATTCACCTTTTAAGTCCTTCTTAGCAAATGATCCTAACGCTCGAACAAGGGTTCACCTTTTACGCTCGTCCCACTTCAGCTAAGCCTAACCACCCTCGAAACAATCTAAGGCACCCTAGACCTAACAGGAGCTACCATTGATTTTATACAACTGACACGAGTAACAAATTAGCCAATTCCCTAGGACACTTCCTTTTGAGATAATGCTACCCTATTTCGTTAACCAACCCAACTACCCGACAACTATCATCCTTTTAAGCTTATTTAGAAGGCAGCACACAAAATTCAAGGTAACAATTGATATTCAATCCTATGGTCAATCAGATTTAACTAACCACATTAATTTGCAAACACATAGTCACACGAATTAATTACCCAACCCAAACCGGAAGACATCCGCAGATCAAGCAAGTATCGTTTATCAATTAAAACCCTAAACTAAGCACACAGACGCATCAATTACAGAAAATCTATGGAGTTTAAGGAATCATCACATCAATCAAATTGTCATCACCAAAATAAAATCATAAATATTAACATGTCATCATACGGTCTAGGTGGCAACAAAGGTTTAGCCAAACATAGTCAAGAACACAAAATTCATCATCATAGTTAGGAACATCATGGTGTAAATAAAAATTAAAACTATGATATATAGAGTTCAAGAACTAAAATAACTAAACCGAATGCTCCTCGTGCTTCCTTTATTCGCTCCTTTATTCTGCAAAATTACTTCCGAAGCCTTCTCGAATGATGCTTTTCTCTCTGCCGTCCAAATTGCCTTTAAAATATTTTTTCGAATTCCTTCGTATGGTTCCCTTTTATATTGACCTCCCTTTCCTTCACGTGGGCTAAACCATACAAATTCTTAATCCATGGATCCTATCATATTAATTTCGTAGGCCCAAATCAATATCCAAATCTCCTATTTGATGTATCTAAAATAACAGCCCCTCATCTTGTTTATTTATGAGTTTCTTTTCTTTAACCCTTGCCATTCACGTGAGTTTCAATAATCTTAAGACAAATTATTATTAACTTTTTCCATGTCAACGTGAACTTGGATATTTTTTTTTCATATTTTGCACTTTAGCCCTTTAACTTAACTATAATGCAATGCCGGTCCCTCAACTTTCATAATTAACTCTTTAACCCTTCATCTTCGATGTAATATCATACCATCCCCTTAGACATTTATAAGAACCTACAATCAAACATATTTTGAACAACTTTGAGCACATTTGACCTAATAAACACACTTAAGAATAAAAGACTCAAACTCACACTAAATATACAAAAATGACTCAATAAACTAACTAAAACTAAAATACTATGAAATAGATAGAAACTAAATAAAAATGACTCAAACTTGACTCAATTTATATACAATTTACACGGGAAAACTTGATGTGTTTGCAACAGATCAATAGGGTATACCGCAGCTAACCCACCACACTACCAGCACATGAGTGTGTACCAGTCACCTTACCATTTCTAGTTATTTGTCAAATCTCATTAAATAATAGCCATAAAACATGGTATTTTAAGTTTTCCCAAGTACATTTGTGTTTATAGATTAAAAATCACAATACAATGTGTGCAAAATTTGAATATTTATGACAAAGAGACCTTTCTGTGTTTCGGTCAACGGGGTGTTCACCCACAATGAGGGTTGTCGGGAGTTTAGTAAGCGGAATGCGAACATCAATATGATTTGAACTTACCGGAGTGGATTTAGGAGACAAAGCAGTCTACGATGTTTAAGTTTGAGCTGAGGTTCGCCATCATAGGTTATATCATTATGCATATCACCCATCAGTGAAGATTTAAAATAATAGTGACGTTCCCATGATCGAAGGGTTCCTTCCAGAAGCATGAATAACATCAGGCATGGGAATCACAAATTTAGGATGAAAAGTGTGGTAGCAAGCGTATGGTAGTCGCAACTGCGCCTATCCAATAATCGTACGGCAAGTTTGACATGGATTAGGGGAAAGAATTGGAGTCAACCAATATCTATGCGAAGGTGTCAAAGGTTGTATCGTCTAGTAGTGTAAATACCGTGTAGGAACATCATGTTTTACCGGTTCTCAAGAGTAAGTGAAGGTGAAAACATGCGATAAAAGCGGGTTTTCAAGGCACAAAGTGCTGACAAATTCAAAACAGTACCAGGCATACCGTTGTCTATTGTTTGTTGTTGATGTTTGTCGTGCAAGAGTATATGGCGGTAAAGTAATAAAATTATGTCATCAGTGTGGTTATGTAGCCACAATGGCTCAAGGCTTGGAGTCCATCCAAATCACGAAGATTTTTAAGAGAAAAAGTTCACTGGGTGTTGAGTTCACAGATAAATCGAGTCTCGAAGACGAAATAGACCGTACGGGTTAGAAAGCCGTTTCACCCACATCGCCTCATTAGGTGAAATTGTGATCGCAGTGAGGTATAAAGTTTGCAAGACTAAGCCGATGCCGTTGGCAACAAATTTTGTCTCGTACCGATGTACAAGGGTTTATAAGTTAAGAGAGGGAGACTTCACAAGATTTTCCTGCCGAAAGGTTGGTTCTAGTGATTGGGTGCAATTGTCCACTCAGGACGTTCGGGTTTCATCAGTTTATCGTTCATTGAGTTGTTGCATAGTGGTGAGAGATCGAAGAATGGAACTGACAGTCAATATCACAGGAGTAAAGTTAGAGTTGTGGGTGAATCAAAACCAGTCAAGATTCAGCGGGGTATCATTTACAGATCGCTCACAGTGAAGGAGGAGCTCGTCTTTGAATTGTACGAGTAATACGATGCTTTACTGGGGTTATCAGTTTCAAAAGCATTTTAAAAAGGGTCTGATAGGTTGGAAACCATTTCTAGAAGAAGTGAAATGAGATCAGGTTTGATAGCGTAATGAACATTGATAGATGACCTTAAAGGTACGGTTGAGTCCCACATATTTGAAAATCGATGTCATGAGATTTTTGAAATGGAGGGTCGTATCCCTTACAACCAACAGTTTGCCGAGTAAAACTCCCCAACGTTTCCATACATTGCAAATTACATTTACGTGTGCACCCGTAATGGTAATTTACCTTGTATGGTCACGCTGGTTCCTCTTACTGTGGCTACCAGGTTTTATAAATACGTATGTGATTTCTATAGGGTGAGTATCAAAAGTGTGGTCATTAGATCCAAAGTTAACTGACCGAAATTAACTAGAGAGATGGGTTGAGAATAAAATGCTCGTTTAACTTAGAAATTATCACTAAGTTCAGTTCAGTAAGCAAGCGGCTTAGCAAGAGTGTGGGTAGGGCATGCCATAATGCCCTTAACTTAGCTTCGAGACGCAAAATAGTTATCGTCCGCTTCGACTCGATCACGAATCCGTTATATATATATATATATATATATATATATATATATATATATATATATATATGAGAGAGAGAGAGAGAGAGAGAGATTAACATAGTAATCTTAGTCATCACATGCTTCAATTCCATTTAAGTCATAAAAGTCACATCCACGTTGAATTATCACACAACAACTATGTGTCTAAAATGCAAGGTCAAAATGACCAAAGAGAGAATGGGTGTCAACAAATTGGGTAACAAAAGTAGTTACAAGCATTCCATGAGCATTTATCCGGTTCTATACAATGTTGCCTTAATAAAGCCACACGGTACTCTTAATAACGCGTTTCGATAAAGTCACTCTCGGATTGAGTTAATGGCTGACCTACTCGGGTAGGAGGTATAACAGCTCCTATTTAGGCTATTTGAGAGTATGAGCAATTTTAAGCTTAAGATACGTTGGATCACTGTCTTAGAGTCTAGACTGTCCTGAACTAGACCGTATGGAATAGCTTAGTGAGGCCATTAAACAAGGCCCTAAAGTACATCACACTACTTGGCCGTTAGATGTGACCATTAGGTATAAACAAGACCGTTAAGAACAACTAATGTCGTTAAGGGTGGAACAAGTCCATAAAGGTTTCAGGATCCTAAACAATGGATCTTACCCTATTGGTGAAGCTAGTACGAAACTGCTAGCACTTAAAATCAAACATTTAGTTTTGATGAAGAAATCCAGTAAAAAGAGAAAACCATCTTTCTAATTGTGTTTCGGTTGAAACTTTTCCCAATAGGGTCTCTAAAGGTCCTGCATACACCTTACAGGGAGCATGTGTATCTAAACACACAGTAAAACCAATCAGACCATCGCTACAGTAAAATCAAGAAATTTTTCCCAAGAGCCAGCTGATGTTCTTTAAGAACGACTAAGGTGCACTAAGACGCGTTACAAGTATGCTAAGAGTTGGAACATCCGAGATATTCCTATGAATTCCTCACATGGGCAAAATTTTCATGAAAACATTCATTTGAGTGAATAAAATATTCAAGAGGCAAATTTATGGGGGTTTGTAAAATTTTCGACATCCGACCCACGAGATCGCCTAATGCTTCAGTGAAGTCTCCAAAGCATGTGTGAGATCGCTAAGCATAAATCGAGATTGCAAGGAACAAGCTCCGGGTGGCTGCTGTTGGCGTGATCGCCAAGAAGGTCCATGGTGGCGAGATCGCTAAGGGTTTTCGGTTCACTTGGGTTGGCGAAGTCGCTAAGGGATGGAGGGAGGGTGAGGTCGCAAAGAACAATGTCCAGATCGCCAGTCACAACCGAAGTCGCTAAGGGGGAAATTCAAGTCGCCAACACACTAGCGAGATCGCTAAGAGTAAAACCAAATTGCTAGGCATACTTGGCGAAGTCGCTAGGAATAAACCTGTGATCGCTAAGGCATATCCAGAATCGCTAAGTACAAATTTTCAAATTGCTAAGGTTGTTGGCGAGGTCGCCGAGCACAAACTCCACATCGCTAAACATAGCCTCGAGATCGCTAAGAACTAGCCCAAATTGCTAAGAGGAAAATCATGAGATCGCTAAGGCAATTTTTCGAGATCGCAAACAGTTAGTTAGTTTTTTTTTTTTAAATCAGTCACAGTTAAAGTTCAGACAATTTAGGTCATAGCAATCCTACTGTTTACACCACAGTTAACTTACTGTTTACACCGAGAATGTGATTCCTACACAGACATAAGCCAAATGAATTAAGTGAGGATCGACTTGGCACGCATAGCAATACTTTTGGGAAAAAGTTGTAACCAAAGCTTTCAAAAACAGTTACAGTTCAAAAAACACTTTTCGAAATGTTCTGGTTCGCTGCAACCAAGGGCTCTGATACCAATCTGTCACACCCCCAATTTCCACTAACGGAGTATAACCGTGTGTGGTGTGATCCAGACCAGGATCCAAGTCTTTAGTTACAACCAAGCCATAGTTAAAGGGGTAAACCAGTCATGTATTTCATTTAATAAATCAGAGTTTACATTTCACAAAATCCGCGGAAGCATTAAAAGTTTACAAGGTTGTTGTTTAGTAAAAGTGATTACTAAAGCATCTGAAATACAATTTCCAAAAGGGTTTTTACAAAAGGTAAGTATTGCCAACGCCCGTGCCATCCATGATCCTCCAAGCAACCTGAAAAGCATTCAACAATCAAGTGTCAGCCAAGGCTGGTGAGTTCACTAAAGCGGTCTACCCGTCACAAGTTGACCTAATGTTTATGAATAAAGACAGGTAAAACACAACAATATCATAAGACTAGTAAATTCCATATCGTAGGTAGCTAGCCTATAGTTATGTACACCTGAATATTCATAACCGAAGCTGACAATGTTTTGATAGGGGGTACCTATGGATTTGCCTTCCCGTGTCTTGACGGATCACGGTGGGTAGGCTAACATTGATCTCAGTCCGACCGCCAGTCGGGAGGGTGCATCCCGTGCACCGCTGAGCGGGGGTGTCAATCCCTAGTAGTACTACTCAACATTACCTCGCTACTGTATATTAATGGCTCGAATGTAAGGACTTTTTAATAAATAAGTTCAATTCAGCGTAGCATATGATATTTATGTCGGAAATTTACTCAGTAAGAAATACCTTACCGTTCGGGTTACCATCCTTACCGGATGCAACCACCTGCGCGTTATCGTCCCTAACTGGACATAACAATATAGAGAGTGAACTCACCTAAGGGTGCACTGGTACTCAGCACTTGGTTCCACCGGTTGGTCAAAATTAACCTATTCGGGTAAAATATGGCCTAATCAAATTAGTAGGTGCCGCTAGGACGAAAATAGCACATAAACACCTAAACATGTTTCATACAATCATACAAGCCACACAATGCACATACAAGTCCCAATTTGGGAGAAAAACAAGAAATTGCAACTTAAGTCAAAGTTGACCTAGAAAGTCAAACTTCAAGCACCTAACTAGTGACATAGCTAAAATCCACAATACTTGGAATTAACTCCTTAAATTTTACAGGCATATACTACATATCATTTAGGACTTGTTGCAAAAAGAATCAACCCAAAAGGTTAAGAAATTAGAAAGTTATGCACGTCGGAAGTTTGCAAAAATCAACATTATTGTCACTAACACACCGTTTGGGAATACGCCTAATTTGCTCCATATTTGGAGTTAGGTTCTAAAATTTTACCGACATATACTTCCCAATATTTAGAACATGTTGCAAAAAGAATCAGCTAAAAAGGTTAAGAATTGGGGAAGTTATGTGCGTACGAAGTTGGCTAAAAATCACCTTCGTCAAACATCAACACACCATTTGGTGACATAGCTAAATTGCTCATTTCTTGGAGTTAACTCCTAAACTTAGCCAGGCACTAACTAATCAACATTTAGGGAATGTTGCAAAAAGAATCAACTCAATCGGATAAGTATTGAGAAAGTTATGCGCGTCGGAAGTTGGAAATTTTAGCTTTTTGCAAAATAGTCAAAGTAGGTTTAAAATTTGCATAACTCATTCACAAATTAGAGTTTGAACATGAAACCTTCCAGATCTTACTTTTATTATATAAAACTCTTTATCATTTAACAAACCCCTCATTAAAACAAGGTTATCATGCCCGACCAAAATGTAAAGTATACTTTTCACAGAAAAATACAGCACTGCACATCTAACTTTCAGCAGTGTTTTGGATTACCAAACGGAGGTTTTAGGAGACGTGCGAGTAGCCCAGATAAAGATAAGACATAACACTTTACTACGGAAAAAGAATCAACTGATTTCGATCAAAATTGAGCAAGTTATGACCTCTGCAATTTGACCTAAAAATCTGGCCGAATCTGTCCAAAAATTGTATAAATTACATTTTTGTGATTTTGGCCAATCTTTTGCTCGTTTAACTTCGTGTAAAGGCTTGTAACACATTAGATATAATATTATCATGATTTACTAGTTGTCAAAACGATCATACAACACTCATAGCAAAATCAAGCATGTCACTTGCATATAAGCACATATTCTTCAAATTTCAAGTACCGACATACCCAAATTCTTCAAGAACACTCCTAACCCTCTAACCACATCAAAATCACAGCCATTATACACTAACAAATCTGTCCAAAATCAGAATTTAACTTAACCCTTCATAAAACATGGTTCAAGAGCATGTATACACACCAATTTGCACATAAACACAAGATAACCACATGTAATCTAGCAATTTCATGTTAGAGATTTTTAGGGCTTACAATTTGGGGCAAGAATGGCAGATTTGAGAAGGAAGAGATGAAACCAAAGCTTCTCCTACACTTCTTGATGCTTGAATGAGGTTAGGAAGCCTTAATCTGGCTTGATTTGAAGAAAAATCCAAGAATTTGAAGGTGTATGTGTGTGTGGTGCATGAACCGTGAAGAAGAAGATGAAGGGGAAGAAATGAAGGTGAAAGGGAGGGGGAGGGGAGTCTTAGGGCAGATTTTAAGTTAGAAGGAATTACGCAAATAGTCCCTCTAGTTTCATTTCACACCCAGATGACCTAAATCGAGTAAAAAGTGGGGTTTAAACCCAAAACTTGGAAAATAAAATACTAGGAATATTTCCAAGCGTTTTTTTAACTTATTCAACCTGAAATATTAAGTCGGGAAATGTTTCATTATCGCGTATGCGCGTAAAACTTAAATCGCGTACGAAACCCCGTCTCTCACGAAACACATATTTTCAAGAAACACATAAATCATGAGTTTAATTACTAAACTAATTAGTAATATATTTTTATATAAACATTTGCATAACGGCTTACTGGTTTGCTAACGGAGCTAACGGAATAGTTAACGGAGTTAACTAACGAAACTAACTGAAGTAGTTAACGGTGTTAGCTAACGGAACTAACGGAATTTGGCAGTTGTCACAATACTCATAACATCTGGATATGTTAAAGTATTGATTAGATTTGCTTTGACCAGTGTATCCCACACTATCAGATATAATCAGACATTTTCAGCTTTTCCTTTATTTTTCCTTTTGTGTGACAGCACTTGTGATTTTTCACAATGCATAATAATTTCATGATATAGTCAACTGTGTTCCATGAAAAAAGAAATAAGAACATTAAATCTTCTACCTTAAGGTCGATCTTTCGATACCCAGATAAGGCCTCGGATTTAACAAAAAAAAATAAAATAAAACAAGTTGAAATTGTATAACCCAACAACAATCAGGTCGGTACTTTCGTACACGCAGAGAAAGTCCGGTGAGTTATACGAAACACCAAAGAAAATAAAGCAGAACGTCAAACCAACAACGATCAGGTCGATCTTTCAATACGCAGAGAAAGTCTGATCGTTTGACAAAATAAAGAAAATCAAACAAGTTTAAATCACACTTATTTTTCCTTTTGTGTCATGAAATATGCATCAAGATGTTATCCACTTGGTCAAGCATTAGTATTTACTGTATATCACATCTGAATACTTTCTGATTTGCCGAGCCTACCAAGTATATCAAACAATGATCTTATAGCTCTTTCATCTACTCTATTCATGAGTCAGATACGTAAGCCAATGTACCATCATCTCCCAATGATCAATTTCTCACAATTTTATATATTTGGCATGTATTCACCTTCCTTCATTATATGCATTTTCTCAATTACTCCCCCTTACTTACAAATCTCCCCCTTAAAATGAAAACTCTATTTTTGGATTCGCATTTTACACAAAAACAAGACTCTACTCTTGGGTTTTTGAGAAAAATTTGAAAGCAAAGAAAATGATCAATCAACACGGATACTAGGATAGAAAGATTTATCAGGAAATTTAAGTTAAGCAGAATACTCCTCCATCAACAACTTTGCAATCGTCGATAGGTCTTCTAGAAGTACCTGCACACTGGTCAACTAATTAGTCCATAACTGACCCGAAGCGAATCGCTTCTGGTCGACCAGTGTCCCTGTTTTGTTTAGAAACCACTTTAGGTTTCCATTGCTGTTGTTTTGGTAATTCAGTTTTTGATGAAACAATCACAGGTGACTATGATGATGAACCTACATTTTGAGCTTTTGGAAACATTGGAACAAAACGTTTTTGTTTATGATAAAATGTAGGCTCAATTTCATCAAAAACTCTGCCTTGTTCATCAAAGAACTTTGGTGTGGTAGATTTACCAAAAACTGATTTCTTGTGAAATCTTTGGGGTGAATCAACAGGTGACGGGCAATCTTTTGCCATATGCCCTGGGTGACGGCAAATATAACAGATTCTTGTCATTTTGTCCCATCTTTGATGTACCTGTGTAGGATCGTTAAAAGTTAGAGTTAAACTTAAACAAAGCCCTTTACTTGCAAATATAACCCTGCGGAACTAAAGTTATATTTCATTTTACTTGAGCAATATTGAGTTCTTGTGTATAATGTAAAAGCTTGATTTGCAAAAATATAGTAACAACAAAGTATCAAATACTCGGCACTATTTGCATTAACTCGAAGCTACACTATTACAAATTGTTCAAGAACTGATAACAACAGAGATGATAACTGTGTAAACTAAGAGCTAGCTATGCTATATATAGTGCTGATGAGAACAATGACAGCCATTGATCTCATGCGATCTAATCTAGACCGTAAACTAAAAAGTCAAATACAAACTACCAAAAGAATAAACATCGGCAATTGGAATATATTGCGTGTTAGCAGCAACATACTACTTTAGGAGAGCGGCTTGAATCAGATATAGAAGCATACGAGAAGCTTTTGCAGGATTGGACTTGCTGAAAAGACATCTCAGGAAAAGTCCGGTTGAACTCATTATCTGGTGGATAATCGAGTTCACCCGGAATATTCGCTAAAAGACAAAACTGCTTCTTTCCGCTTGAATTGCCAGTTCCGCTTGAAGTGAGAATTCTGCTTCAACTTTAACTTCAACCGGAACATAGTAAAATTGGCATTCAGTCAGAAATCTTCCACGCTGTGCTGACCAAGTTACTGACGACCAAAATCCATCCATCCTCTGCGAGGGCACACGAGCAGCTCTTTGGTGTTTGTTTTGGTCACCTTCACATGTTTAATTGAATCCCAGTCCATTTCGCTCCATTCTTCTTGAACAGAAATGGACTCATGAATTGTGAAGGTGCCATCAGCTCTGTGAACATAAAAGAGCTTCTCCTCCTCTTCCCAAATGATAAACTTTATTTCACTGGTAGGCACTTCATCTTCTTCTTCAGCTGAGTCACCATCTAAACTACTTCTGTAGAGCATTCCACACTCCAGCACAGTTGGCTCAATAACAAGCCTTAACATGTGCTCAGCTCTTGAAGAATTCAAAATTTCTCTAAGTTTTAGAATGATGTCTGTCATCTGCAGCAAAGTAAGTTGTGAAGTGGCCTTGTGAACGTTTACCACTTGAGTTATGCCACTTGCCATTGTAAAGGTGAAATCAAATGTGGCTTCATCCACTGTCCAACCCACAATTTGTCTTTTACTGGGTGGAGCTTTTCTCTTTTGCCTTTGATTTCTTTTGTTCTTGGCATGCATCAGTTTCCTTTTTCTGACCAATCTTTCTTCATCAGAATCAACTGTAGATTCTGGCACAACAGGTCTCTTGCCTTTGTCAGATGAAGAAGGGCCAGCTTGGGCTTCAGTAGGTTTGGTGATGGTGGTGGAGGGTTCATTGATGGTAAGAGGAGGTAGGGAGGTTTGTGTTGGTGGTTGAATAGCTTCTGGTGTGGGGCTAGAAGGTGGAGTAGGTGGGAAAATATCAGAAAAGTTCATGGTAGGTGAAGGCTTCTTCTTGAAGGGAATGATGGGTGTAAAGTTGTCTGTTCTGTACTTGGGATTGGCAAGCTTGGTGGCTACTTTCTTGGAGATGGATGGTGGTTTGTAGGGTATGATGGCAAGTGACTGTAAAGTAGATGGAACTGTTGTAGGCATTGGGTTTGGGTTGTAAATAAATGAAGGTGGAGGTGGTACATCTGCAAATTCAATAAATTCAGGTTTAACATTAGCAGTTCTTGTACCTGAGATCAACTCTGAAGGTGAAGGCATCACCAAATTAGGATTGACAGCAGCAATTTCTCCTTTCAGTTCATAAAATATTTCATCAATCAAGCTGCAAAGTCCCCTAACTTGCATCTAAGCTACCTCTTCCTCTTTCTTCAAGTTTCTAACCACAAGTGCCCTTTATACCTTTTTCAGCAGTATGTAATTCTCATCATTCTTTACCAGCTTGGTAGGCAATTGAGAAGCAATGGAGATTAACCTCTGCCTATCAGCATCAGACACTGCATCCAAATTATAATCCTTCAGTCTCAAGTTGAAAGACCTAGTCTTGGCCTCTTCAAGCAAGTTTTCAAACATCCCATCTTGAAGATACAGATCATATTCCTCCTGAAGTTCTTTTGCTAGCCTTTTATCCTCTGCTATCCTTTTGGCATTTTCTACCATTTTCACTATAGCCTCAGCTTCAGGAGTCTGAACCACCTGTTGAATGGTTTTTGGAGTATCAGTTTGAACAGGTGTTTCCGCTTGAACTGGTTCTGAGCTCCTTAAGGCTATCAAAGTTTCGGCTATATCTTCTGCTCCTTCACTCCGGTGTTCTTCCGGTTGAACTACCGGTTGAAGTTCCGGTTGAACTTCCGGTTGAACATGAATTTGCCCTTCAGTCACCACCTGAGGTTTGGTGACTTCAGGTTCTTTGTCGACTAATTCCAACACTTCAGTTCCTTCTCCTTCTCCTAACAAATTTTCATCCTCCCCTTCAGTCATTGTAGCAACTGCAACAGGTGCAGTGCTTTCTTCAATATCATTTGCTACCTTGCTGGTGGAGGCAATATTCCCTGCCACTTGATCACTGGCTCTTTCAGCCAGAAAAATGACATCCTTGATGAGTGTCGTGATCAAATTGATGTGCTCAGGGAGAGCACCAGCAATCAGCATGGACGACTGAATAAGTTCAGTGAGATTGGGGTCCTCAAAAGGAGAAATGGCAATCAGTTGACTGCATCTCATGTTCACCCAACTTTCTTCAACTGAGAAGGGATTCACGCCAATTCTTTGGCAAGCTGTGGCTCTGACTTCAGCCGGTATCCTTTGAACTTCTTCAATTTCTGTGATAACAGGTCTTGAGGGTAGCTTCTCCCCCAATTTGACAGTATCAGCTTCATCAGTTGCAATAACTTCATCAGCATCTCTGATAGGGCTTGAAGGACCTGCTTCAGTTTGAATAGGATCAGCTTGAACCAATTTGGAAACAGTTGTGTTGAGAGTTTCAACCTGTGCTTGCAGAGAAAGGTACAACTTCGTCAATACTGGTAGTGTATAACTGTCCTCAACTGGCTTTTTGCCAGTATCCTTGGACAAAACCAAACTATCAATCCGATATTGATCAGCATTGGTACCCATGGCTTCTTGGCACCAGGGATTCTCCTCATCTGTTTCAGCAGCCCTTGGTTCCAATAAAGGACTTCCAGGTGCTGATTCAGAGAAGATTGCCGCAAATTGGGTCTTATTGATGTTACCACTGACACCAAGATCCAGTAAGGATCCTTGGGCAGCAGCAACCCTTTTTGCATAAATTTCTTCACGACTCCTGAGATTCACCTCCGGTGAGGAGTGGGGTTGCAGTGCTACAGGGTCCTGGCTTATCAGGATGTTTGAGGCAAGTGAGTTAATAACACCTTCATTTAAGCCAAGATTGGGAGCACTGTCACTCCTAGGTGACAGGGGTTGTAGGGGTGAAAAATGTTCAGATGGGGATAGTACATCTGCTTCTAATGACTCCCCCCAACTGAAGGTTCATCCCTAAGAGAGAATCCCAATTTTACCAGTTTCCGCTTAGGCTTTTTGCCTTGGGCGGGGTTAGAAGCTTCGGGTTGGTTGGTGGTACTAGGTGGAGGAGACCTAGTCACCACATTTCTCTGTCTTTTGAATATGACAGGAGGTGAGGTGGATGAGGAGGTGGCAGTGGTAGTGTTTGTGGAAGATTTCCTTTTTTTGGATTGAAAGACTTTGAGAGAAGAGGAAGCTGGGACAGATGTGGGATCAGATGCTGTTGGGATTACAGCTTTGTCATCTTGAGCTTGGAGCTTAGTTGCTACTACAGTTTCCGGTTGAACCTCTGCAATAGCAGGTTCATCAGGAAACTGCCTTGGAGTTGGTAAGGGATAGTCAGTGTCCCTTCCAAGAAATGCAGACTTATTTAAAGCAAGATTGGAAAAAGTTTTCTCATTCAGAAGTTTTTGATGCAAAATTGTACCAAGCCAAACTATTTGGGGGTACTCTTCTTTGAGAATGTAAGTTAGGAATCTAGGATATACGTAAACATATTCAGGATGGATATTTGATTTTAGGGCCTGAAAAATGAGTTTTGAAAAATTAAAATTTTCACCTTTTACCACATCATAGAAGGCAGAGGCTTGTTCGCTTGCAAGCTCGTCAAATCCGCCTTTCTTTGGAGACAAGCACACCAGAATTGTATGTGCCAAGAATCTCCATTTGTATGGTAATTTCCCTTTCTTGATGGTTTTGCTTGTCAGAGAACCACCATATCCAATATCTCTGAACAAGCGGAGATATTTCTTGTGGCCAACCTCTTCGTATCCACCTTCATCCCTTAACTTCAACCAATTTCTCAATTTTGCTTCATCTATCTCCACATCTTTCCCTTGAACAGTTGACACAATTTTCTCACTACCGTTTTCGCCTTCGGTAACCTTAGCATGAACCCAAAAGTCTTCCATCACTTCTTCGAAAATTTCGGCTTCAACAGTGAGCGCGTGATGAAGATGAGACCTTTTGATGAAGTCAATCATGCCGTTGTAGACATCAGTTTTGCTTGGTGGTTCTAGGTATGCCACCAGGTTATGCTCTACGGGGAACTTGGAATCACCGATTGGCTTCTTGCCACTCGCCTTCGCTTTGGGAGCCATTGTTGAGACAGATTTTGAGAATGTTGACGGTTAATCGGAAGTTTATCAGAGAGGGTTTGAGAGAAATTCGGGAGTAATTTCTGAGTGGGTTGAGAGAAATGGGGAAACTGACGGTAAATTAGGGCTTTTTACCTTTTTTGGTGCTGACGTGGAGGAGAGAGGTTAAAAATCGACGGTTCAATGACTGATGAGACAGGTGCTTTATGGGTTATACGGTACAACTGGTTAAAGCATGTCCTTATCCAAAAGTTAATATACCGAAACCTCGGATTTAAAACAGTTAAAAACTTAATGGGTAAATAAATGTATATCCGCTTAAAAAATTGTGCCTTCCGGGTAATTAAATGAGACTTTGACTTTGTTGACCCGGAAGTTCAAGCGGAACCTATTTTCTCCTTTATTTTAAAACAAAAATTCTTCCGTCTGAACATCAAGCGGACAAATTTTCCGCCTGAAAGAATTGTTTTCAAAATAATTTTCCACATCATTCTTAAAGCATTTTTCCGGTTGAAGTTCACCCGGTGAATTTCAAAATTGGTCTTCTCAGGTTGAACCTGAACTTGAACCGGAAATCCAAAACACATGATTTTTGAAATTTGTGTTAATTATCCATAGCTTTATCAGCAGTTACTGACTACGAACTGAAATGTCGTCTGATTAACACTAAAGATTTTCATTTTCTTTTTCTTTTTGTATCAAAGACGGGCTCTTGAGCACATGCCTCTCTTTTATTAAAATTGGGAAAAGTCTTATTCAAAGTTCATCATCCCAATGGCTGTGATGAGGTAGAAAAGTCTAGCCTCATCAAAGGCTTTTGTAAACAGATCTGCCAATTGATGATCAGTGTGAACTTTGAATAGTTTGATTAAATTCTTTTCTGCACAATCTCTAATAAAATGATACCTTATGTCAATGTGTTTGGTTTTGGAGTGCTTCACTGGATTGTTGATGATTGAGATGGCACTGTTGTTGTCTGCAAGAATGGGAGTTTCCATGAATGTGATCCCATAGTCAAGCGTTTGATTTCGGATCCAAAGGACTTGGCTACAACAACTTGAAGCGGCAATATACTCAGCTTCTGCAGTTGAAGTGGAAACACAAGTTTGCTTCTTGCATTGCCAAGAGACAAGCCTTTCACCCTGAAATTGACATCCTCCTGATGTTGATTTCTTATCTATATCACATCATCCATAATCACTGTCTGTGAATGCTTTGAAAGAGAAGTCAGAGTTATTGGGATACCACAAACCCAGTTTTGGTTGCCCCTTCAGGTACTTGAAAATTCTCTTAACAGCTAGCATATGTGACTCCTTTGGTGAGGACTGATATCTTGCACATAAGCAAACACAGAACATGATATCAGGTCTGCTAGCAGTGAGATACATCAGGGAGCCTATCATAGCTCTGTACAAGTGCACATCCACTGGCTTGCCACTTAAGTCATTGGTTAACTTGTGGGAAGTAGAGATGGGAGTTTTGGCACTTGAACAGGTTAACATGTCAAATCGCTTCAGCATGTCTTGGATGTACTTTGATTGGTTCAAAAAGATACCATCTGCAGTTTGCTTCACTTGCAGCCCTAAGAAGAATGTTAATTCTCCCATGGAGCTCAATTCAAATTTAGACTGCATCAAAGTTTCAAATTCCTTGCACAAGACAATATTAGAGGAACCAAAAATAATATCATCAACATAAATTTGTACCATCAACATGTCATTACCAACAGTTTTAACAAAAAGTGTTTTGTCAATAGCTCTTCTCCTGTAGCCATTCTCTTGAAGATAGTTAGAAAGAGTTTCATACCAGGTTCTAGGTGCTTGTTTGAGACCATACAAAGCTTTGATCAGCTTGCACACCTTGTTAGGATGGTGAGGGTCTTCAAAACCAGGAGGTTGTTTGACATATACTTCTTGTTCTAGGAGGCCATACAGGAAAGCACTTTTCACATCCATTTGGAACACTTGGAAGTCTTTGAATGCAGCATAGGCTAAGAAGATTCGGATTGCTTCCAACCTGGCTACTGGTGCAAAGACTTCATCATAATCAATGCCTTCTTCCTATACATAGCCTTGCACAACCAATCTTGCTTTGTTCTTTATGACAATTCCCCTATCATCTTTCTTGTTTCTGAAAACCCACTTTGTTCCAATTGGTTCTGCTCCATCGAGCAGATCTACCAATTCCCAAACTTTTTGCTTGTTGATCTGAAATAATTCTTCCTGCATTGCCTCTACCCTGATGTTGTCTTCCAAGGCATCTACTACCTTCTTGGGTACTTCTTGAGACAAAAATGCAGCATGCAAACAAATGTTTGCATTTGCAGATCTGCTCCTTGTCAACACAGGAGCTGAAGCCTCTCCAATAATATTTCCTGCTGGATGATCTCTGTTGATTCTTCTATCAATGAACATAGGAAATTCATGGCTTCTTCCATTTGAGGGTATGTTGAGCTGAGGAAGTCTATGATCAAACTCAACAGTTTCAAATTGTGACACAGGATTTGAGACTTCAACTGATTCATGAGAATTGATGTCTGAATTGTAGATCAGATGCTCTAAACTAAGCTCATTTGATGTGCTATCATTTGAATTTTCAGCTTCATTTGACCCTGATTCAGTATTCCCTTCAGTTTCTGAAATTGAGTTTTCCGGTTGAACTTGAACTGGAGAAACTGGTTCAGCTTGAACTTCGACCGGAATAATTTCTTCTTCAATTTGAATTATTTCAGTTAGTCTCTTGTCATTTCTTGGAAAGATAGGTTGAGAGCTCGTGGAAGAGAAAAAGATTGGCTTCTCATTTGCAGTTTGATTACTCTTCCAATGCTCATCAGCAGACCTATGAGAATTTTGTTCCTACACTAAAGAGCTTACAGGCTTATTAACATTTATGTTGAAAGTAGTAGTTAGTGAATCAATATCAAATAACCAACTGGGCTGAGACTTAAAATTGTTGGGAGATTTTTCATTGAAAGATACATGTATGGTTTCTTCAACAATCTTAGTTCTCTTGTTGTATACTCTGTATGCTTTTGACACACCTGAGTATCTAACAAAATAACCTTCATCTGCCTTTTCAGCAAATTTAGGCAATGATTCATTGGTTATTTAAGATAGTGACAGGACAACCAAATGGCTTAAAGAAGTAGATATTTGGCTTTCTTTTTCTCCAAAGCTCATATGGTGTTTTATTCTTTCCCTTGACAATTAAGATCCTGTTTTGGATATAACAGGCAGTATTTACTGCTTCTGCCCAAAATATCTCAGGGAGCTTGGAGTCTGCTAACATGGATCTAGCAGCTTCAATCAATGTCCTATTTCTCCTTTCAGCAACACCGTTTTGCTGTGGAGTTCTAGGAGCACTGAATTGTCTCACAATTCCCTTTTCCTCACAAAATGAATTCAGAATATGATTTTTAAATTCTGTGCCATTGTCACATCTGATTGTTTTGACCTTGAGGTTTGATTAATTTTCTAAACTAACTACAAGAGTTTTCAACAATTCAGCAGTTTCATCTTTTGTTTTGAGAAAGAAAACCCAAGTATATCTTGAAAAATCATCAATTATCACAAAACAGTATGACCTTTTTTCTAAACTCATTACTCTAGTTGGACCAAACAAGTCCATGTGTAAAAGTTCTAGAGGTTTTGAAATAGAGGTCTCAACTTTTGGCTTAAAGGAGGTTCTGTGTTGCTTGCCCTTGAGACGTGGCACACAGTTTCAGAACATGCAAAATGCTTGTTAGGAAGACCCTTAACCAAGCCTAGATTCACAATTATGTTCATGTTTTTGTAGTTCACATGACCTAACCTTCTATGCCATAGATCAGATTCATCAACTGAGGCTTTGGATACAAAGAAAGCAGTGCCACATGAGGGTGTAGCAACTGACATATCCAAAATGTATAATCCATCTCTCCTGGGTGCCTTAAGCATTATAAGTTCATCAGGAATTTTGACACCAGGTTTGAGGACTATGGCCTCTTTCTCATTAAACACTAAATTCAAATTCTTGTCACACATTTGTGAGACACTGAGCAGGTTGAAATTTAATGTATCAACAAAGTTGACCCTATCAAATTTTACCAGTCCATTTGTCACATTACCTTGTGCTGTGATATGGCCTTTTGTGCTTCCAAAGGCAACTGGTCCTCCATTGATTCTTTTTGTATTTTCCAGAATGTGCTTATTCCCTGTCATGTGGCAAGTGCATCCACTGTCAACTACCCATAGGCTATTTTGGCCTTTATTTAGCACCTGCACACATCAGAATTGATTAACTTCTATAGGGGACCCAAGCCTGAGTGGTCTTGGGTCTGCCATAAGCTTCATTATACTTGTACTCCTTGAGTTAAGTATTTAAGACTGGAGCTTCATTAAGTAGATCATCATTGTCAAAACTGAAGTTCTCATGCTGAGCACTTGTTTGACTAGACCTTTCACCTTTGGTGTTCTTTCTTTCAGCAATTTTCCTATCCCTAAGTTCTTTAAACTTCCTTTGCTTGTTGGTTAATTTCTTAAGTTTTTCATTTACTTTAATGACCAACTGAGTTCTTTCAGGTGACTTTGAAAATCTTTGAGGAAAGTGTTTGTTTTGACTTGAACTCTCCCCCTGAAGTGGAACATAGAGATTTCCACTTGAACTTTTAGCAAAGACAGTTTCAGATTGGTTAAATTTGCTGTTTATTGAAAAGTTTTCTCTAGAGGTAACCTTTCCTCTAGAGGGATTTCTTCTTCCTTGAGCTTCAAATTGCTCAAACCCTTCAGCAAAATGTACTTGAGGTCTCTGCTTTGGAGCAGTAGCTGATCTGGGTTGAAACTTATTTTCCGGTTGAACATGAGTTCGAGCGGAAGAGTGTTCCGCTTGAATTTTAGCCGGAAAACGATTTTGCTTTAAAACTGTAAAACTTCCATTTCTTTCATTACCAATCAAGACTCTGTTAGAATCAGACCCAAAATGCTTCAAAGTGTGGTTTCTCACAAGTGAAATTCTTCTTGTGAGCTTCTTTTGAAAATTAGCCTTTGGTTTCAAAACAGGCTTTGGTTTTTGAAATGGTTTGACTTTACTCATTGGGTTGAACTGACAAACAGCAGCTAGGTGACCTTGTTCACCACGGCATATACATTCAACAACTTTGGTTTCAAACTTTCTAGGAGACTCAAGTTTGGTTACTTGGTTAAATTTTAGTTGACCAAGCCTTTGAGTTTCACTTCCTTTTGGTTTCTCAGGTTGCTTTCCTCCAACTTTTGAATCCTTAGGTTCATAAACAGTTGTGGAGGAACAGCAATTGATGGTTATAAAATTTTTGATTGGTCAACTGAAGAAGATGAGCTTGCAACAGTGACTTCAGCTTTCTTAGACTCAACAGTGTTTTCTGAACTTGACTGTGATGAAATGTCATCAACTGTGAGACTAACTTTACATTCAGATTTTAAAGCAATAATTGGTTTGATTACAGGTGAGTATTCAATTGGTGGCTCAACACAGTTATACCCAACACCTGCCTTTCCATACATCCCTCCCATCCATAATTTCTCAGCCTTTTTGTTTGCTGCCTGGAATTTATCACATGTGAACAAAGCATCTTTCAGCTTGATCTCAAGAACATCAACCTCAGCCTTAGCATCCTTGGTTTCGTTTCTTGACTTTTCAAGTTTTGACAGCAGGTCATCAAGCTGAGTTTCAAGCACTGAGTTGGTTTGTTTCAACTGTTCATATTCTCTGGTTAAATTTTCAATTTTTGAAATATATGAAGATTCGGTTTTCTTAAAACATTCCTTTAACTCATTTAGATTTGAAACTTCATCAATCAAGTCAGTGTTGTGATTTCGGTACTTTGACACTTGTTCTATGCAGGCAGGGCTGCATAGATTTTCTAGGACTTTCTCTGGGATAGAGTTTACCTGATCAGAGGTGGAGTCTTGTTTGGCCATCAAAGCATGGTTGACAGGCTCAAACTCATCAACGAAATCTTCCCATTCAACACATGAGGTTTTATTTGCAACAGCAGCTACCACATTTTGGTGGTTTTGGCTTCCGGTTGGTTTTGGTGGGGTGGGTTTGGAACCTGAGTTGTTTCCAGAGTTGTTGTTGTTTGAATTGCTTCCTCCATGATTTTTCCCTTGAGCATGACCTTGATTCTGTCCTTCTCTTCTTAGTTGAGGGCATTCCCTTGCAAAATGACCAAGTTGGTGACAGTTATAACACTTCACATTGCTTTTGTCAAGGCCTATGTGAGCACCTTTTGCTCCCTTGTAGGTTCTACCGGTTCTTTTATAGAACCTTTGAGCTCTGACAGAAACCATAGAAAGTTGAGTCATAATGTCCATTTCTTCCAAATCATCAGCACCTATGCACTCAAGATCTTTGGGTATGAAGCCTTGGTATGAGTCAGTTGCTACATGAGCATTGTGAGAGTTTTCAAACATGTTTGAAAAACTATCTTGACACCTTGGTGTCTCAGGGAAACTGACAATAGGTGACTGATATGATGATGAGTTTAAAGACCTTTGACTGTTAAAATCAGTAGTTACTAGTGCAGATGAAAACAACTGAGTTGACTCAGAAGATGAGTTTTGTTTAAGATCTAGTTCCATTTCATAGGCACTGAGTATGCCATGAAGTTCACTAAGTCTCATCGTTTTCAAGTTTTTGCATTCCCCGATGCTTATAGTGTAAGCTGTCCACACAGAAGGCATGGAACGTAAGAACTTTCTGTTAACATCTACCTGGTCTAGTTTTACATCTACCTATTGGAGTTCGTCAAGAAAAGAAACAAATCTTAAGTACTGGTTTGTCATAGTTTCACCAGATTTGAAAGTAAAGTTTTCATACTTCTGTTTTAAGACATCTTTCTTGTTTTCTTTAACTTCACCGGTTCCTTCATACATTTCATTTAAGGCATTCCATAGGTCAAATGCAGTTTTATATCCTTTGAACCCACTTAAAATGGAATTAGGAAGTGCAGCCTGTAGAGTCCAAAATATGCCTTATGGTCAAATTCGAGAGCAGTATAGTCACATTCAACATATTTATCTAGTGGCTTAGGTATTTTGACTTCTGCATCGTCAGCAGATGAAACCATGGGTGAGTAGGGACCTTCAGTGAAAGATTTCCAAATAAGACGGTCCAAAATCCTAACAAAACCTTCCATCCTGAGTTTCCAGGTACCAAAGTCATCAGGAGTGAACATTGGTGGTTTGTTGGAAGAACCATTTGGGCAACTTAAACTGAAATCACTCATTTTGAAAACTTTTAGAAAGATAAAACCGCAAATTAAGCTTGTAAAGTAAGCAAGTAAAGTATCAACCTTGAAGCACAGAAAGTCTTCAAGGTAAGAGCCAAAGCTCTGATACCACTTGTAGGATCGTTAAAAGTTAGAGTTAAACTTAAACAAAGCCCTTTACTTGCAAATATAACCCTGCGGAATTAAAGTTATATTTCACTTTACTTGAGCAATATTGAGTTCTGGTGTATAATGTAAAAGCTTGATTTGCAAAAATATAGTAACAACAAAGTATCAAATACTCGGCACTATTTGCATTAACTCGAAGCTACACTATTACAAATTGTTCAAGAACTCATAAACGCAGATATGACAACTATGTAAACTAAGAGCTAGCTATGCTATATATAGTGCTGATGAGATCAATGACAGCCATTGATCTCATGCGATCTAATCTAGACCGTAAACTAAAAAGTCAAATACAAACTACCAAAAGAATAAACATCGGCAATTGGAATATCTTGCGTGTTAGCAGCAACATACTACTTTAGGAGAGCGGCTTGAATCAGATATAGAAGCATACAAGAAGCTTTTGCAGGATTGGACTTGCTGAAAAGACATCTAAGGAAAAGTCCGGTTGAACTCATTATCTGGTGGATTATCGAGTTCACCTGGAATATTCGCTAAAAGACAAAACTGCTTCTTTCCGCTTGAATTGCCACTTCCGCTTGAAGTGAGAATTAAGCTTCAACTTCAACTTTAGCCGGAACATAGTAAAATTGGCATTCAGTCGGAAATCTTCCAAGCGCAATATTCCTTACAACCTGCGAAGAGCACACATGAATATCTCGAACATGATCAGAATGAGAATCATATACCTGATGCCTGTGATCATGTACCCATTTCGATGTAGGGCTTCGAGATTGAGAACTTTCAGAAGAAATGGTAGCTTTCACAAAAACTTCAGAAACCTTTCGAGCATCAACACAATGAAATGGAAATTCTTTGTCAGAAAATAATTGATCCGAACCCTTGAGTTTGTAAAACCGCTCGGGTTGAATTTTATCAGCTTGAAAAACTTCCTTCTTCACTTGTTTCAGCTTCAATTTCTTCAAATCTTGAGATGATGATACTGGAACCTTCTCAGCTTTGTTTTTCATCCTGTGAAAACCCAATCCTTCATGCTTTCCAGAAATTTTCTCCTCAGGTGAACCATGACCATGCTTCGCTAATCGAGAAAATTCAGCCTTTACTTCAGTTACATTCTTTTGATCATAAAAAGACCGTTTCATCAAATTCAGGTTGAGACTGAATCTTGTCACTAGAAGTAGCCGACTTCTCATTATCAGCAGAAGATGAACCAGATACAAACTTTGGTGCAGGAGAAACTGTAGATTTCTTTTCCTTCTTTTTCTTATTCTTCCTGGTCTTCTTCTTCGTAACAACTTTCTCATCTTCAACAGTAGATGATGAAATCTTTGAATAATCAAATTCGTCAACTTTTTCCTTCACGTCCTTGACAGCTTCTTTGATATGAGCAGGAGGTGATGCAGTCTTATCAAACATTTTCTCAAAATTTTCATCATTAGCTAAAAAACTTGTGAAAACTTGAGAATTTGAAACATTATTAAGCAATCGATTAGCATCAAGAACTTGAACCTTCAGATCAGAAATTTTCTGTTGAGCCTTAGCAAATTCTTTTTCTTTAGCAATCAATCGCTTCGCAACCTTGTGAGTTTCAAATTTTTACAAGCGAAGATTATCCAATCCTTCGAACAATTCTTTCTTCAATTTATCTTCATTACGCTTTTGAATCTCCAAATTTGCTGCTTGAACTTTATTGACACGAACCAATTCTCGCTTTTCATCCAACAACTTTCCCATGTCAACTTGATACGCTTCAATCTTAGCCGTTGATTCTTCAACATTCTTTGTAAGCAGGTCAAGCTTGAGTTTTGATTTATCAAATAAATTCATGAAATCAGAAGCAGTATCCTCCACTTCATCCTTCCATTTCTTGACTTCCTTGACCAACTCATCCCTTTCTTCACAAATCTTGGCTTTTGCAGCTTCAACATCCCTTTTATCTTTCTTAGAAATTTCTAAAACTTCATTCAGCAAGTTGATCCCTTTAAGCAAACATTCATTCTTCATACCCAATTCCTTCTCATTTTCCTTAGAAATTCCCAACTCCGAACTAATCATTTTGAAATCAGAAGTAACTCTTTTGACTTCATCAATCAGAAATTATTTTTCTTTCATCAAAGCTTCAATTTTAGACTCAAATTTTTCATTCTCAGCAGCGTCATTTGAACTTAAATCAGAATAATAATCATCTTGGTCATGTGTGACAATTAATGCTGATGTATCATATCCAAAATGTTGACCCCAATCATAAACACCATCATGTTGAGCTGTCAACGCTGTTGTCTTGCTTGTGTTACTAGTAGATGGTTGAGTAAAACCAGGCTTAGGTAATTGAGTAAAACCAGGCTTAGGTAATTGAGTAAAACCAGGCTTGCTTGCATGAGCCTGTTGACATTCTTTGGCAAAATGTCCAAGTTGCGAACATTTATAACACTTTAGCTTAGACTTGTCAAAACCCAATTTATCATCAGGAAGATTTCTTCCATGTTTCTTGAAGAACCTCTTCGATCTTTGACATAACATAGCATATTGCCAAGATATATCCAATTCAGTTAACTGATCATCATCAAGTGCATCAAGATCATCGCTGGTTAACTTTGCATCAGCAACATTCTTAATAATCGAACCAAAAGATGATGAAATCAAGGCAGAAATCATTTTAGCACAATCTTCTGTTGATTCAGCAGAAAAGGCATTCTGATTTGAAAAATTTGGAATTATAAAGCTACAACCCCGTGAAGATTTGTTATCCGAATTATCAGAAATTCCAGTCAAGAAAGCTGTACTTGGTGCAGAACTCAGACTTGGTTTAGCTTTAGCATTCATGCTTGCCGTATTCTCACCATGATACAATTCAGGATGTTGCAAAGTAGCAGTTGATTTCTTGGAGTTCAACATTTCCATTTCTCTAGCATGAAGTTTTCCAGTAAGCTCGTGAAACGTCATGGTAGAATAATACCTGTCATGAGTGAGCAGCAAAACATAATTCTCCCATTTTTCGGGTAAAGCTTCCATAATCTTTTCTTTCAAATCAGCATCGGATTTCTCAATACCAACTACCTTTAATTCACTCATTAGATGTGAAAACCGTGAAACGAGAGCAGTAATGTTCTCATTCTCATAATTTTGAAAATTATCAAATTTTTTGTTCAAAACTTTCTTCCGACTTTTCTTGTAATCATCATTACCTTCACATGTTGCTGAGAGATCATCCCACAATTGCTTTGATTTCTTACAAGTGCTGAATTGATGTAACAATTCAGTAGGTAAAGCCATTGTAAGATAACCATAAACTTTCTTTTCAAGCTCATAACTTTTCCTTTCAGCAGCATCAAAATCTTGAAGTTCCTTATAATCTCCTTCTTCAGTTGATCATTCATACAATTTTTGAATTGGAATCCATAGATCAATATCGTTTGTGCTTATGTATGCAGAAAACCGTTTCTTCCAATTTTGATAATCTTCTAGCTTCAACAATTTGGGAACTTTCTGACTTGTTCCAATTTCATTATCAAAATTCAACATGGTTTGCATCGCACTTTGCATTGCAGCAAACGCTTGAAATTCCGACATTGTTGAACAACTTTTAAATTCTGTTGGCCGAACCTGCTCCGATCCTAAAACTGAACTCCGAACCCTGTCCGAACCTAGAATCAAAGTCCGAACTTTGTCCGAACTGGCTCCGAAACAAAATGAACTGTCCGAACCTCTCAAATACTCCGATCTAGCACCGAACTACCTCCGAACCTTGACCGAATGTAAATGAACTCCGAACTTGATCAAGATAGACCGAACCCTGACCAAGACAGCTCCGAAGCCTCACCGAAGATGGACCGAACTTCAAGTTCGGAGCAGTTACTCCGAACCTGATCAGGAAACTCCGAACTTCGAACTCATTTTTCAAAAATGCGCAAAATAATGACTGATTTTGACGAAACTCGTTACTGTGGATCAGTAAAACCAATAGAAAGTGATTTAGGAACAATTTTGACACCAAAAACTTGATAGAATTGATGAACAACACGAAAACAATCTCAAGAAACATGAAAAACGCTTCAAAAATCCGAAAATAGCAACCACAGATCAGTATAGTGAACCAGAAAGCTCTGATACCACTTGAAAATCAGTAAGCATCACTTGAAAATGCGTGAGCATCGGATCGTCTACTCGATCTAGCTAATCGGACATCGAAACATAATTAACCGATTGTTTTATTGATCAATGAAGAACAATTACAACCAGTAAACACTCAGATACAGACTTAGAGAATACACACTCAGAAACACACACTTAACAGATCTCGCACGCTCAGAACCCTCTATTACAAAGACAAAACATCTATATATATACCTGCTGATCCGAGCTTCGGCCGAACCTCAGGTTCGGCCAGTCCGAACTTCAGGTTCGGACCTAGTTCGGCCAGACCTAGTTTGACTTGATCTTGTACATTGCTTGATACTTCACACGACGCACATATCAGGTATCAACATTTGGCATGTATACACCTTCCTCCCATAACATGTTTTTTCTCAATTACTCCCCCTTACTTACAATTCTCCCCCTTAAAATGAAAACTCTATTTTTGGATTTTCATTTTATACAAAACAAGACTCTATTTTTGGGTTTTGAGAAAAACTTGTAAGCAAATAAAAATGATCAATCAACACGGATAATTTGCAAATTAAGACTTCAGAAAATATGCAGATTTAGAAAATTTGATCAGAAAATTTTAGTTATGCAGAATACTCCTCCATCAACAACTTTGCAATCGTCGATAGGTCTTCTAGAAGTACCCGCACACTGGTCAAACGGATTAGTTCATAAATGACCCGAAGCGGACCGCCTCTAGTCGACCAGTGTCCTGGTTTTGCTTAGAAACCACCTTAGGTTTCCAATGTTGTTTTGGTAATTCTGTTTTTGATGAACTTATCACAGGTGACTATGATGATGAACCTACATTTTGAACCTTTGAAAACAATGGAACAAAACGGTTTTGTTTTAAGAAGAATGTAGGTTCAACTTCATCAAAAACTCCGCATTGTTCGTTAAGAAACATTGATTTGGCAGGTTTACCAAAAACTGGTTTCTTGTGAAAACGTTGGGGTGAAGCAGCAGGTAGTGGACACTCCTTTGCCATATGCCCTGTTCGGCGGAAAATATAACATATTCCTTTCGATTTGTCCCACTTTTGATTTACCTACGAAAAGTTACACACATGAACATCTCGAACATGATCAGAGAAAGAATCACATACCTGATGCCTGTGATCATGAACCCATTTGGATGTTGGGCTTCGAGATTGAGAACCATCAGAAGAAACTTCATCTTTCACAAATACTTCAGAAATCTTCCGAGCATCAACACAATGAAGAGGAAATTCTTTATCAGAGAAAAGCTGCTCAGAACCTTTGAATTTGTATTATCTCTCAGGTTGAACTTTTTCACCTTTAAAAACTTCTTTCGTCACTTGTTTTATCTTCAATTTCTTCAAATTAATCTTGAGATGATGATGCTGGAGCCTCCTCATCTTTTACATGTTTTACTTTAAATACCAGACCCACATGCTTTCCAACAACTTTTTCATCAGAATTTGAATGCCCATTCTTTGCTAACCGAGAAAATTCAGCTTTCACTTCAGTCACATTCTTCTAATCATAGAAAATCTTCTCATTAAAGTCAGATTGTGACTTAATCTTGTCACTTGAAGTAGCTGACCTCTCATTATCAACAGAAGATGAACCAGATACAAAGTTTGGAGCTGAAAGAACCTCAGATTTCTTTTCCTTCTGCTTCTTATTCTTCTTGTTCTTCACAACTTTTTCTTCCACAGTAGTACATGATGAGACCTTTGAATAATCAAATTCAGGAACTTGCTCTTGCACTTCTTTGAAAGCTTCTTTGATTTGAGCAGGGGGTGATGCAGTTTTATCAAAAATTTTCTCAAAATTTGCATCATTAGCTAAGAAGCTTGTGAAAACCTAAGGATTTGAAACATTGTTAAGCAATCTGTTAGCATCAAGAACTTGAATCTTAAGATCAGAAATTTGCTGTTGAGCCTCAGCGAATTCCTTCTCTTTAGCTATCAATCGCTTCACAACTTTGTGGGTTTCAAACTTTTGCATGCAAAGATTATCTAAACCTTCAAATAACTCTTTCTTCAGTTTATCTTCATTTCTCTTTTGAAACTCCAGATTTGCAGTTTGAACCTTGTTAACACTAACCAACTCCTGCTTTTCATCCAACAACGTCTCCATATAGTAGATCAAGTTTGATTTTGGACTTGTCAAACAAATTCTGAAAAGCAGTAGCAGCATCTTCTGCTTCATCCTTCCATCTCTTAACTTCTTTTACCAACTCATCATTTTCTTCACATAACTTTGCTTTTGCAGATTCAACATCCCTTCTGTCTTGTTTAGAAATTTCTAAAACTTCATTCAGCATGTTGATCTTAGCAGTCAAGCACTCATTCTTCATAACCAATTTCTTTTCATGTGCTTTAGAAACATGCAACTCTGAATTAACCAAAGTGAAGTCCTCAGAAGCTTTTGAATTTTATGCAACAATGAAGCATTTTCTTTCAACAAACTTTCCAAATTTTCAGCAGATGCATAAGAACTTGGTGTTGAATCAGTATCATAACTAGTATCTGAATAAGAATCGTCTGACTGAACATGATTAACAATCAAAGCTGATGTATCATATCCAAGCTGTTGACCCCAATCATAAACACCATCATGTTGAGCTGTTAAAGCTATAGGCTTGTCTGAGTTACTAGAAGATGGTGAAGTAAAACCAGGTTTGCTTGAGAGAGGAAAACTAGACTTCTGTTGACATTCTTTGGCAAAATGTCCAAGCTTTGAACATTTGTAACACTTCAACTTTGACTTATCAAAACCTAATTTTTCACTAAAATCAGAAGTATATTTCCCATGCTTCTTGAAAAATCTCTTTGATCTATGACTCAGCATAGCATATTGCCAAGATATATCCAATTCTGTCAATTGATCATCATCAAGAGCATCAAGATCATCTCTTACTAATTGTGCATCAGCAACATTTTTGATAACTAAGCCAAAAGATGATGAGATTAAAGAAGCAATCATTTTGGCACAATCATCCATTAACTCAGCAGAAAAAGCATTTTGACTAGGAAAATTTGGAATTGTAAAACTACAACCCCTTGATGAATTGTTATCAGAATTACCTGAAGCTCCGACCATAAAGGCAATATTTGGTGCAGAACTCAAAGTTGGTTTAGATTTAGCATTCATACTTGCTGTATTCTCACCATGATATAACTCAGGATTTTGTAGAGTAGTTGTTGACTTCTTTGAATTTAACATTTCCATTTCTCGGGCATGAAGTTTTCTAGTAAGCTCGTGGAATGTCAAAGTAGAGTAATCTTTATCATGTGTGAGTAACAAAACATAATTTTCACTCTCTTCAGGCAAACCTTCCATAATCTTTTCCTTCAAATCAGCATCAGTCTTCTCAATACCAACAACTTTCAACTCACTGATTAGATGTGAAAACCGGGAAACCAGAGCAGTAATGTTCTCAATGTCAAAAAAATGAAAATTATCAAACTCTTTATTCATAACTTTCTTCCGAATCTTTTTGTAATCGTCATTACCTTCACACCTTGCTGAAAAAGCATCCCACAATTGCTTTGATTTCTTACAAGTACTAAATTGATGTAGCAACTCAGCGGGTAATGCCATTGTTAGATAACCAAAAGCTTTTTGTTCTAACTCATATGATTTCCTTTCAGCATTGTCAAAGGTATGAACTTCTTTATAATCTCCCACAGTAGTCGGATGTTGATAAAGTTTCTTGATTAGAATCCACAAATCGATATCATTCGTACTTATATAAGCCGAAAATCGTTGCTTCCAATTATGATAATTTAGCATAGTTTACATTGCACTCTGCATCGCGAAAAATGCATGAAATTCCGACATCGTGAAAATTTGAATTCTGATTGGGCGAACTCTCTCTGAACTTAACACTGTGCTCCGAACTTCCACCGAACTCGTTCGAACTTAGATCAACAGGCCGAACGTCCTCCGAACTTAAGTAGTCTCCGATCTCTCACCGAACAAACACCGAACCTTGACCGAACTAGACCAAACTCCGAACTTAGACCGAAAGCTGACCGAACTCTCGCCGAGCTCCGTTCGAACTTGAAGTTTGGGTCGGTTACACCTAAACTGAACAATATACTCCAAACCTTGACTTCATTTTTCAAAAACACGTGAAATTTGACTGTTTTTTATGAAAATCACAACTGTGGACTAGGAAAACTGATAAGAAATGGTTTAGGAGCAAATTGAACACCAAAAACTCGATAGAATTGATGAAGAACACACAAACAAACTCAAGAAAACACCAAAAACGCTTCAAAGATCCAGAAATAGCAACCACAGATCAGTAGAGTAAACCAGAAAGCTCTGATACCACTTGAAAATGCGTGAGCATCGGATCGTCTACTCGATCTAGCTATTCGGACATAGAAACATAATTAACCGATTGTTTTATTGATCAACAATGAACAATTACAATCGGTAACCACTTAGAAACAGACTCAGAGAAACACACTCAGAAACAAACACTTGACACAAATCTCACACGCTCACCACTATCAAGTACAATGTCCAAACTCCTATTTATAGCAGCTGGCCGATCTATGTCTGAACACCAGGTTCGGCCAGTCTGAACTCCAGTTTCGGACCACGTTCGGCCAGTAAACCTTAGGCTTGAACTTGAACATTGTTTGATACTTCACACGACGCACATATCAGGTATCAACAAAGGTGTGTGTAACTTTGACTATAGTCTTAGCTTCCTTAAAACCCAAATTGATTTTTTAGCTAAGATCAATGAGTATTTGTAGAGTTGCAGGCATTTCCACACAAAGCCTCCTACAAAAGCTTAAATTATGGTTGATTTTCACCCATTTATCTTTAAAACAATTGTTGCCAAGTACCCACGACAACCATTGGTATGATTTGCATGTTACATGATTATTTTATTACACCGATTTACTCTCATAAGATGTTATTTTCTTTCTTATTGTTTTCTTTTAATTCTGTAGGGCTTGACTCTTATTTGCCAAATATTGTTCCAAGAAACTATCTTTACTTATTGAAGTACTGGCTCTCCATAATCGGAAAGTTGTTTGAGGTTTTTAAATGACGGACTTTCAGGTATAGTCTCATGCATCACTTAAATGAGTCAATATGTGTACCCCTTTTTTGACAGTGGTGTATAAGCATTGATATAGGATTATTAATGAAAAGTTTGCTATTTGGCTTATGATTTAATGTGAAGTGTTAGTTTGGTTTAATTTGAATGGTGTCATAATGCCTAAACCTTTTGCTGTTGGCTGTATTAATAGAAAATGATAAGTCATGGGTTAGATTGCAACTTTGGTTGGGCTCAGCGATGTGGCTGGGCTGGAAGATTAGATGTTAGATGTAGGACTTCAAATTGCAACTTGTTATTGGTCTGATTAGGCACAAAATGTCGTGAAGTTTTTATTGTGTTGTAAAAAATGTATGATCCCTTCCTCAAACAGAGGTTGCACTTCTTGACTGGTCAATATAGTGAATATTATGGATCATGTGAGTACTATCAGGTCATTTGTTAATTGCAACTCAAAGTTTTGTCTTTTTAGGTTTGACATGAGAAAAAAGTATTGTTTAAAAGTTTAATGAATTAACCCAATATCATAAATCTTCCTGCAGGTGACATCAGGGATGAGCCCAGGTTTACAAACATCGATTGGTTTTTGTAGGTTGTAGCACATGCTTGTTAAGTTTCATTGTTTGACATCAAATGTAAATACTTCATGAGTTAGAACCCTTATCTTAAAGATACAAATGTAAGTTGCATAATCCTAACCATACTTTCGTTTTTACTTTGTTTTTAAGTTATAATTGTAGTCTTGATGTTTCTGAATCTTTTTATTTAGCATGATGACTCCGAAGAGTTTGACAGGATGGTTATTGTTAGGGCTGATAATCCGGGATCCTGGCGACAGCTCAAATGGTTTGGTATCCTTATGCAAGTTCAGGATCCTGGCAGGTTCGAGCATCCTGAATTACAGTTATCAACTAACCCGTTTGTTTTTCCCATGTGTCTTATTAATTACAGGGTCAAAGAAACGTGTAGACAAGCCTAAAGACTCGAAAAAATGATATAGAACGTGGACTAAGTGGTCCACAACGTTCATATTGGCTTAGTTGGGAGAATCCCTAAAATATAGGACAGTTGGTTATATTATTTCAGGATGCTCGCCAGAAGCTCAAAGGATCCTGAACTACAGTTATCGATTAACCGTTACAATTGTCCACGTGTCTTAATTGATTGCAGGTATTAAGGGACGTGTAAATGATGGCTAAAGACTCGGTCAAGGCTTTATGGGACGTGTTGTAACTGACTCCAACGTTCACAAAGACTTGAAGACTCAATCCCTAGTTTTTAGCCTAGTTAGTTAATGTATTTTTGACTATTTAAACGAGCTCTAGGTCATTCATTCAAAAGGACACACACAACACACCTCTTTTACGATTACAATTCTCTGCAACACTTAGAATACGAGCTCATTTCATTTGTACTCAAGATATTTATTATATAAAAGTTTTAGGAGGCAGGTACTTTGAACCGGCCCCCGAGGTTTTTTGCCAGGCTCCTTGAGGATACTCAAGGATACTTGGATTTTCCCTCGTTACATCCTCGTGTTAATCTCCAAACTTACATTTTCAGCTTTATTTACCTCAAACACGCTACCTCACTTACGAAATTTGATCAACTAATTGCTTAGGCAGTTTTTGACCAAAACAATTTGGCGCCCACCGTGGGGCAAACGGTGTTTGAATTCGATTAAGAGCCTTGATCTTCTTCCCATTACCGATTCTTGAAAATGTCGACTCAACCAAAATTCACCTCAAAATCTGTTTCATCCTCTAAGCCCACTGTCAACGCTGGTCTCCCCCCAATGATGAAGAAAGTGGCTGATACTAATGCTAAAGGAGTGGAATACCCCACTTTTACTGGATCTCAAGGTACGTCCACTGACTCTACTATTTCTAATAACGATCTCTATGTTTTGATCAGGCAAATGAAGGCCCATGCGGATGAACAAACCAAAACCAACGAGAGAATGATGAAGGAGATCATGGAATTGAAGAAATCGAAGAAACCAGTAGAGGAAATCAGCCCTTTGATCCCAAAATCATTCGGGTTTAACTCTCCGGAAATATCGGAGCAGCCGAAACAGAAAGTAAATCCCTCTACTGTTCAAAAGTCAGGTATTGCAACAGTTACCACTGCAGGATCCTCAGGCACTCAGCATCAGAAGACTTCCAGGACGATGGATCTGGAATACTCTGGATTCTACTCTGAGCAACCCCCAGAATCTTACTACAGCGAATATGGAAGTCAGCAGCCGCCGAGATGCTCAAGTCAGCAACCAGCCGGGTTTTTAAACCATCGGGTGCCAGCAGTCTCAATGCATCAATCCGCATCTCGACCACAACAATTCGCGGCAACAAACCTACATGAGCCTTGGAGTCAGCAGTCAGCAATGCCTACTCCACAGATGCTACAGGGATCTTCATCTCAGCCATTCCAACCATACCGGAGCCGCTTCCGAGCAGCTCAGGATCCTCAAGGATCCTTGTTTTCTAACCCTACTGTCTCTGCAGGCATATTCCCAGGTTCATCTCAGGAGATGCATGAAGGAGACTTTATCCCCATGCAAACGGGAACCACGACTGAGCCGACCATCCTTAGGGATGCTGAATATGGACCCCAGATCCATCTCCAAACTTCCAGGGCCGGTAACAACTTCGATAATTTCTATGTACACCCTAACCAAGGAACTGTGCAGGATGCAGGTATCAACCCGACTATTGCTAGGGAACTTCAGAGGTTAAAGGATATGATCTCAAGTGTTCCTGGTGTTATTCGTCCAATTCCTGAAGTGCCAGCAGGCAGCCACAGAGTTTCTAGATTTGCATGGCCCATTTGTGACGTGGAGATACCAAAAAGATTTCAAACTCCCAACATGAAACTCTACGACGGGACCACAGATCCTGAGGAACACGTGGCACAATATAGGGAACGGATGGAGATCAACCCCATTCCTGTAAACATCAAAGAAGCTTGCTTATGCAAGGGATTCGGCTCAACACTAACAGGACCAGCCTTGAAATGGCTACTCAGTATCCCTCCTAATACTATTACATCCTTTCCTCATTTGGTTAACTTATTTAATAACCGGTTTTCTTGCATCAGGAGCTTTGAGAAGCTCACGGGTGACTTGTACAGGATAGTTCAGAAATCCAATGAATCCCTAAGGGATTATGTGGCCAGATTCGGTCGAGAAGCACTGGATATCCCTGACCTGGATATGGCTGCTGCTGTAGAAGCCTTCAAAATGGGGATTAGAGGGGATTCCCGATTTTATGATGATTTGGTTATGACTCCTTGCAGGAACCTTGATGAAGTCAGAACAAGGGCATTGAGATTCATCAGATTAGAAGATGACAAGAAGGTCCAGAAAAGAGGCGATGAATCATTAGGCAGGAGAACAGATTCTCCCGGAAAGCAACAACGAACCAAACCCTATTACAGGAATGATAATCCCAGGGTTAATGCAGTTGAAGATGATGACGACGAGGAAGACTTCCCAAAGGTATCTGATTACTGTTTTTCGGTTGACACAAGTGGTTTGTTATGTGCCTTGCAGGATCTAGGTGATAAAGCCAGGTGGCCAAGAAAATCGGATAAACAAGGATCATGGAAAGATAAGTCTAAATGGTGTGCCTACCACGAAGACTTTGGGCACTTAACAGATGATTGCATAGCGCTTCGGAAAGAAATCAGTTACCTGCTCAGCAAGGGGCATCTCAAGGAATTGTTCGGCAGAAAGAAGAGTAAAACTCAAGAAGCTGCTGAGCTGCCCAAAAGAGCGCAATCACCACCAGCAGATGCCAAAGTGATCAACTTCATCTCCGGAGGATCTGACATATGTGGAGCCTCTTTCTCATCAGCAAAAAGACATGCCAAGGAGGCTAAAATGGATCAAGGCAGTCGACCAAAGAAGAATGCAATATTGACTGAAGACAAAGTCATTTCTTTTGACGAAACTGATAAGCAAGACATCCAGGACCCTCATCATGACAGTCTGGTAATTACATTGTGTATTGCTAACCATTATGTTCGCAGGATCCTGATAGACAATGGCAGTTCGGTCAACATTATCCAATTGGACGTGCTTAAGAAGATGAGCATTCCCGAAGAAGAGATAATTCCAAGATCCTCAGTGTTAGTAGGATTTAGCGGAGAAACCAAGCATACGGTTGGAGACATCAGACTTCCTGTTTACATTGAAGGGGTCAACTCCATGCAGAAATTCTGCGTTATTGACTCCCTTCCTTGTTGCAACGTAATCTTGGGAAGGCCATGGATCCATGACATGAAAGCAGTTCCATCTACCTATCATCAATGTGTGAAGCTTCCCACACCTTGGGGAGTTGTAAGAATACTAAGTGATCAACAAGAAGCCAAAGACTGCTACACTTCTGCTATGAAGAACACTATCAAGTCAAAGCCAGCATAGCAATTAAAGAAACCAGCACGGAGAATTCAGATGACGAAGGAATTGGAGACCAAAGAAGTTCAACTCAATCCTGAAGATCCTGAAATCAAAGTGCTGGTAGGAACAAATATTCCTGAGGATACTGAGGAGCAGCTCGTGAGCCTCTTAAAGTCCAGAGCCACAACATTTGCATGGAAACATGAAGACATGACAGGTATATCTAAAGATATTATTACTCATAAACTTGGTATAGATGAATCTTTCAGGCCAATACATCAGAATAGAAGAAAGTTCGCTCCTGAGAGAAACATCATAATCCAAGAGGAAGTTGACAGGCTGCTCAAATCAAAAATGATCAGAGAAGTTAAGTATCCTCGCTGGTTGGCTAATGTGGTGGTAGTCCAAAAGAAGAATGGTAAGTGGAGGGTATGTGTAGATTACACAGACCTAAACAAGGCCTGCCCTAAAGACCCATTCCCTCTACCACATATTGATTCTATGGTGGACGCAACTGCTGGGCATGAGATGCTAACTTTTATGGACGCATCTTCGGGCTTTCAACAAATTCAAATGGAACCATCAGATCAGGAAGACACAGCCTTCATGACCCCTACAGGTATTTATTGTTATATTGCAATGCCTTTTGGTTTACGAAATGCAGGTGCCACATACCAAAGGCTAGTCAACATGATGTTTAAAGACAAGCTGGGGGACACCATGGAAGTATACATCGATGATATGGTGGTGAAATCGAAAAAAGCGAAGGACCACCCTAGAGATCTTGAAGCTGCTTTTGATATCCTGGACCAATTCAACATGAAATTGAATCCTTCCAAGTGCCATTTCGGAGTAAGAGCCGGCAAGGTTTTAGGCTTTATGGTTACTGAAAGGGGAATTGAGGCCAGCCCTGAGCAAATCCAAGCAATCATAAACCTGAAGTCTCCAACAAATGTCAAAGAAGTTCAGAGACTAACTGGCAGAGTGGCAGCGCTCAACAGGTTCATATCGAGATCGTCTGAAAAGAGCAAAGAATTCTATGACATATTGAAGAAGAATAAAAAGTTCGAATGGGGTGAGAAACACGAAGCAGCTCTGAGCTCCTTGAAAGAATATTTATCATCCGCTCCACTTCTAATGCAACCAGTCAAGGGCGAACCACTATCCCTCTATTTAGCAGTCTCAGGCAGCTCAGTAAGTGCTGTGCTTGTGAAAGATCATGAGGGACAACAACATCCGGTATATTATGTAAGCAAAACACTATTAGATGCTGAAACCAGGTATTCTTATTCGGAAAAATTGATTTTAGCTCTTGTCATGGCTTCACAAAAATTAAGACATTACTTTGAAACTCATGTTATTTACGTGAAAACTAACTATCCTATTAAGTGTGTCTTGAGAAAACCAGAAATGTCAGGTAGAATGGCGAAATGGGCAGTTAAATTAAGTGCCTATGATATCATATATGAGCCAAGAACAGCAATCAAGTCACAAGCCCTTGCAGATTTGGTGGCTGATTTCAGCAGCGACATACTGCCAGAAGTTGAACTTGAGGTCAAGCAGCTCGAAGAAGCTTCAGGCAGCTGGATACTATATACAGATGGAGCATCTAACGTTAGAGGAACAGGACTTGGTGTGCTACTGAAATCGCCACAGGGGGACATTATCCCTCTATCTATCCATTGTGAATTCAAAGCCACCAACAATGAAGCTGAATACGAAGCTTTAATTGCAGGATTACAACTCGCTAAAGATATGGATATCCAACACATTCAAGTTTTTATTGACTCCTCGTTATTAACTAACCAATTTAATGGATCCTATGCAGTGAAAGGCGAAAGGCTAACCAAATATCTGGACCTTGTAAAACAATTAGCATTATCTATTGAAAATTGCAGCATATCACAGGTACCCAGAGAAGAAAACGCAGAAGCTGATGCTTTAGCAAATTTAGCATCATCTTTAAGGATCCCAGAAGGTGTCAAGATTCCCATAACTCACATCCTGACACCAGCAATTGAAGAACAAGAAGTTAATGATGTTACAACAGATAAAGATCAAGAAATGACAGACTCCCAGGATCCTCAAGAATCCTGGACTTACCCTATCAGGAGATTTATCCAAGAAGGAGAAATCCCAAAAAACAAGAACTCCAGACTCTTCCGAACAAAGGTAATTCCATATTCAATAATAAATGGTATCTTATACAAGAAATCTCTTGCAGGACCATACTTGAGATGCCTCGAGCAACCTGAAGCACATGCGGTACTTCAGGATATTCATGAAGGTGATTGTGGCAATCACACTGGGGGCAGATCACTCTTTTCCAAGGTATTGAGGACAGGATACTACTGGCCTACTATGAAAAAGGATGCAATGGCCTTTGTTCAGAAGTGTGATGCATGCCAGCGGCACGGCAATATCCTCCATCAGCCTGCTGAGCCGCTTCATTCAATATCGTCTCCGTGGCCGTTCATGAAATGGGGCATGGATATAGTTGGTAAGCTGCCTGTAGCACCTGGAGGAAAAGTCTTCATGCTAGCCATGACGGACTACTTTTCTAAGTGGATCGAAGCCGAAGCCTTTGTCCAAGTTCGAGAAAAGGAAGTGATTTCTTTCATCAAAAGGAATATCTTGACAAGGTTTGGAATCCCATCGGAAATAGTGTGTGACAATGGATCTCAGTTTATTGGCAAAAGAACAACTAGTTTTTGTGAGGCATGGGGCATCAAGATGGTAACTTCAACTCCCATACATCCACAAGCTAATGGCCAGGCAGAATCGAGCAATAAGATTATCATCAATAACCTTAAGAAGAAGCTAGGAGATAAAAAAGGGAAATGGGCTGAAGAACTACCTTTCGTATTGTGGGCCGACAGAACGACCTCCAAAAATGCTACTGGTCGAACACCATTTTCCTTAGTGTTTGGCTCAGAAGCTGTAATACCCACTGAAATGGTGATGCCAACTGCCAGAACAAGCTGCCGGGATTTTGAAGCCAATAAGCAAGAGCTCCTTGAAGATCTTGAAACGATAGATGAAGTCAGAGACCTCGCAAAATTCCGGATGGCAGCATACCAGCAAAGGATAGCCAAGTCTTACAACAGGAATCTCAGGATCAGAAGATTTCAAGTAGGAGATCTGGTACTCAGAAAAGCTTTTCAAAATACGACCAATCCAGCACATGGGAAACTTGCGCCCAAATGGGAAGGTCCCTATTTAATAGATTCAGAAGCTGGAAAGGGAGCATATAGGTTGGCTACTATGGAAGGTGAGCTGCTCCCAAGAGCTTGGAATGCAATTCACTTGAAGTTATATTTTATGTAAGTGCTCTCTAGATCCTCTGAGCATATCAAAAGAATCCTTGTTTAAACTTCGAAAACCTCAGGTATGATTTTTGACCCTTATTTCAATTTCATATTATCATCTTTGTGGAATGATTACTGACTTAGGCATCGGAGAGGTGTTAGCCAAGCTAACACCCACCCCTCACCAAGCCTTGAAGTGTTTTGTAGGTGCTCTGAGCGTCCTACCATAAGCTAGAGGCTGATCACCTCTTCTAAGTCAAAAGCATTCTGAATGCAATCAAAGGTTTAGGAGGTTTTCACCTTCTCGTTCACTAATGGGAATCGCCAGGAGCGCAAGACCCTCGCCAGGAGCGCACGGTGGTGGCCTATGGTTCAAGGTGGTGCGACCAGTCCATCTGTGGGTGGCTGATAATTTCATCACTGTTGGCCATAGAGTGCACTTCAAAATGGGTGGCAGACGTGTCATCTCGAAAAGGTTCTAAGGTTTTTGGCATTTTCATGTCAACCAAGGTTTAGGCACTTTCGTGTCTCTCAAGTTTATGGGCTTGACCCCAGTTGGCTTAGTCCCAAGTATTATTGAGCTTGTCCTCAGATTAACGAAGGTTTTTAATGTCTTCACATTAACCAAGATTTAGGCACATTCGTGTCTCTCAAGTTTTTGGGCTTGACCCCAGTTGGCTTAGTCCCAAGTATTTTTTGAGCTTGACCTCAGTTTAACAAAGGTTTTTAATGTTTTCACATTAACTAAGGTTTGGACATATTCGTGTCTCGAAAGTTTTATGGGCTTGTCCCCTGTATGGCTTAGTCCCAAGTTTATCGGGCTTGTCCCCAGAATTGGCTTAGTCCTAAGAATCCCGGGTTTATCCCCAGCACATTAACAAATTCTTTTCAGGATCCCTCCACTTGGGAAGCTCAGAGGTCAAAAGTTAATTAAGGAATCGGGGTTTCGTCTTGTAAACTACAAAATCCCTCCACCCGGATCCCCGATCATTATCTGTTACACTAACATTGTTTGCAGGAAATACAAAAAGAGCAATCGACAGGGTTCCGACTGATGTATGGGGAAGACAACAACGTGGAGTTATTTATGGGGAAATCACATGAGAAGTTGCGTTGCTATCAAATCAGGAGCTAACGAGTCACCTCCGTAATTATTTCAAGAGATGACGTTGAGTTTGAATTTTTACAGCCGTCTTCTTGGTCGACAACTGTTAAAATTCAGGGGCAATTGTTAGGGCTGATAATCCGGGATCCTGGCGGCAGCTCAAATGGTTTGGTATCCTTATGCAAGTTCAGGATCCTGGCAGGTTCGAGCATCCTGAATTACAGTTATCAACTAACCCGTTTGTTTTTCCCATGTGTCTTATTAATTACAGGGTCAAAGAAACGTGTAGACAAGCCTAAAGACTCGGAAAAATGATATAGAACGTGGACTAAGTGGTCCACAACGTTCATATTGGCTTAGTTGGGAGAATCCCTAAAATATAGGACAGTTGGTTATATTATTTCAGGATGCTCGCCAGAAGCTCAAAGGATCCTGAACTACAGTTATCGATTAACCGTTACAATTGTCCACGTGTCTTAATTGATTGCAGGTATTAAGGGACGTGTAAATGATGGCTAAAGACTCGGTCAAGGCTTTATGGGACGTGTTGTAACTGACTCCAACGTTCACAAAGACTTGAAGACTCAATCCCTAGTTTTTAGCCTAGTTAGTTAATGTATTTTTGACTATTTAAACGAGCTCTAGGTCATTCATTCAAAAGGACACACACAACACACCTCTTTTACGATTACAATTCTCTGCAACACTTAGAATACGAGCTCATTTCATTTGTACTCAAGATATTTATTATATAAAAGTTTTAGGAGGCAGGTACTTTAAACCGGCCCCCGAGGTTTTTTGCCAGGCTCCTTGAGGATACTCAAGGATACTTGGATTTTCCCTCGTTACATCCTCGTGTTAATCTCCAAACTTACATTTTCAGCTTTATTTACCTCAAACACGCTACCTCACTTACGAAATTTGATCAACTAATTGCTTAGGCAGTTTTTGACCAAAACAGTTATCAAATCTAATGACTGATGATGCCATTGTAGTTTGTGCACAATCCAGGGGATATTACTCCTTAATATATATTGAGTGACGGAGCGACTGCCTCATGAACCCTTACGTTTATGGCATAATCAGGTATCATTCATGTTCTCGGTTAATGGAATTCTTTCAATTTGTTTCTGTATTAGATTTTAAGATCTAACAATTTGATGATGGATTTGTTTCGTTTTCTGTTTTTCTAATATATATTTGGTACCTCTTACCTAAATCGCAACATTTAAGCTTCAAGTTCTTACCGGCATATAACGTTTGATATTTAGAGTATTAGTTGATCCTTAGGGCTAATAGTAACAATGGGAACAGTTTTGTGAATCAAGTTGATAGACCAGTCACAAGGTTTGGACCCTCCTTTTTAGGAGATGTTTATAGTTCTTGGTATTAACATTACTGATTTATTTGTTTCTAATAAAGGAAGCTTCCTGCTGAAATTGGCAACAAGCACTCGATTGACGGATTGACGAACGTTATTGCTGTATCAACAGAGAAGTTATCCGGAGGTAACATCCTGATTCTTTTGATTTTGAATATCAAACTTGTATTTTCCAAGTTCTTTCTTTTCTTTTACTTTTTTAAGATGCATTCATATCCACTTGAAAGTTAACCTTTAATATCAAAGTAATTAGGAAGGAGATGGCTGCCTCATGTCATTGTTTTGGATAGCTTTTTTTGCAGCTATAAGACTGTTTTGAGTCTTGTTTTGGTCAAAAACTGCCTAAGCAATTAGTTGATCAAACTTTGTAAGTGAGGTAGCGTGTTTGATGTAAAATAAAGATGAAAATGCAAATGTAAAGGTTGACACGAGGATGTAACGAGGGAAAATCCAGGAATCCTTGAGTATCCTCAAGGAGCCTAGCAAAAAACCTCGGGGGCCGGTTCAAAGTACCTGCCTCCTAAAACTTTTATATAATGAACGTTTTTGATACAAAGTAAATGAGCTCGAAATCTAAGTGTAGCAGAGAGTTGTGATCGTAAAAGGTTGTGTGTGTGTGTAAGCCTAGAGCTCCGTTTAAATACAAATTACATCATAACAACATCCCCTAAAAACTAGCAACTAACTCCACGTTCTCCAATTAGCCGTTCGAAGTCCACTTAGTCCACGTTTCTGTTAATTGACCGAGTCTTTAGGACACGTGATCCATGCTTGAGTCATCCTGCGAATAACGAACAAAAAAGGAAAGCAATAGTTAGTCGTGAAATATAATTCAGGATCCTTACAGTGATGTGCTTGCGAGCTGATGTGAGCTGCTCATAATCTCCTGAATCCTAGTACCAACAATTGCCCCCAAATTTTTGGCGGTTGGCGCATGCAAGCCAGCTGTCGAAAATTTGAAATCAATCCTTATCGCTATCTAAGTGAGATTTGAGAGAAAATAGTTAGCACCAACTTCCTAGGCGAAGTTCCCGTTTGATTTCTCTTTATAATCCTCTTTCCTCTTTCATTATTATCCACAGCTATTTCTCGGCGAAAAACCCTAGAGCTTCTCCCATCTTCTCAGGTTAGTTTCCTTCATCTTCTTTCTCGTTTTCTTTTCCGATAATGGGGAAAAAACTACTGCGATCATCGGCCACGGTCTCCGACCAAGTGGCCGACGAATTCACCGATCAAGGACTCCTCCCGGCGACGGCGGAGGAGACCTGCAACTTTGACGATCGGAAGATCGCAATGTTGCAGCGTTCAGCAAGCTTCCCTGCCGGAGCTGAATTCCGTCCGTTCGACCCGACTCTGAAAGCCGACCACATCTCCGATGATTGGGTCTATTTCCTTCACTACCCCTTCTTGCTCGGAATGTCCTTTCCTTTCCCGGAATTGGTCACCGACTTCTTTTCCATCACCAACCTCGCCTATTCTCAAGTGATGCCCATGGTGTGGCAAATTCTTTTTTCTCTCCATCACTTGAATCAGACTCGCAACCTCAGCATTGGGGTCGCCGAGATCTGCAAAGTGTACCGACTGGCCACACATGGCAACAGCAGGTTTGTGTTGAAGGTTAGGACCGGAGAAGCTCAGATGATCCCTAGGATTTCTCACAATGACCACGATTGGAAGCGACAGTTCTTCTTTGTAAAATGGAGTAGCCTTGTTGGTTGTGAGAACCTTCCTACCCAATGGGTTGTCAAGGGTAGGAAGAGTTTTTGTAACATTCTAATTCTGAACACTCTTCAATTTCATATAACTGATATGCTTGTTTCTTTAACTTTGCAGCGCCCAAGTTTGAAGCTCTGATCAAGCCGACCCGTGAATCCTCCAAGATGCTCAAGGATCTCTTCAGCATCCCAGTGGCAGAAAGAAGCTGTCAGCCCGAAGACGTTTCAAGTGCCAGAAGCATCACTCAGCAGTCTCTCAGCCCCTCAAGAACCATGTCAACAGGTATTTATATGAGTCTGCTCCTCTTCTGATTTAAGTTATTGTTTATGATTTCTGGAAACTGATCACTTTCTGTTGATGATGAAGCTCCAGGTTCTGCTTCCAACTTCTCCTTCAAGGACCTCAAGCTGCTCATTGCCAAGAAAGAGAAAACCGAGGAGACCAGCAGCAAGGCCCCTACTGACCCT
Source organism: Deinandra increscens subsp. villosa (assembly GCA_039602395.1). Lineage (NCBI taxonomy): Eukaryota > Viridiplantae > Streptophyta > Magnoliopsida > Asterales > Asteraceae > Deinandra > Deinandra increscens. The sequence continues at coordinate 54,063,128 of JBCNJP010000007.1, read as the reverse complement.
TCAGCCGCTAAGTTTTGGGCCCCCAGCACTCGATCCAAGACCTCCTCTGCAAAGAAGCGCAAGGCTCTAGACTCCACCATTAACGTGGACAGCTTCGATGATCTCCCTCCTGTTGCAGCTGCTAACAAGCTGCTTTCGCTGCAAGCTGTGGTGAACATTGTAAGTAATAGTACAATAATAGAGAAGTATGTTAAGATTATAATTATAATACTTCCCTTGTTGATTCTGATGTTTTGTGCCTTGGTGCAGGGTATCGACAAGCTGAGCCACGAGGTGATCGATCTTGAAGGCAAACTGGAGGCCATGGAGCAGAAGCTTGAAGCAGCTGAGCAGAAGCTTGAAGCTTCCGAGCTTAAACTTGACCAGGCCACGCTCCGTCTTGAGAAAGCGAGTAAGGCAGCAGCCAGCAACACACGCCACTATGAGAAGCAGCTCAAAGAGAAAGATGCTGTAGCTGCTGAAGCCCTAAAGCTGGCCGAACAAAACGCTCAATCTTCAGCCGCCATCAGTGTGCTGGAGTGTATGATTGAGATGGCCACTGCTGCTCAGGCTGAGGGTTTTACTCCGGAGAGCTGGCCGGTGAAGGACTGGGAGGTGAGCCTTAAGAAGCTGTTGGCTGAGAGGGGAGATGCTCCTGAAAAGGCTGAGAAGGAGGTCGAGCCGGAGGTCGAGAAGGAAGCTGAGAAGGAAAAGGGCAAAGGCAAGGAGGTGGAGCAGGTGGAGGCTGCTGGTGATAAGTTGGGCGATGAAGGCATTCTTGACTAGGTCGGAGCCCACGTTTTTAGTTTGTTTGTTTGATGGTTGGTTTTTGTGAAACAATGATCGTGGTGAAACAGATACAATGGTGACTTAACTTTTGGGGGCTTGGATGGAGGGACCTTGAGTTTCAAAGCGAAGTCCAAGCTCCTTAGACAATGTGCTTGACCTCAGGTGGAGGGATCTTGGGTTCCAAGATGAAGCCTGGGGTCAATCTTTCTAATTTCCTGCAAATATATAACTTGGTAGTATTTTGATCATCATGATATGTTATGTATGTTTTAATTATTTTGAAAAATGTCTGTATGAGGATCCTACAGGGTGCTCAATAACATAGTTTAGTATAGAAACTCAAAAGTTTTAGAAAACTTTGCTAATTTTAACAAACCATGATGATCGCCAATACTTGGTTAGTAATAAAAATTCGTAGCATAGACAGTACCAACGTCACCTGTTAAGAAGCACTTCAACCGTTGAGATAGTCAGGATCCGTGAGGATCCTTAGGAATCCTTAAGATAGACTTGGTGAAATTCCAATGATACCAGGAATAAATCTTGAGCACTTAGGCATGATTTAAACAGGAATCAAGCCTAATCCGTCTTCTGAAGTGCGATGTGCCCTATAAATCTTGGGTCCAGGCCAACTGGGGTCAAGCCCAAAAACTTGATATACACGAAAGTGCCTAAACCTTAGTTAATGTGAAAACATTAAAAACCTTTGTTAAACTGAGGACAAGCTCAATGACACTTGGGACTAAGCCAACTGGGGTCAAGCCCAAAAACTTGAGAGACACGAAAGTGCCTAAACCTTAGTTGACATGAAAATGCCAAAAGCCTTAGAACCTTTACGAGATGACACGTCTGCCACCCATTTTGAAGTGCACTCTATGGCCGATAGTGATGAAATTATCAGCCACCCTTAGATGGACTGGTCGCACCACCTTGAACCATAGGCCACCATCATGCGCTCCTGGCGAGGGTCTTGCGCTCCTGGCGATTCCCATTAGTGAACGAGAAGGTGAAAACCTCCTAAACCTTTGATAGCACTCTGAATGCCTTATACTTAGAAGAGGTGATCAGCCTCTAGTTTGCGACAAGAAGCTTAAAACATCTGCAAAATACCTCAAGGATTGGTCAGGGGTGGGTGTTAGTTTGACTAACACCCCTCCGATGCCTAAGTTAGTAACCATTTTACAAATACAATGATTAGGGAATTGAAATAAGAATAAAAATCATACCTGATGTTCTTGGAATTCACACAAAGATTTTCTAATATGCCCAGAGGATCCGGAGAGCACTTACATAAAATACAACTTCAAGTGAATCGCAAATCCAGGCTCTTGGGGGCAGTTCACCTTCCATAGTAGCCAGCCTGTATGCTCCCTTTCCAGCTTCTGAGTCTATTAAGTAAGGACCTTCCCATTTAGGTGCAAGTTTTCCATGTGCTGGATTGGTAGTGTTTTGAAAAGCTTTCCTGAGTACTAGATCTCCTACTTGAAATCTTCTGACCCTCAAATTCCTGTTGTAAGACTTGGCAATCCTTTGCTGGTATGCTGCCATCCTGAACTTTGCGAGATCTCTAATTTCATCGACTGCTTCAAGATCTTCAAGGAGCTCTTGCTTATTTGCTTCAAAATTCCAGCAGCTCGTTCTTGCAGTTGGCATCACCATTTCAGTAGGTATTACAGCTTCAGATCCAAATACTAAGGAAAATGGTGTTCGACCAGTAGCATTTTTGGAGGTCGTTCTGTCTGCCCACAATACAAAAGGTAGCTCTTCAGCCCACTTCACTTTCTTGTCTCCTAGCTTCTTCTTGAGATTATTGATGATGATTTTATTGCTTGATTCTGCTTGGCCATTAGCTTGTGGGTGTATGGGAGTCGAAGTTACCATCTTGATGCCCCATGCTTCACAAAAACTGGTCGTCCTTTTACCTATAAATTGAGATCCATTGTCGCACACTATTTCTGATGGGATTCCAAATCTTGTAAGAATATTCCTTTTAATGAAGGAAATCACTTCTTTTTCTCTAACTTGAACAAAAATCCATTTAGAAAAGTAGTCTGTCATGGCCAACATGAAGACTTTTCCTCCAGGTGCTACAGGCAGCTTACCAACTATATCCATGCCCCACTTCATGAACGGCCATGGAGATGATATCGAATGGAGCGGCTCGGCAGGCTGATGAAGGATGTTGCCGTGCCGCTGGCATGCATCACACTTCTGAACGAAGGCCATTGCATCCTTCTTCATAGTAGGCCAGTAGTATCCTGTTCTCAATACTTTAGAAAATAGTGATCTGCCCCCAGTGTGGTTGCCACAATCACCTTCGTGAATATCCTGGAGTACTGCAAGTGCCTCAGGCTGCTCGAGGCATCTCAAGTATGGTCCTGCAAGAGATTTCTTGTATAAGATACCATTTATTATAGAATATGGGATTACCTTTGTTCGAAAGAGCCTGGGATTCTCGTTTTTGGGGACTTCTCCTTCTTGGATAAATCTTCTGATAGGGTCTGTCCAGGATTTCTGAGGATCCTGAGAATCTACCATATCCGGATCTTTATCTGCTGTGATGTCATTAACTTCCTGTTCTTCGATTGCTGGTGTCAGGATGTGAGTTATGGGAATCTTAACACCTTCTGGGATCCTTAGTGATGATGCTAAATTTGCCAAAGCATCAGCTTCTGCGTTTTCTTCTCTAGGCACCTGTGATATGCTGCAATTTTCAAAAGATAATGCTAATTGTTTTACGAGGTCTAGATATTTGGTTAACCTTTCGCCTTTCACTGCATAGGATCCATTAAACTGGTTAGTTAATAACAAAGAATCAATAAAAACTTGAATGTGTTGGATACCCATATCTTTAGCGAGTTGTAATCCTGTAATTAAAGCTTCATATTCGGCTTCATTATTAGTAGCCTTAAATTCATAATGGATAGATAGAGGAATAATGTCCCCCTGTGGCGATTTCAGTAGCGCACCCAATCCTGTTCCTCTAACGTTAGATGCCCTGTCCGTGTACAAGATCCAACTGCCTGAAGCTTCTTCGAGCTGCTTGACCTCAAGTTCAACCTCTAGCAGTATGTCGCTGCTGAAATCAGCCACAAAATCTGCAAGTGCTTGTGACTTGATTGCTGTTCTTGGTTCATATATGATTTCATAGGCACTTAATTTAACCGCCCATTTCGCCATTCTTCCGGACATTTCTGGCTTTCTTAAGACACACTTAATAGGATAGTTAGTTTTTACATAAATAACATGGGTTTCAAAGTAATGTCTTAATTTTTGAGAAGCCATTACGAGAGCTAAAATCAATTTTTCTAAATAAGAATACCTGGTTTCGGCGTCTAGTAATGTTTTGCTTACATAGTATACCGGATGCTGTTGTCCCTCATGATCTTTCATGAGTACAGCGCTTACTGAGCTGCCTGAAACTGCTAGGTAGAGAGATAATGGTTCGCCCTTGACCGGTTGCATTAGAAGCGGAGCAGATGACAAATATTCTTTCAAAGAGCTCAGAGCTGCTTCATGCTTTTCACCCCATTCGAACTTTATGTTCTTCTTCAATATGTCATAAAATTCTTTGGACGACTGCCTTGATCCATCTTGGCCTCCTTAGCATGCCTCTTTGCTGATGAGAAAGAAGTTCTGCATATGTCGGATCCTCCCGAGATGAAGTTGATTACTTTAGCATCTGCTGGTGGCGACTGAGCTCTTTTGGGCTGCTCGGGAGCTTCTTGAGTTTTACTTTTCTTTCTGCCGAATAGTTCTTTGAGATGCCCCTTGCTGAGCAGGTAACTGATCTCTTTTCGAAGGGCTATGCAATCATCTGTTAAGTGCCCAAAGTCTTCATGGTAGGCACACCATTTAGACTTATCTTTCCATGATCCTTGTTTCTCTGATTTTCTTGGCCATCTAGCTTTATCACCTAGATCCTGCAAGGCACATAACAAACCACTCACGTCAACTGAAAAGCAATAATCAGATACCTTTGGGAAGTTTTCTTCGTCGTCTTCCTCTTCAACTTCGTTGACCCTTGGATTATCATTACGATAATAGGGTTTGTTTCTTTGTTGTTTTCCGGGAGAGCTTGTCCTTCTGCCCGACGTTTCTTCACCTCTTTTCTGGATCTTCTTATCGTCTTCCAACCTTATGAACCTTAGTGCCCTTGTTCTGACTTCATCAAGGTTCCTGCAAGGAGTCATAACCAAATCATCATAAAAGCGAGAGTCTCCTCTAATTCCCAATTTGAAAGCTTCTACAGCAGCGGCCATGTCTAGGTTGGGGATATCCAGAGCTTCTCGGCCGAATCTGGCTACATAATCCCTTAAGGACTCGTTAGGCTTCTGAACTATCCTGTATAAGTCACCTGTGAGCTTCTCAAAGCTCTTGCTGCAAGAAAACTAGTTATTAAACAAGTTAACTAGATGGGGAAAAGAAGTAATGGTATTAGGAGGGATACTGAGCAGCCATTTTAAGGCTGGTCCTGTCAACGTCGAGCCGAATCCCTTGCATAGGCAAGCTTCTTTGATGTTTACAGGTATGGGATTGATTTCCATTCGTTCTCTGTATTGTGCCACGTGCTCCTCAGGATCCGTGGTCCCGTCATAGAGTTTCATGTTGGGGGTCTGGAATCTTTTTGGTATCTCCACGTCACAAATGGGCCAAGCAAATCTAGAGACTCTGTGGCTGCCGGCCAGCACTTCAGGAATCGGACGAATGACGCCAGGAACACTTGAGATCATGTCCTTTAATCTCTGAAGTTCCTAGCAATAGTTGGGTTGATACCTGCATCCTGCACAGTTCCTTGGTTAGGGTTAGCATAAAAATTATCAAAGTTGTTACCAGCTCTGGAAGTTTGAAGATGGATCTGGGGTCCATATTCAGCATCTCTGAGGATAGTCGGCTCAGTTGTGGTTCCCATTTGCATAGGGATGAAGTGTCCCTCATGCATCTCCTGAGATGAACCCGGGAATGTGCCTGCAGAGATAGTAGGATTAGAAAATAAGGATCCTTGAGGATCCTGAGCAGCTCGGAAGCGGCTCCGATATTGTTGGAATGGCTGAAATAAAGATCCCTGAAGCGTCTGAGTAGTAGGTGCCGCTAAGTACTGACTCCAAGGCTCATAAAGGCTCGTCGTCGCAAACCGCTGGGGTTGAGATATAGGTTGTTGTATCGAGGCTGGCGGCACCTGATGGCTCGAAAACCCGGCTGGTTGCTGGCTCGAGCATATCGGCGGCTGCTGACTTCTGTATCCACCATAGTGAGATTCTGGGAGCTGCTCGGAGTAGAATCCAGAGTATTCCTGACCTATCACCGTGGAGGTCTTCTGGTGCTGAGAGCCCGAGGACCCTGCAGTAGTAGCTGTTGCAATACCTGACTTTGGAGCAGTAGAGGGATTTGCTTTCTGTTTCAGCTGCTCCGATATTTCCGGAGAGTCGAAACCAAATGATTTTGGCATTAAAGGACTGATTTCCTCTACCGGTTTCTTTGATTTTTTCAATTCCATGATCTCCTTCATCATTTTCTCGTTGGTTTTGGCTTGCTCATCCACATGAGACTTCATCTGCCTGGTTAAAACATAAAGATCGTTATTAGAAATAGCAGAGTCAGCGGACGTACCTTGAGATCCGGTGAAAGTAGGATATTCCATTCTTTTAGCGTCGGTATCAGTCACTTTCTTCAACATTGGGGGAAGACTAGTACTGATGATGGGCTTAGAGGATGGGAGAATCAGTTAGGGGAAGAAGATCATGGCTGTTAATCGAATTCAAACACCGTTCACCCCACGGTGGGCGCCAAATTGTTTTGGTCAAAAACTGCCTAAGCAATTAGTTGATCAAACTTTGTAAGTGAGGTAGCGTGTTTGATGTAAAATAAAGATGAAAATGCAAATGTAAAGGTTGACACGAGGATGTAACGAGGGAAAATCCAGGAATCCTTGAGTATCCTCAAGGAGCCTAGCAAAAAACCTCGGGGGCCGGTTCAAAGTACCTGCCTCCTAAAACTTTTATATAATGAACGTTTTTGATACAAAGTAAATGAGCTCGAAATCTAAGTGTAGCAGAGAGTTGTGATCGTAAAAGGTTGTGTGTGTGTGTAAGCCTAGAGCTCCGTTTAAATACAAATTACATCATAACAACATCCCCTAAAAACTATCAACTAACTCCACGTTCTCCAATTAGCCGTTTAAATACAAATTACATCATAACAACATCCCCTACAAACTAGCAACTAACTCCACGTTCTCCAATTAGCCGTTCGAAGTCCACTTAGTCCACGTTTCTGTTAGTTGACCGAGTCTTTAGGACACGTGATCCATGCTTGAGTCATCCTGCGAATAACGAACAAAAAAGGAAAGCAATAGTTAGTCGTGAAATATAATTCAGGATCCTTACAGTGATGTGCTTGCGAGCTGATGTGAGCTGCTCATAATCTCCTGAATCCTAGTACCAACAAGTCTGCTGTTTAATGATGTTTTAGGATAGGTTCTTAGTCTATTTTGGAAAGTTATGTGATATGACAATAAAAGTCATGGATTTCTTCCAAAAAGAACAATAACAATAATGAGTGTCTGGTTGGTAAAATACAAGGTAGAGTGAAAAATACCAATGTATAGATTATTTATACCCATTTCAGCTCCTATTCGTAAGGTTAGCATTTTATCAAGTTCTTTACCTGATTTTCAATTTCAAGATTAATATTGGAAGTGATTTTTGGCAGTCATCACTTCTGGAAATAATGTGATGTGGCTTGAATTTGATCCATTGCTTCACGATAAAGATGAAAAAACTGCTGATACTCCTTATATCGCTGCCATTCCTAAATACCGAGTCATTATTGACAAACCTGATACATATTCTCAAGATCATGTTCATGATGCTCATCATCCATTCAGGTATTACATATGTCCTATAACCTGATCGTGTTTTCTGTAGCTTCAGTACATCTTGAAAACAAAACAAAATTTGTATTTTGAAAGTAATCTTAGCAGCAAATTTTTATATATTAGGATGATGACTATGAAGATGTAGGATATATGACCCAATAATTCATATGTTTCATCATCTTTTAGTATATGCGAGCTAAAGAATTTGTTTAAAAACCCAATCCAAATTGCCATTGGTATCATATGGTGAAACATTGGTTTTAATGATAGGCTTGCTTGAACCTCAATAGCTACTAGCTTAGCCTTTGAATTATGGGTTTGAGCCAAACTGGCTAATTTGGAGTGATAGACTACAATAATTTGCCACGTTTGTTTGCCCATCGGGTGTTAACCTTTGAAATAATTTAATAGTTGCAAAAATAGCAAAGGAGCTATACAATAGCTTAAAGTTCAAGAATAGGTGTTATTAAAAAAGTGTAAGGGAGTAAGGTGTGTTTCAATTCCAAATGGCCTTTGAAAACATCAACATCAAGAGCCAAATACCGAATGGTTTATTTTCTTTTGGAACCAAAAAATTCAGTTTTGGTTAGGTTTGAGCAAAAAACGAACCGAACCGAACCATGCTCAGCTGTCACAAGTTTTTTCCAGGCAATAACATCAATGATCGGGATTAGTTAGGCATAATTTTCCAAGAGTTGTATAGTTGCTTAACTCACTTTTTTCCCTTTTATTATATATATTTAAAACTAATTATATAACTTATTATGATTGTATTTACATCTTCTTGGTTTTAGCGTTGGAAGCGATTAGGAGGCAAGCCGTTGTTTCATGCTTATGAATTTAATTTGATCTTCTTTATTTCCTAAAGTTTAGTTGGTACAATGGTTCAAAAATGGGTTTTTTTATTCCCAATACTCACATTCGTTCTCTTTTGGTTCACAATTTGAGCAATGAGATTTATTCGGTTCGGCAGAACTTATGATATTAAGCCACAAATTATGAGGTTGTAGTTTGTATGCTTTAGCCATCTGCTACTGCATTATCTTTAGGTTTTACTATCTTAGGAAAAACTTAGTTTTGGTTGGGATACTTTTTAAATATGTTTTCATTTTTGAAAAGTATTGGTTTAAATAAACAATGACATGTGACAATATAATATCTTTTTGATATCTAAGTATAATGAAATATAATTTATAGTCTACGGGCACTTTAAGGGTTTTGGAGACAGTTTTGAGCCTATGGTGTTATTTTTTAATGCGGGGTTATTTCATTTTCAAGTACGAAGTTATAAACAATAAATAAGCGATAACAAACGTTTAAATTCGTTTTGGTTTTACAATTTAATTTTTGATGGCTTCTATCTTATAATTATTGAATTCTAAATTGCTATATTTGTGACTAATATATATTTCAATTCGGGTATTCTTATTTGTTTGGGTTTTACAAGGCTAGATAAAATAAATCGATGATACAAAAAAAAACCTAACAGGCCTACAATAAAAAATATATCACGAAAGTATTGATAAAGTAACAAAACAAGTACCACATTGGTTGTTGTCGTCGTCGAACGCGCATGTACCGCATTATCAACTGTCGTCGCACCACATCACGCTAACCTTTTCGAATATCACGTTGTAAATTGTCACCACCATAACTCTCCAACAGATGACAAATAACGCGCTATAAATTATCGTCGCCGCAACGCGTGGGCACCATGCTAGTATATATATATATATATATATATATATATATATATATATATATATATATATATATATATATATATAGGGAAGGGTTCCGTGTAGACCCCTTAAATTTTGTAGACCCCGTAGACCCCTGTAAAACTCAATAAAAATAAAACTCAGTGTTGTAAATTTGGTTTTTTTTTTATATTACGATAAGCTTTTAAGAACCAAAAAAATAAATAAATAAATTAAAAAAAAAACAAAAAACATTAAAAATCGAACATTTTAAGACAATGAGTTTTAAAATAATGAGTTTTAAACGCAACACTGAGTTTTATTGAGTTTATTGAGTTTTAAACTCATTGATTTTTAAAACTCATTGTCTTAATATGTTCAATTTTTAATGTTTTTCATTTTTTTTTAATTGTCTTTTTTTGTTCTTAAAAGCTTATCGCAAATAAAAAAAAAACTAAACTAACAAAACCGAGTTTTATTTTTAGTGAGTTTTATTGAGTTTTATAAAGGATCTACGGGGTCTACAAAAAATAAGGGGTCTACACGGATCTTTTACCTATATATATATATATATATATATATATATATATATATATATATATATAGGGGAGGGATATAATGAAAACCTCTCCGAGTTTGGGAAACCGTGAAAACCAAGCTAAAAAATTCGGTTTTTGTTCCGATTTTTTTTATGGTGATTCTCTAAGTTAAAAAAACCCCCTTTATGCAAAAAAGTAAAAAAAAAACGCCTAGTAAATATTTTTAAAAAAAATATTTTATATCTGATGTTAGATGTTACATATGTAACAGGGTACTGTTACATATGTAACATCGATTATAAAATATTTTTTTTAAAAAAAATTTCTAGGCGTTTTTTTTTTTTTTTGCATAAAGGCGGTTTTTTTAGCTTAGAGATTCACCATAAAAAAATCGGAACAAAATTCGAATTTTTTAGCTTGGTTTTCACGGTTTTCCAAACTCGGAGAAGTTTTCATTTTATCCTTCCATATATATATATATATATATATATATATATATATATATATTCACATGTGAAAGTTTATAATTAATGAGAAAAAAGAAAAAAAGAAAAAAGAAAATTAATCAAAACCATTAGATCAAGAGATCTAATGGTGAAAAATGGTGTCTACCTGTCTACACTTATGGGGTGTCTACAATGAACTTTTCACTATATATATATATATATATAGGGAGAGGATCATGCGAAAACGCATATATTTTGCGAAAACGCGAAAACGATCTTAAAACCAATATAACTTTTTCATACGTTAATATATTTTTTAAAAATTTTCACCAAAAGTCTTATAATTATGTTATCTTTAATTCTATAAAAACAAAAAATAAAAAGTTAACTTTTTTTTTTTTATAATTTTTTTCTGTGATACACATGTGTACCACAAAAAAAAACTCATATTAGTATGAGTTAATATTTGTTTTCTGTAAGACGCACCATATGTGTTATATTTATGTCATTTTTTTATGTTTTTATTAATGATACACATGTGTAGCACACCAAAAAAAAAACCTTATATATGTGGTACACATTACTAGTTTTAAAAGGAAATTGCACCATAAGTCTTATAGTTATGTTATCTTTATATCTAATGAAAAAAATAACATTTTATAACTTTTTTAAATTATATGTTGCACATGTGCACTATGTTTCATTATCATTAGTACCGTAAATGTTTTAGTGTTTTTAATATGTTTTTAACATAAGGAGTGTTTTTACACATGATAATTCGTCTTTGTGCAGTAGTAATGATGATGATACACATGTGTATCACACGGAAAATAAAACCGTTAATTTTTTATTAATATTTGTTTCCAGAATTGAAGATAACGTAATTCTAAGACATTTGGCGCCAATTTTATGAAAAAACATTAACGTATGAAGAAGTTATGTAAGTTTTAATATTGGTTTCGTGTTTTCGCAATATAAAGGGTTTTCGCAAGATCCTTACCCTATATATATATATATATATATATATATATATACTAGCCGTGTGCCCGCGCGTTGCGGCGGCAACAGTTTATAGCGTGTTATTCGTCTTTTGTTCGCGCGTTACTCGGCGCGACAATTTACATGGCGGTATACGCTTATGTTAGAGCGATGACAATTAAAATGCCTCAAATCTGAGTAGTGGCTGTGGTTAACGCCCCGCCCCCGCCGGTGGCATCATAGCCAAGCAAAAAGAACCTTAAAAATACAAGTTAAGTAATTTTTATAAACATTTTGTTTTCTATATTTATCAATCCTCTTGTGATATATTGTATTGTACGTCTGATAGTTTTCTCATTCATAGCATCTCCACTAATGAGCCCTTTAACATTATCAATTTATCATTAATAGAGGACTCTACCTATTATTTTTGTTCTAAAGTGTACAAAAAACATGTTGCTTGGAATCACTTCAAATTAGACGAAACATTGAAAACTCAAGTTATGTTGCTAGATTCAGATCAAATCATATCATATAATCAATTTGGTAATAATGAAAATGGTGTCTTGTACTTTAGGATAAACTTATAGGCTTCTTTTGTGAAATAGCAACTAACCTACATGCTTTAGAAAGTGAACAAAAATGAAACTTTGTTTGAAACTCCATAGGTACCATGTACCTATGTTTTTGAACTTATCATTAAATATTCATGCAAGATATGATCCATCATTCAAATACTGATAATTCACATTGAATTTGTCTAGGGTGTTACTGTGGAGAAAAACACTCATGTGCGTTAGTGTTCCGAAAAATAGAAAAATATGGTTAAAGTTAACGTTAGAGAAGAAAGGGTCAAAATCAATCGATGATTTGTGTATAGAGATTATAAATGAAGTATGATTTTGAAGTTAAATATTATAAAATAATAATTAATTTAATTTTAGTAGTAAGCCCATGGTATGATGATTTCCAAGTGGTTGTAGGTTCAAATTCTTACATATAAGATTGGTGGTATTTGATGAAAAAAATGAGCTGTTAAAAAAATTGGTCATACCCATCATTTTCATTTTTATAGTAACCTATTATTATTTTCATAACATAAAAATACTACTATTAGTATAAAGAGAATAAATATATAAAAGTAAATAAATACATTTGAACGGTAAATACTTTGAAGTAAAAGGGAAACAAAAACTGAATTGAGATATCAAATTTCTGTCCGTTCCTTTTTAGTTTAGGGCAAAAGGAAAAAATAAATCAGATTACTGATTTTAAGCTACGGAAGTATAGAACATTTTTTTTTCAGCAGCAACTTCTAATTTCCTTGAATCAGCCTCATATTTGCGAAATCTATCAAATATGGTCACTATTATTTTCTAATGTTTAATTGTATTCTGCTCCTACAACTATTTTTTTTAAATGTCCAATTTGGACCTTCAATGAAAGTCAATTGTTTCTAATTAAATACAAATGAAAAAAATCAAAACAATTGACTTATATGATGGCATCAAATATGATTGCACATGTTCTAATCAAAAGTATCGTGAGTCCCATAATGAGTATCTTTAGCTGCCATTTCTTAAATGTTCTTTTGCAACATATGCCTGATTAATGACACCAATAAGTGTAAGTTCCTTGTCTTTCATGCCCATAGCTACGGACTCAACCCCTACAAAGAGGTTTTGATCGCCACCTGTTCTCGGGCAGTTGGCACGCAATCGGGCAGCATATGATCCCTCTAATTTAAAGTCAGGCTTCCCATTGCATGTGTTGTTGTACAGCCTTTGCCTGAAGATGGTGCACCGAACATTTCCAATTGTGTGACTTCCTGCAACACAATGAGTAAGTATTTTTCTTGAAAATGATTTTTGTATTCATTGATTTACTGTGAAGAATACCCAAAAGAGCTACAAAATCAATGGTGTTGAGTCCATCTTGAATTTGGTGGAGGATGGTCTGGAAGGTGTTGTTTGGAGCTGGTATGTTCTGGTTCGAGACGCTCAAACTGGCACCTCACGAGTCTGCATAAACCAAACATGAAAAATAAGCCACTTAAGATGGATTCATATCAATTGAAGTCAGGTTGGGTTGACCCGTTTGGAATAAAATAGAACCAAATTAGACCAATTCTGATGGTACCATAAGAGTTGAGTCTCTAGCTGCCAAAGCTAAGATATCAGCACAAACAACGGTTTGAGGACATGCTTTCTCGGCTGCAGATTTGATCTCGTCTATGACTTCAAACACATGGGCCGATTCACAGTTAGGGACTGATCTCTTCTCACTGGTTATGGCTCCACTGCTGTCTAGAAGTATTGACCCATCACAACCCTGCATTATTAGTGGCAGACATAAACAACACTTGCATCTAAATGATCATATCTTAGGGAAAAGATCAAAATCTAGGAAATGGTAATCCACTGAAAGAAATCATTGATATATAATTTAGAAAAGGAAAAGATCTTACCATGTTTAATTAGTAAAGAAAAAACACAACGGCCACATTTTATCCGTTTTCTTATTGTTCTGAAACGAATCGGTCCTGACCCGTTTTCAAATTGGTCATTCTGGCCTATGCCCATTCTATCCCAAACCCGTTTTGACTGGGTACCATGGCCAACCCGACCCGACCATTTTACTGGTCTAATTTATACCTTTGTAAAACATGCTTTAGAACACTTTTTTGGGTCAGTAGAATGTATAACAGGTTAAATGATAAATTCAGTGACCTGTACATGGCTCAAATTGAAGACTATCCATTTAATAATGATAAGAGGAATAGATAAGTAAGTGAATCATTCATGTTTCAGATCATCAAAACCAATAACAATTCATTAAAAAAACTTGATTTGTCTTCTTAAAAGAGTTCAAGAAATCAACTTGTTTACTCACCCATCTATAGAAACATTGGCAAAATATCAATATTTGCCTAACAGCCCCCCTGAAAATCAGACCTGCATCAGTTGGGAATTATTATAAAAAAAACTATATTATTTTCTAAAATGAAGGCCGAAAAACACAATAGGTTCATTCCATTTTGAGATAACAGCATACCTTTTTCCTTCCCCCTCCTTTCAATGTGTATGTTTTTCTAGCTTTTGTTTGGCCGTATGCAAATATAGTGCAGTTGTAGCCCTCAAGAACTTCAAAAACTATATATGGAATATACAATGTTAATGAATTTACTAAGTTTTAACTCAGAATAGAAAACAAATTGATCATAGATGGATACTCTAAAGGTGCCAACATATGACTAAAATATCAATGACACAAGAGCAGTACTTAAATTCATATAAAATCACATAGATGGATACTCTAAACATAAAAGAAATATCACAAGTGCGTTCATTTCTATGTCTAGATTACAATTAAATAACATTTACTTTAAAACACACAAAAGCAGCCAATGATAATTGATATGAATAAAGAATAAGTAATGTTAACCTTAACCCGCATACCCAGTACTTTGAGACATAAATTCACGAAAAAGGACCATTCCATCCCAGCCTCTCGATTGCAACCATTATTGAACAACTTTAGCCAAGAACATCACCAAGAAATATCACCAGGATCAGATTTAAGTGTCTCCAAAATGCACCATTATTTACACTCCCTTTATGAAGAATACGCCAAGAAAAGAGCAAGTATTATGACACAGGACCTAAGATAAAATAGCAATCTCAAGACCCCCCAACACTCCAATTGGGATCCATGAACTTGACCCAAACCAAAAGCCGTACTTTTTTACAACACCACCAAGGATAAATTGCAATAATAAAGTGTAAGATATGTCCAAAATGAGCAGCCTAGGACCATTCGAAAAGTGCCCAGTAGGACCCACCACCTATTGCATTACTCATCCACTACAAATTCATATCCTTCACATAATCACACAACATAGAAACACCAGCCAGCATCCTTGCTTGAAAAACTCCACTCTTTTACAGATGAACCTCATCACAGCAATTAAAACACCCCCACTCACCCTATTACATACCACCTCCACCCATGAAAAGAATAAAACACACACACACCCATAAGAAAACCTGCACCCCGAACTGAAATACACAACACCGCCGGACACCAGGATCTTAAAACTCTTTTATTTATATATATGTTTTCCACACAGCAGAATTTAAACCCACATAACACATGCCAAGACTCACCCCCCCCCCGGCAGTTGCGGTATACCGCAAGACACACACACACACCAACATATGTCTCTTTACCCCCCCCCCCCTCCCCACCCATACTATTTAAAGCTGCAATCAGATCTGAAACCCACAAGCCAACTGGGAGTAATCCCATTATATGATTATTCATGTATTGTGGTTAGTTTATGATGACATGCTTTAAAAGGTGATGTTTATGATGACATGCTTCAATGTAAAGGTATGTCCCAACCTAAAATTTACCAGTTTTTGCAGGCTATATCTTTATTTTGCATTAGGTATAAATTTTTTCATGAGAAGTGACTTTTTTTTTCTAGCCATCAGCCTTCCTTTGTTTCTAAACAGCCTACCCACCTATTTTGACACATCCATCTAAAAAACAGTCCATGAGAAGTGCCTTTTTTCTTTCCTTTGTTTCTAAACAGTCTACCCACCCACGTTGATGAAAAAACAGACCATGAGAAGTGGCTTTAGACCGTAGCTACTTTTCACATAAGCTCATAAATGGAACTGATATCATGTCTAAACAGATTTCTTCCACAGATGTATTTGGTTATAAAGAATTCAAGTAATGATTCTTTAAGCCTTGTATTGAACTGATCTGAAATATTAAAGATCAAATCCATAGCTACTTTTCACATAAATTCTGAACACAGTTTGAACTGATAGCATGTCTAAACACCACCTAATCAATAGCAAATGCAATAGTTTGAATTCACATCACTTTTTTATGGAGAAAGTGATGCTTATAGACTTCCTACCTTTAAAACACATGCATTTAAAGATGTGAGCTCAGTAAATACAAAATAATAGCCAATGTTATAGACTTCTGTCCAAGATTCGATTAATACCCATTGAGGCTGTTAGATAAAAAGTTGATTAATGCCCATTGAGGTTGTTTGATAAAACCATAAACCGAAGAAAAACATAACCTAAAGGCAGGACAAATATAATACCCAGTGAGGTTGTTTGTTTAATACCCAATGAGTTCAGAAAATACACAATACTTGTACAACTAAATAAAAACATAAACCAGTTAAAAGCTAAAGAAAAATACAAAGGATATGTGTAACATCAGCTGTTTGATGAAACCGTCTGATTTGTGATAAGGAGCAGGTTCATTTGAGATAAAACTATTTAACCAAGGAGAAGGAGCAGGTGTGATAAAACCCTTTAAAAAAAACTATTAAACCAAGATAAGGAGCAGGTTTGATAAAACCATTTAAATCTTATTTGTGATAAAACCATTTAACCAAGGAGTCACATAAGGAGTAGGTTTGATGATAAGGAGCAGATTTATCTCATTTGTTTGTTTGATAAGGACCACGTTTAAAAAAATAAGGAGCATCTAGATTTCTGTTAACAACCAGAGCATCAAAACAACTCTTTGTCCACATTTCTGTTAAAACAATCAAAACAGGTTCACATTCTCAATTTGAAAACATAACTGAGGTCATTCACATTTCACAACTTAAACATAACTAAGCATAGCATTTAAAAACTAACTTAACATAAATCTGAGCTAAGCAAAAAAGATCCAAACTCTCAAGATTTGCCTAACATTAGTCGAGATGAAGTTCACTTACGATTCTGGGATGAACTTACGATTTAGGATGAACTTCAATTGCGATCTAAAACACGGTTTATCATCATCAAACAAACAAACAAGTCACAATTAGATTCATAAAACACAATGTATCATCAGTTTAGGGCTGTGATTTCAAATTGGGAACCGTACCTGTGATTTCAAATTGATGAACTTGGGATGAACTTGCGATTTCAAACAATTGTATCTATACCATGTCTGCGATTTCAAAATTTAATTGCTATTTAATGCGATCAATTCCTTGGTGTCAGATTCAGGAACACCCTCAGCAATAATAGCCACAACTCTGATTGTGGGCTGTTTGAGAGCAAGATTGGATGAAGCAGCAGATGGAGATGGTAAAACCTAATGGAGCTTCAAAACCAATATTAGATAAATCGGATGGAGCTTCAAAACCATAATCATAATAACAACAAAATTAAAAGATTTACCTCAAATCGGTTTTGTAGATGTAGATAAATAACCTGCAGGAAGAAGAGCAGAGATCCATGGAGGATTTGAATTTCAAATCTTTCTCTGAACTAATAAGGACGATGAATGTGGTTTAGGTTTCTAAATTTCCAAATGAGAGGAGCAATCCGCGTGAAAAAATACCAGAGAAAAGATCCTGCATCGTTGGATTAGGTTTCCAAATGAGAGGAACCGTCCAATTTGTGTTTCTTCACCATCATAGTCGGATTAGGCATTCTGTGTAAAAGTATAGGAAAGACTGATCTCTGAACTCTTACTTGAAATAGGGTTTACTTTGAAAGGGTATCCCTGCAGCTCTGGGTTACTTTGAAAGCAAACTGAATTTACCCTAAAAAGGGAGATTCGCCTGCAAGATTTTTGTTTTGTTTTTGAAAAAGCTCGCAGGTTCAAAAAGTCAAGAGAGAAGAAAGGTCTTAGCTTTGAAAGCATACTGCATTCACACTCAAAATAGAAAAAAAGGTCCGGTTCTTTATAATCCTCTTCCGGTTTAAGACCACATTGAGTGAAGAAAGGGTTGCAATGCATTATTGTGTTGTACATTGTGCTTGGTGAGTTATACGCGTCTTAATTTTAAGACGCCTATATTACGAAAATGCCATTTTGATCAATATGTATTATATAGTAGAATAGATATAGGGAGAGGATCATTTGAGAACCAATTTGATTGAGAACTAAAAAGAACTAATTTGAGCCACAAGTTTATTTACATGTATCCCCACTCCCATGAATTGCAATGGTCCCCTCCTGGAATTTGTGGTTGAGATTTATTTCTCAAAAGTTCTCAAAAGAATATATATATATATATATATATATATATATATATATGAGAGAGAGAGAGAGAGAGAGGGAGATAAGATCTTTTGAGAACCAATAAATATTGTGAGAACCGCAAGAACAAATATGAGTCACACATTTCAACCATCTTTTAAAATAGATGGTCCAGATTAATTTGAATTTATTTAAGTTAAATTAAAATTTAAAAATCTATTAAATATATAGAAAAGGGCATTTAATTAATTTTATATTTAAATTGAGATAAAGTGATAAGGTGATGTGACATAAATATCTACTTTCCCTCCTTCATTTTATATCGTTAATAATTTTTTTATACGATAATAATTTTATAAAAATAATTGCACCATTAAATATGACGTTTTTAATCTTTAATTTGGTTATAGTCTCGCTATTTTTTTATATAATTTTTTTCCGTATTTTTTTAATGTATTTTGTTACATGTAGGTAACGAACAATTACACATTTGTAGCCACAAAATACATTTGCGTAACGAACAATTACACGTATGTAAAATGTTAAAAAAATATAAATATTTAAATTTCTTTCTCATTGATCACTATATCATATTTTTTTCTCTCTCATTTTCCGTAAACACATTATATATCAGGTAAATGCCCAAATAGATTTTTTGCAAACACATTTTCTTGCTACAACCACGTAGCTGGTTCTTACAAACCTAAAGCATTGTGTAACAAAAATGTAAACAAGTATTTACATGGTTGCATTCTCGTAGGCATCTGTTACATAGTTGTTGTTGTCTATATTGCATGATCATAGGCATCTGTTACATAGTTGCACCTTCTTACATATACGTTACATTTCCATAACAGAGTCTTACCAACTAGTAGTAACAAGTTACCACCTGTCAAAAAGTGAAACCATGATAATACTACCACCAAAACAATACCAAGATCTATTTTTTTTGCAAGAACCAAAAACAATATAAAAAAGGATATCAAAATTATAAACAACAAGATCTTAAAATTAACAATTTTTTGCATGCATGTTGTTACATGTATGCAACGAACATTTACGTATGGGTAACGATCAGTTATATATATGTTTTTACACTAATAAAAGGGTGTATTCGGTTATTGCTACATAAATGCACATAATGTTACACACTTGTATCATGGTCTTGCTACATGAATGCAACGAGTTCTTACATATTTGAATCATGTGTAACAAACATGTAAACATGTTCTTACACTAATAATAGGGTGTAGGTTGTTATTAAACTGGTGAAAACATTCTTACACGTAAGAGTCAGTAAGAAAAAAATGAAAAAGGAATCGGTAATGAGGAAATCCAAGAATGCTGAATTAAATGGTGTATAAAAGAAGTAAAAGAAATGTTCAATCTCACGAACAATCAGGTATAATTAAAGTAGGATTGAATCTTGTTCCATATATGTTACATATCACTGCACGCTCGTAGGTATATATTACATGATTGTCAATATATTGCATGCTCGTATGTATTTGTTACATGGTTGCATCTTGTTACACATATTTAGCTATTCACTATAGAAAACTTACTAACAAGTAGTAAAATAGTAGTGTGTTGCATCTGCACATAATGTTACACACTTGTATCAGATTCTTGTTACACCAATGCAGTGAGTTCTTACAAACGTGAAGCGTGGTGTAACAAACATGTAAATAGGTTTTTACACTAATAAAAAGATCTTTGGGTTGTTGTTAAATTGGTGCAAACGTACTTACACATAGGAGTCAATAAGAATAATATGAAAAAAGGATTGGTAATGAGGAAATCCAAGAATACAAAATTAAAGGGTGTATAAAATAAGCAAAATAATGTCACACCCCAACCGACGGTGGAAGATGTCGGGGCGCGATGATTGTCCAGATGCACACAACACGATTTAATGTTGCGATATTCTTAATCAACCCATTTCATAAAACATAAGTAATCGATACAATACATGATATAAATAAACAACAACAAATCAAATTAACTTTATTAATTAGGTCACACTAAGTCCACATACGTTCCTATAGTGTCAACAGCAAGAAGTCATCAACTAACATAAATAAGGAGGCATAAAGGTTTTTCACAGTTAATGTCACACGAGTATGAGTATGAGTATGAGTATGAGTATGAGTATGAGTATGAGTATGAGTATGAGTCCAACCACAACACAACATAAATAAGCACACAAGTTCACATACCAAATCACAAATAACAACATAGAGTTCGCATGAAGTTTTCGAGTAAAGAATATCGAGTAAGGGTTTTGAATACGATACATGTTGCACCCCAAAACATTGAAATGAAAGAGGGGCTATGAATACTCACCTGATACGGAGACACAGTCTGATTGAATGACACCACGAATGAGGGAAGATAGACTCGATGAGAATCTTGACGACTAGAAGAGATAGAGGGAGAATAAATAAATAATTAATTAAATGGTTAAATAGTTTAAATTTCACGACACGACCGACTCGACAACTCGTTGGTGATTTGGTAAGGCGATACGTACGATATGGATCCAAATCTAAACTAAAGGTAAGGTCACTGGTCCTAATTTGACTATTTATATGAAAGTCAAACATGGTCAAACATAGTCAAACATGAGTCAACATGTCAAACATAAGCAAACATAAGTCAACATGGTCAAACATAGGCAAACATAAGTCAACGTGGTTAAACATAGGCAAACATAAGTCAACGTGGTTAATCATGAGCATAATCCTAGGAATTAGAACATGGTGAAGTTAGGCTTAACATGCGTATTCTAACTCTAATCAATATAAATCAGGAGGCATAAAGGTTTAGCTACTTCTAACATGGACCTAATCATTTAACATCATCACACCAAAACATGGCGCGAGTCAAGTTATTATTTTAGGCGTAAATGACGTAACTCTAAACATATCTAATCATACGAAGAGTATAACTAAACATTTCATGGCAAGAGGGCTGATTTGATCATAATATTCATATATCTAATCATTCAGTTTGGAGCATGGCATAAATCTAGTCATCTAGAACATACAAATCTATCCATAATGTTCAAACACAAAGATTTAATCTAGATGATAAGCAATTTATAGATCTAGTCCTCTTAGGTCCTAAAAGTACCAACTTGATGATCATAACATAAAGATCTAGTCCAAAATACCAAACATGAGGTAGATCAAGCCATTTTGAAACATAAAAATATGAACTTGATGGACAAATTTCTAGTTCTAGGTCAAATACGCATGCATAAAGTAGATCTAAGCATTTCAAAGCATAAAGATGCAATCTTGGTGACTAATTCCATAGATCCACACTTAGATAGCATATATAACAAATATCTCATCAAATCCTAACATAAAAACCAAGTCTTGAAAGGCAAAACCCTAGATCTACACATGCTAATCATCAAGAACATGGATTTAAGCAAGATCAATCATAAAGCTTAAATCTTGAATCAATTTCATACATGGATCTTCATGATTTAACATTTATGACATGAATCTAACCTAGAATCATGTTAAAGTTCAGATCTTGATCAATACATAGCAAGAAAACAAGAGGGTAGAAGCATAAATGGAGGGAAACGCACCAAACGATGAAAACCGACACTAATCTTTGCTTGATTTCATAACTTAGGAGCTTACAATCTTCAAGAACCTTAGCCTTAGCCTTCCATAGCCGTTTTTAGGGTTTTTAGAGAGGTTAGGAGGGGATAAATGGGGGCTGGAATGAGATAATGAGCTTAAATACCCGTCTGCTAGGGTTTAGCTGGAAAACCACCAGCAAGCGTATCGCCTGGGAGCCTAGGGAGTTCCAGGCGATACGCCTGGAGCCTCCTGGACGGCTCCTTGGCTTTTCGCTTCGTTTCGTGATCCAGTTTTGCCGTTTTTCGATGTTTTCGAGTCCCGTTTTCTCCCAAATCACCCAAATAATGGTCCCATCATGTTCATTACATTAAATCCACTCAAAATGATAACAAATATGTCACGTAACACAATCGGGTGCGCAAAATAGGTCAAAACATGTAATTTTGGTCGGTTTTGGCGTACGTATCGATTTTGGACAATTCACCAACGATTCGCGATTCAATCAAATGTGTAATGACTCATGACATGATAATTGATTATTACACTCATAAAATTGTTGAATTTGATATATGATGTCCAAATCCGAGATTCCCGGTAAACAACAGATCGTGAACCGAAATCGCGTAAAAACCTGAAATTGCTTTACTTTCAATTCGAGACATCCAATTTGATTCCAATTGATTGAAATTAAGTATTCGGTTTTGAAAATCGATTATAAATCATTTAGATTTACCAATTGGGTGTAATCACCTGAAAATTCTTCCGGTTTTCAATAATTTACAAATCGGTAAATCGGGTATATTCAAAACGGGTCGGATTTCTCAATCGGATATTTTCCAAATGTTACAGTCTCCCCTACTTTAGGGAATTTCGTCCCGAAATTAGAAAAGACTCAAAATTTTTGAGCAAATTAAAAGAGTTTACCAATTTAACGCATTTGAAATTTTGAAACCAATCATAGAGTCGACATAAGAGATTTCACCGAAGGTAGAAATATATTTTCGATTACTGAATTAATTATATCGGCACCAAAATCATTACCTGGCCGCAAGGGTTAGGTTTAGAATGGTGGCCGAGGAGAATAGTGATACAACCGATGATCAGAGACATAATCCACACACACACACAATTCTCGGTCTGACTCACAATGCACCCTAAAGGAATTACCGATGCTTATATATAGGGTGTACCGCAGCTAACCCACCACATCTTTAATACCCTTAGTGAGTACTGTTTGTCTTTGTAGAACATCCTATTCTACATCACCAATATCCAACAACTGAGCATGATACGACAACATAGGGCGACCAATAGAAACTGAAATACGTCAGAAGAATACACCACAACAAGTCCAGTCACGACCAAGAGACTAACCATAGGTAATGGACTAAAGTCTCCCCTACTTTAGGGACGAGACCGGGGGGTTTAGGAGACTCAGGTGAGGAATAGGTGCAACATGAATTTCTTCAAAGTATCCCAACTCAAACGCATAGATTTCACGTAGATTCACATAGATTCACATTGATCATATAGATTTAACCAACACCAAAATCGATAATAATGATAAACAAAGAATTGGAGCTTCAGACTTCTTTATCCAAACAAGGTGTCAAGTTCTGGTGAACCAAATGGGTAGCGACCCACATCCGGTTTACCTTACAAGACACGATACCTGGACAGAATCCGAATCAACCCTCGCTAAAACCTAAGACCTATACCCCACAACCAATATCGATCGTATGCTAAGCTAGCATCACACACAATCGTAGGTAGTAGCGCGTATGAGTCCCTGATTTAGCAAGGGTAGAGTAATGATCGGCACTCGAATTTACGATATGCAACCGAACAATTCAAGTGATGAGCACCAAAAAGGCTTGAAACCAATGATACCAAAAGAAATCGAGTCCCACGAATTGAGCGGAAAACCACGCATTGGATGCCATGACCTGATTAGTACTCTTTCGGGTGTCACGACTAGCGTAATCCGAACGGTACGTTTCAGAACAACATGCCTCCGCTGACTTGGAATAAACCGCATGGTTCGTGGTGTATGAATTCGGTGACACGAATTGAATTACATGATCCGAGGTGCATGAATTTGATAACATAAACCGGACAACATGTCCCGAAATGCATGTATTGATAACGTGAATCGAACGGCATGTCTCGAAATACATGTACCGATAGCTGGAACCGAACAACATGCTTCGAAATACATGCATTGATAACATGAACTGAACATCATAACTCGAAATTCATGTACCCGATGTTATAGACCGGATAGCATGACACGAGATATATGAGCCCGATAACATGAATCGAATAGCATGACTCGAAATACATGAGCTCGATAACACTAATCGAATAGCATGACTCGAAATACATGAGCTCGATAACACTAATCGAATAGCATGACTCGAAATACATGAGCTCGATAAACACTAATCGAATAGCATGGCTCGAAGGACATCAGCCCGATAACACGAATCAGATAGCATGACTCGAAGTACATGGGTCCTATAACATAAATCGTCTATCATGCCTCGAAATACATGAACTCAATAACACGTACCGAAAACATAACTTAAAATGCGAGAATCCTAATAGCATAAATCGAATATCATAACTTGAAATGCGAGAAACCTGATAACATAAATATACCTTAAAATGAGAATAACTTGATTAATAGTGATTACCGGTCACATCCACCCATAGTACCCGCCAGATGAGGCCAAAGATTTAGAGTCAAAATGAAACACCACAAGAAATAGATTAATGAACCAACGAACAATCACATAATGATAGCGTGAAGAAAGACTGAACCACAATCGAAACAAACTTCGAAGTCATGCAACAAACGAGAGTCGAATCGTAGGATCGAATCCGTGAAACTATGGACATCAAGTCTAAAATTAGACTCATAAGTCAATGGTAAAGCAATGCCAGGAAAAATCTGGGGTAGAAACGACACAGATTGGTTCCATAAACCGACTATTGAGTAAATCAAGAGTCGATTTCATGAACCGAACTAGACGAAACACCCCGCAGTTTCTTGTCTGAATATAAGCGAGTTCCCCCGTGATAGAGGCCAAGGATGAGAAATGAGCAATTTCATATATCGCCTATGAGGGCGATCACGAATTTGGCAAAGGGATGCGAAGTGCCGGTTGAAACATGGAGTTCAGAACCAAACACTTTCGCAAATCAGGTAAAAAAAACAAAAGCCGAGACGCAAGAAAGACACAAATTGAGGAGGGTTAACACAATGGACAAGGCAAAAACCCATACGGAAGAAATGGTTGCGCAGAGGCTAACGCTTTTCCGAGGGTTAGAGACGATAAGGTGACTGACAACTGGAGTCGCACGGGCATAAGGGCAATGTGAAAGTCGATTTCGTGAACGGGAGGAAGACCCGCTGTATCTGCGGATGTCTCCGATTCCCATTTCATTATGATGAACTTCCACAAATTTTTTTTTTGGGTCCTAAATGTATGCGCTCCGTACACAAGTAATTGTGGACATGAGCCCACATACTGGTTTATCGCCAAGGATTGCCGGAATCCGAGTGTCCAGCGAGGTACGAATGATTTCCTTGAAGCACAATGGTAACTGAAATATAACTTTGGGGGTACGCAGAGATGAGAGGGGGAAAGGATCAGATGAAGCTGACGGTGAACAATGCTGGAGAACGAACATCAACGAGTTTGGTCGCAAGGCAGACATAACTCAATGGTCATTAAGACCAAACTTTGAACAAATAGGCTGGATAACGATACGTGTATAAGGTTATCTACTCGAAAGGTCGTAAAATCATAAACTCATACACATGCAATCCCGTAAACATGTGGACTTGTAAACTCATAAATTCCCAAACGGGTAGACTCCCCGACACACATACCTAAGATACACGAGATGTATCAAACGAATGTATTTCAAAATGGTTAATTTGAAACTTTTAACAACACAGAAGAGTCATGTGCGTGTGGGTTCATAACCCGCTTATGTGCCCGCTTGTCTGCATGTATATGTGTAATCCCGTAACCACGCAACATGTAAACTTGTGAACCCATCAACGAGAATTTACCTAACGTACACATAACGATAATGATCATATAAGGGATAAAAGATTCTGAAATCCAACCGAGACAACACATAATCAAGTACATAAATGCGTAAGGGAATAGAATAATAAAGTTTCAAACAATATCAGAATAAAGGAAGTCACTACATAGGTAGTCAACGACTTCAAATGATTACAAGGCAGCAACCTACGACTCATCAAACAACATACGAGCGGGAAGATCCGGCATGAGGTCCACTGATAGCATTGTCGTTGATGGCAACGTTTACGGTAGCTAACAGTGGACGCGCCAGAGGAGTAAGATCAGGGGCACCATAGCGATAGCATTCATAGGTGGAGACAAGGGCAGTCTAGCAAACAACAAAGGCTCGAGCAGACATAGGCACCACAGGTTGAGGCTGAGCTTGAGCTGGCTGGTGACTGGTGCTCCTGAGATAGATGAATCAGTGGCGGATGCCCTTATGATGACCGAGAAGGCCACAGTTTTGTGCATTGCCAACATGGAAGGTGGGTAGGGTAATGATGGTTGCACCGATTGCATAAAGGGTTTAGTCCCAAGTAGGGCTTCTTAGCTTTCGGCGTAAAGGGGATACTTTGAACAATGAGAGGTGTGGGGACAGCAACATCAAGTGGAACATCATGAGTTGTTGTCCTGGTATAGGTTAGCCTTCCACTTCTTCTTGCTGACTCTGGTAGAAGAGGACCCAACACCCGAGTTTCCTTGCGTTAGATATGTAGGGTTCCCAGAGTCCTTGCACTTAGAAGAATCGCACGCCTTATGGCGTTTGAAAGGATAGGCGGGTTCTGAGGCAGTAGCATTGGCATAGAGAGCTTGTTAGGTTAAATCAGGGAGGACAACAGTCACTTAACATACAAGCACTCGAGCCACTAGACGGTTGAGGCGAAGAATACAACGATTCAAGCAAAGAAAAGAGGAGGAATCAATCATGAGGCAATGGGTACATCATGGTGAGTGACCGATTTGAAATCATGAGACAACTGATTTTGATAAATCATAGAATACCGAGAATCATAAGAGAAAACCATAAAACCATCGATATATAAAACGAGAAATTAGATTGAAATCCATTTAGGTCATAAAAGGTTAAGTGTGTGATAGTGAGATGGTGTAACTCAGATTATCATAGGTTATTGAAAATGTTACATACACCGCGTAAAACACGAAATCGAATGATATTTTGAAAAACATACGGAATGGCCCTCATTTCCCGAGTGGGAAACTACAACCGTGACAAAACAGAGTAAGATCCTAGTGTTCGACATGCTTTGGCCTAATAGGTTTCGGTACTCTCATCAGGGCATCCCAGGTAAGCGTCCGGATCCGTCAACTCAAATTTGTACGCAACACTTTTCCAGTTAGAGACCCCAACTACCGGTGCTTCCACCCTTACAGTTACTACATGTTAATCACTAAGGCCCCGTGTCCGACGAGATCATAAAATCGAAAATCAACATCCTAAATGGTACGTAAGGCACCATTTCTAAGGAAGGAGGCTAAGAAGCCTCAAGTGATTGGTGTATGAGTGCGTGCTAAGCGATAAGGGCAAAATTAAACAGGCATGATTAAGAAGCAATTATAGGACATATAAATCATATAGGCATGCTATGCATGAGGCTCTCATGCAAGACACCTAAGGCATAAGTCTAGGTCAAGCCGGTTCTAATAACCTAGATCCCTACAGCCGTGGCTCTGATACCAATCTGTCACACCCCAACCGACGGCGGAAGATGTCGGGGCGCGATGATTGTTCAGATGCACACAACACTATTTAATGTTGCGATATTCTTAATCAACCCATTTCATAAAACATAAGTAATCGATACAATACATGATATAAATAAACAACAACAAATCAAATTAACTTTATTAATTAGGTCACACTAAGTCCACATGCGTTCCTATAGTGTCAACAGCAAGAAGTCATCAACTAACAGCGAGTCCTGCAACATGTATAAAATAAAGGTCAACTAAAAATAGTTGGTGAGTAAACATATGTCAGGACCGATTTCACATCAAGAATCCCGATCTTGAGCAAGAACAAATGTGAGATGAAGGAGACGGGATGATGAGAATCAAAGATAATAAATGACAAGAAATGACAGATCAAACGATTCATTGATTATTGCTGAATGATTACAACGAACCGAAAGATTACAAACTCGTCATTGGAAATCCATGGTCACATTGGGTTGAGCTCAAACCCAATGTGTGACTCTCTCTCTAGAAAAATGATAGCTCACATCACTCATTATTCATCCATTATTCATCATTTTTCTAATGAAGCTATCCCTTCCTATTTATAGAGAGCCCATGTGCTCACTAGCCCACTAACTAGCTAACACACATACAAATGAGCAAATACAAATAAACAAATGACATAATTATTATTAATTAAATCAAAGATGATTTAATTAATATGAAGCCTGACTCGCTCGAACCGAACTTCCGTTGACTTTTACGTTGACCGTTGACTCGAACAGTTGACTTTTCAGAAAACGTCTTCGGTCCAAACTTGCAAGCCTCGAGCATCACAACCCGCGTCTCTGAATCAAATCACAATGGATTCTTCAACCGAATTATTCGAGAATAGATTTGATGGCGTCAGTCACACTTATTAAAAGTTCCAACAATTCCCCCTTGACTGACGCTGTCAAATCTGTCATACTGGTGAAGAACCGCTCTGTCGTGCATCTTCAAAGAAAAACTGATAAACCTGAATCTTTCTGTTGTAAAGGTTCCCCCTTTGAATAAGCTTCTTCTGTTCTTGTTGCTCCAGTTGAGATCCAAGTGCTGCAGTTCACTCGGTTCACACGGTCGGGTACAATACTAAGAATGCTGAACATTGGAGTCAAAGCCACAACAAACCGAATCAGATAAACCAATCAATCACTGAAAATGCTACAACTTCAGATAATCCACCCGATAATCCAAATCCATGAAAGTTCCCCCTTTTCTCTAGATCCCTCTGAAAACATCCGATGCGGAAGCGGAAAATCAGATGCAGAGAGTGGAACCGTTCCACTCAGTTCCGAAGAGAAAACGGTATTCAAATCCTGAAATCGGACAATCTTGCGAAAAACCGGAAGCCGGGTGCTGATAGTTGTGAATGATCCATAAATACTGAACTTGTTCCGCGTGACTGGGTTGGATGCAAAAATAATGTCAAATCGGTGAAAATCTGAGATCCCGAGCGTAAACGCAAAATTTATTCATAACCGGAGTCTTCGTAATTTTGGGCGAAGAAAATCGAGCTCGGAAAAATATTCCGTGAAGAATTTTGAGTTAAACGGTGCAATTTGGAATGAATCTGAGAAGACCGTAAAATTTTATTCAAGTAACGGCCTTCCGTTAGAGATTTAACGGAATATTCCAATATTTAACTGAGATTCCAGTTAATTCGGTTAGATGACATCAGCGCTGCATCAGCTAAACAACTTGGAGTGAGACATAACGAAACAGTCACAAACTTAACCGAGAAGCGAAACCAATCCGTCAGTGGTCGTTAGCTAACGTGGTCTTGACGTCAACAAAAACTAGAAACCCGGTCGAAATATGGCGGAATAAATCCATGACCACTAAAATATTTCCAAAAATTCCGTTGCGGCGTTATCTCGTTATTCTCGTAAAACACTGATGAGAAATACCCCGTATTTAGCGAAAAATACTGAAAATAAATTAATGAAATTAAATCCCTAAAAAAATAACCATGATCCATGTGTAATTAATCTGACCAATCAGATTTAAGCATAAAATCTCATCCAACGGTGGCAAAAAATAGGGATCAATGGTGTAGATTGCGACCTGGATCTTAATCCGTGTGGAGGAAGCTTCATCCAATCAGAAAGAAGCATAAAGTTAATCCTACGGTTCAGATTAAATGGGTTTTAAGGGACCAGATGAGGGATTCGGTTGCTGATCCATGTGAGTGGTTGCCGACCAATCAGGTGCGCACAACACCACAGCCTCCAATGGCTTTCTTCTCCAACAGGGCCCACTCGCTTTTGCCACAGCCAATAAGGGATCAACAGCATATTAGAAAGCCGACAAAAATTGATGAGAGATAATTCTCTGTCTACCAATACTAGCTTGACACGTCATCGACGTCAAACACAAGTCGTCTTCTACCTCTCGAAACCCTACCTGGCCGGAAAAATGCATGAGTTCGCCGGAAAAACGTAAAAGAGCCATAACTCACTCAATACTTGACGAAAATTCATGAAAATTATATGCCTGAACTCGTTATGCGATCCTCTATCCATCTAGACGATCGAATCTCACTGAATAACACCCGAAACCTAGATGACGTGTTCAGTCGAGATCGCCAACTTATTTGAGGTCACCAAGGCTTATTCGAGATCGCCAAGCCATATACGAGGTCGCCAAGATCATGCGAGGTCGCCTAACCGTTCAAGATCGCCAACCTTTATTGAAAACGCCAAGAACAAGATGAAATCGCCAAGATTAACTCGAAATCGCCAAGAGCAAACCGAGTCGCCAAGCACATCTTCAAGTTCAGCGAAGTCGCCAAGAACACCTTCAATAAACCCAGAAAAAATGAAGAACACACTTGATGAACACAGCACTTTGATCCTTGAATCTGTCATGAAAATAAACGGAAACAAGCAATTCTTGACACAAATCTATTATAGAACATGTTATGGCCACTCACACATCCCAAACAGCAGCAAGAATCGATTGAATCTGTCCTAAATTCTGGAAATCCTCAAGAACACGAAGAACACCGTGAAACACACACTAGTGTGTGTTTTTCCAGATCTATCAAATCTGTTGCGAATCAGGCGAAACCGATGCTTCCATTGGATCCGGAACGCATTTTCCATCAAGATTCATACTTTATTTCATCCCAAAACACTGATTTTAGCACCAAAAACTCAGAATCAATGCTAAAAAATCTTCAAAACCCCAAAAACGGGAAAACTTTAACAGCTTCGTTTTTCAGCCTCAGATCTCGGATTTCTTCACTGATTTGAACATATGGAGCATGAAATCATATCTAAATGAACCCAATAACAAGAATCTATCATCAGATTCATCCAGAAATCATCAATCAGCTCCAAAAATAAGAAAAAGTAGAAAAAATCTCCAAAGTGGGTATACCAATCTGCACTTCATTCAAGCTCAAAATCAAGATCCGAGTGATCAGATTCATCGTGAGATGAAATCTGATCGGTACCCGCTCTGATACCATTTGTCAGGACCAATTTCACATCAAGAATCCCAATCTTGAGCAAGAACAAATGTGAGATGAAGGAGACGGGATGATGAGAATCAAAGATAATAAATGACAAGAAATGACAGATCAAACGATTCATTGATTATTGCTGAATGATTACAACGAACTGAAAGATTACAAACTCGTCATTGGAAATCCATGGTCACATTGGGTTGAGCTCAAACCCAATGTGTGACTCTCTCTCTAGAAAAATGATAGCTCACGTCACTCATTATTCATCCATTATTCATCATCTTTCTAATGAAGCTATCCCTTCCTATTTATAGAGAGCCCATGTGCTCACTAGCCCACTAACTAGCTAACACACATACAAATGAGCAAATACAAATAAACAAATGACATAATTATTATTAATTAAATCAAAGATGATTTAATTAATATGAAGCCTGACTCGCTCGAACCGAACTTCCGTTGACTTTTACGTTGACCGTTGACTCGAACAGTTGACTTTTCAGAAAACGTCTTCGGTCCAAACTTGCAAGCCTCGAGCATCACAACCCGCGTCTCTGAATCAAATCACAATGGATTCTTCAACCGAATTATTCGAGAATAGATTTGATGGCGTCAGTCACACTTATTAAAAGTTCCAACACATGCGCTACAGGCGATTACCCAAACGTAGGAGAGGTGATAACCTCTCAAACCTTAGAAGGTATACTAGATACCTTGAACGGAGGAGAGATGGCCAGTCTCTAACTTAGGAGAAATACTTCCCTGACTTCATGAATCCAATGTCTGTTATATGTTTTCATTCAAATGCCTCAACCAAAACAGTCAGTAGTTTTATAAAAAATGATAAAAATGAGTTAAGAAGACAAAAAGAAAATAGGAATACTTGATAATAAAAAATACGCGACGAATACCTTGATCAATTTTCTAATTAGGAGACATACCTAAGATGTAGCATCCTAGGATACTAAACTTACATAAAATAAGCTTTCAAATGAATCGCGTTCCATGGTCTTGGTAATAACTCTCCTTCCATGTTGGCAAGCCAATATGCCCCCTTAGCTGCCTCTGAATCAATCAAATAGGGACCTTCCCATTTAGGGGCTAACTTACCATCCCCTGGATTCGTCGTGTTCTGGAATGCTTTCCTTAGAACCAAGTCTCCTACCCTGAATCTTCGAATCCTCACATGTTGATTGTAGGTTTTAGAGATTCTTTGTTGATATGCGGCCATTCTCCAAGCAGCTTGTTCTCGTAACTCATCCACGGTGTCAAGGTCATTAGCCAGGGATTAGTTATTTGCATCCTGGGTTTGGCTGATAACCCTGAATGTTGGGACCACCATTTCTGTCGGAATGACTGCTTATGTGCCAAAGACCAAGGAAAATGGGGTCTGGCCTGTGGCATTCTTGGATGTAGTTCTATCAGCCCACAATGCTAATGGTAGTTCTTCTTCTCTTTTTCCCTTCTTCTCTTTGAGCATTTTCTTCAAATTGTTGATAATGATCTTATTGCTAGACTCTGTCTGGCCATTAGCCTGAGGATGCACTAGTGTAGAAGTTATCATTTTTATCCCCCAACTCTCACAGAATCTAGTAGTCCTCTTGCCAATGAACTGAGATCCGTTGTCACACAGTATTTCGGAGGGTATACCAAATCTTGTTATGATTTTCCTCTTGATAAATGAAATGACTTCTTTTTCTCTGACTTGGACATATGCTTCAGCCTCTATCCATTTTGAGAAGTAATCAGTAATTGCTAACATGAAGACTTTACCTCCTGGTGCCCTGGGTAGCTTTCCCACGATGTCCATTCCCCACTTCATAAAGGGCCAGGATGCAGGGATAGGATGCAAGGGTTCAACAGGTTGAAGAGGGATATTTGCGTGTCTCTGGCAAGCATCACATTTGAGGGCAAAGTCCTGGGAATCCTTTCTCAAGGATGGCCAAAAGTAGTCTGTTCTCAGGATATTAGACATTAGGGACCTGCCCCCTGTATGATTTCCACAGTTACCTTCGTGAATGTCTTTGAGTACTTCCTGAGCTTCGTCATCTTCCAAGCATCTCAAATATGTTCCTGCAACAGATTCTTTATACAACTTTCCTTTTATAAGAACGTACCTGGCCATTCTGATTCTAAATGCTCTGGTATCCTTTTCCTCTTTTGGGATGGAACCATTTTGTAGATAGTCTACAATAGGTGTGATCCAAGACGACAGGTTATCGTGGGAACCAGGTTGTTGTGCCTCCTGGGTATCGGATGCCAAGACCCTGCCCCTATGGTCCGTATCTTGTGATATTTCCTATTGGTTGATTGCTGGACTTAATATGTGGATTATGGGGATGTGTATATCTTCCATTTCCTTGAATGTTGACCCGAGATTTGCTAGTGCATCTGCCTCAACATTCTCTTCCATGGGTACTTGCTGTATGTTGAAAGTTTGAAAATCCTGGGATATAGCCCTTAGAACTTCTAGGTACTTGGCCAGTTTCTCCCCTTTCACTACATAAGATCCATTATAATGATTAGCTAAAATTAGGGAGTCGACATATACCTGGATGTTCTGGATCCCACGATGCAAGGCCAATTGCAAACCAGAAATCAGGGCTTCATACTCTGCTTCGTTGTTGGTTGCTTGGAATTCACACCTAACAGCTTGGGGTATCATGTTCCTCTGTGGCAATTTCAGTATGATTCCAAGGCCTGTCCCCCTGACGTTGGATGCCCATCCGTAAATAGGGTCCAACACCCTGAGAATTCTTCTTCCTGCAAGGTCTGGAATTCTTGATCTGCTTCATTCTGAATGTCACTACTGAAATCAGCCACAAAGTCTGCTAAAGCTTGTGATTTTTTGGCTGTTCTCGCTTCATAAACCAGGTTGTAAGCACTCAGCTTCAAAGACCGTTTTGCCATCCTTCCTGACATCTCATGCTTTCTCAAAACAGACTTTATAAGGTAGTTAGTTTTCACATGTATAGTATGAGTCTCAAAATAATGTCTAAGTTTATTAGAAGCCATACTTAGGGCTAGTATAAGTTTTTCCAAATGTGAATACCTAGATTCAGCGTCAAGAAGACTCTTACTTTGTAATATACTGGGTGTTGTTGACCTTCTGCATCCTTGGTTAGGACTGCACTTACCGTGTTTCTTGAAACTGCAAGGTACAATAATAAAGGCTCCCCTAGATTCGGTTTCATCATGAGGGGTACAGAAGATAGATATGCCTTCAGATCTTGGAATGCTTGCTCATGCCGGGACGTCCATTCAAATTTCTTGTTCTTCCTCAGGATGTCATACAAATCTCGACATCTCTCCGAGGATTTAGAAATAAACCTATTCAAGGCTGCAACCCGGCCTGTCAGCCTTTGTACATCTTTGGTTGATTCGGGTGACTTGAGGTTCATGATTGCATGAATTTGTTCTGGACTAGCTTCGATTCCTCTTTTGGTCACCATGTAACCTAGGAATTTGCCAGCACCCACTCCAAAATGACATTTCTCTGGATTCAGTTTCATATTGTACTTGCCCAAAATGTCAAAAGATTCTTTAACATCTTGAACATGAGTGCTGACATTCAGGGACTTTACCACCATATTGTCTATATATACCTCCATAGTTTCTCCCAGCTTTTCTTTGAACATCATATTCACCAATCTTTGATAGGTCGCCCCTGCATTTTTCAATCCAAAGGGCATAACAATATAACAATAAATACCTGTAGGTGTAATGAGTGATGTATCCTCCTGATCGCTCGGCTCCATCTGAATCTGTTAAAATCCTGAGGTAGCATCCATGAATCTTTTTTGATGCACGAGCATACTTTCTTCTCTTCATCATCCTCGTCTTCACCCTGATCGACCCTGTTAACCCTTGGATTATCGGGTTTGGAATAGGGTTTGGGCCTCTAGGACCTAGGATGCGTTGGTTCTGATTTCCTGTTAGAGGAACCGTATCCTGGGGCAACGTTCACTCTTTCCTGTATTTTCTTGTCCTCTTCAAGCCTGATAAATCGTAGGGTCTTTAGGACATGCACGATTCAGGTATGTATAATCCACACAGACCCTCCATTTGCCATTTTTCTTTTCCACTACTACCACGTTGGCCAACCATCTTGGGAACTTAACTTCCCTCATCATCTTGTTCTTCAATAGACGGTCCACCTCTTCTTGGATTATCACATACTTCTCAGGAGCATACTTTCTTCTCTTTTGATGCACGGGCCTGTAAGAGCATACTTTCATCTTTTTTGATGCACGAGCATACTTTCTTCTCTTCATCATCCTCGTCTTCACCCTGATCGACCCTGTTAACCCTTGGATTATCGGGTTTGGAATAGGGTTTGGGCCTCTAGGACCTAGGATGCGTTGGTTCTGATTTCCTGTTAGAGGAACCGTATCCTGGGGCAACGTTCACTCTTTCCTGTATTTTCTTGTCCTCTTCAAGCCTGATAAATCGTAGGGCCCTATGCCTTACTTCATCAAGTCTGTGATATGGGTTCATTACAAGATCTTGATAGAAGGGCGAATCTTTCTTGAGACCCATCTTGAATGCCTGGACAGCGGTAGCCATGTCCATGCTGGGGATATCCAAGGTCTCTTTGCCAAACCTGTTTACATAATCCCTGAGAGATTCGTTAGCATTCTAGGTAACCCTGTAAAGATCACTCGTTAGTTTTTCAAAACTGCGACTACAAGAGAACTGGTTATTGAATAAGTTAATTAAATGAGAAAAAGATATGATAGAAAATGGTGGAATACTCAACAACCATTTCAAGGCTGAGCCTGTGAGTGTTGACCTGAAACCTTTACATAGGCATGCCTCCTTCATATCAGGGGGCATGTAGATCACCTCCATTCTCTCCATATACTGAGCCACGTGTTCCCCCAGATCGGTTGTGCCATCGTACAGTTTCATATTGGGAGTCTGGAACCTCTTGGGTATTTCAGCGTCACATATTGGGGAAGGAAACCTTGAAAGTCGATGACTCGACGGTGCTACTTCAGGGATAGGTTGGACCACTCCAAGAACACTCGAGATCATCTCTTTCAATTTTTTTTAGTTCCCTTGCCACTTCTGGACTTAGACCTGCGTCCTGCACAGATTCATTAGTATGAGCATTAAGATTAGGAGTCCCAGGTATGTTACCAGCATCCTGAGTAGTGGTGCCCCCATGATT
This sequence comes from Deinandra increscens subsp. villosa, assembly GCA_039602395.1. NCBI lineage: Eukaryota > Viridiplantae > Streptophyta > Magnoliopsida > Asterales > Asteraceae > Deinandra > Deinandra increscens. The sequence continues at coordinate 54,026,719 of JBCNJP010000007.1, read as the reverse complement.
CGCGGCAGACTCTCTGAATGTAGACATCCTGGGTCTGTCAGCCAAGGTACTATAAGCAGTAGAAAATGCAGGCCTTGGATCTACGATTTGAATGTCATCTGCTAGACTAGATCCATTCCCATGACTGTTGTATTGTAGCCTTCTGGCCTGGACAAGAGACACGGGTGTATGATCCACCCTGTTCATATCTGACCTTAGCCTGGCTACCTCTCCAAACATATCCTGATTCACTTTCTGCTGTTGCTCCATGTACTGTTGTACCTTTGTGAACATGGTAAGGAGCTCATCATTAGAGACCATTACTGGAATGTCTCCACCACGTCCTGGTCCTGTGATACCCTGATTGGTAGCCCTGCTAGTGTTGCGGTTCATAGTAGTGGTTGTTGATGGTGACCCGTGGCGGTGGAGGAAGAAGAATAGTGCAGGTTGTGGTAGAAGTGCTCGCAAGGGAAGTCGCATTCGAGGTACTTGGTTGTGTTGCCATTTTTTATAGATTTTTGTAGAAATCAAGTTAAAAATAAATCTAACAAGAGTTTGGAAAATATTGACACCAATTACCCCTCGGTGGGCGCCAAATTGTTTTGGCTAAAAATTATAAAGCTAAATTCGGTAACCAAATTCGTTTGTGAAGTAAGGTGCCCTGGATGTTCAAATTATAAAATCAAATTTACTTTTCAAAATTTAAGGGTTGAATAGGCTAAATGGAAACCCAAATAGTAATTTCCCTGGATGCATCTAAGAACACCGAGATTTGTAAGGGGGAAAAGCCCTTAACCCTTGGATGTCTCCAAAGCCCTTCAACATATAGGTGGTATCATGAACATAAACAAAAATCCAAGGTACCAATAAGTCAAATGTATAGATGTCTCATATTCAGAGGTCTTGGTCTTAACCTGTCAAAGATCATTAGTAAAATTTAGGGCGAAATCCAGGGTATAACATATAGGATAACAAACTTAGAAATATACTGGGATAAACCCGGGATTCTTGGGACTTAGCCAAATCTGGGGACAAGCCCGTGTTTACTTGGGACTAAGCCAATACCGTGGTCAAGCCCTTATATACTTGGGACCAAGCCATCTTGAATGACATGAAAATGTCAAAACCTTAGTTAACACGTCTGTGTTAAAAACCTTGAGAATCCACCCAGCAGCCTACAATGACAAGATTGTCAGCTACCCATAAGATGGAGTGGTCCAGCCATCTTGAGCATACTGGTGGACAACATGCGCTCCTGGCGAGGGTCGTGCGCTACTAGCGATTACCCAAACTTAGGAGAAGAATCAGCCTTTCAAACCTTAGAAGGTATGCATGATACCCTAAACGTAGGAGAGGTGGCCAGCCTCTAACAGGGGATATACCCAAAATACTTAGGATTCTTAGAATCTACAAAACACTCAATTCTTGGTGAGGGGTGGGTGTTAGCTTAGCTAAAACCACTCTGATGCCTAAGTTAGTATCATGTGATGAAAATAATAAGAACAACAATGATATCAGATCACTATACATACCTTGTATTATTGGGGCAGTGAGGATCATTGGGATTCCAATGGGATTCTCACATAAGGTAAGTTTTGAGATGGATGGCATTCCAGGCTCTTGGCAGAGGTTCTCGTTCCATATTCACTAAGTGATATGCCCCTTTTCCTTCTTCAGAATCGATCAAGTATGGGCCTCCCCATTTAGGTACCAATTTCCCATCGGCTGGATTGGTAGTGTTTTGAAATACCTTTCTCAACACCAAGTCTCCCACTTGAAATCTTCTTAACCTGGTATTCCTGTTGTAAAACTTTGCCACCCTTTGTTGATAAGATGCCATCCGGATTCTGGCCATATCTCTGAGCTCCTCAACTGTTTCGAGATCTTGAAGCAGATTTTGGCTATTGGTTTCAGGATCCTGGCAATTGATCTTGCCTTTAGGTAGCACCATTTCTATGGGAATCACATCCTCATCTCCAAATACCAATGAAAATGGAGTTCGGCCTGTTGCATTCTTGGGTGTTGTCCTGTCTGCCCAAAGAACGAACGGTAGCTCTTCAATCCACTTGCCTTTCTTGGAGCCCAACTTCTTTTTGAGATTGTTGATGATAATCTTATTGTTGGATTTCTCCTGCCCATTAGCTTGAGGGTGGACAGGTGTTGAGGTAATCATTTTTATGCCCCAGCTTGCACAAAAATTCGTTGTTCTCTTGCCGATAAACTGAGAATCGTTGTTGTTTTGGCTAAAAATTACTTAAGCAAAATTAGTAAAACTTGAACCAAATAAGATTGTGAGGTTTGGTGCCTAGGATTAGGATACGAAAAATGTTTATAAAAATCCTGGGACTATAACTTAATTCCAGGGACAAGAGCCGGAATCCGGGGTCAAAATGTAAGTTTAGTTGCGAAATCGATTTAGAAAGTAAATAACACAAATGAAGCCTTAAATGCAAGTAGGAACACCGAGAATTTTACTAGGGAAAAGCCCTTAGCCCTTAGATGTCTCTAAGGCGCCGCTGGCATAAAAACCCCGGGTAACGATAACACACGCTACCAATTTATTGATCACGTAAATGTTTGAGTACAATGTGTATGCAGAGAAATCAGTACGAGAATACAATGAGTAAAGCTCGAATGAGCTGAAAACTAAGTCTAAAAGTCCTATTTATACTCCTAGATCTTCAACAACTTGTCCGATATTTCAGGGATCTCCTCTTTAACGTCTCTTTCAGTTGGTTGACCGAGTTTCCAGCTAACTGACTTTGACCACGTGCGAAATAAGTCTTTAGCTTGTTTTATGCGACCGTTAGTAGACTTCGTCAACCTGTCCTTGATCAGATATAGACACACAAACCGTTAGTAACAATGCCCTAGCATGCAGGGTCATTTCCACATGCTGGGTCATCTATAAAATAAGGGTAAACCTGGGTTATGCACATTTTAGATCATAGAATAAAATAAATGTAAACTTCTCTGTATAAAGTCGACATCCTGGGTCATCACTTTACTATTGACACATTCAGGGTCACCGAACATTACCTGCCAAATTCAGGGTCCTACGATTCCTGGGTCATACCTTCGCCTGGTCTATACCTGTACCCTGGATTACTAGCCGAAGATTTAGGGTATAACAATTGCCCCCAAATTTTCGCAAGTTGTAGATAGAGATTACAGCTGTGAAAATTTCAAACTGAGGTCTAATCCACCCCTATTTCGATCATATCCGTTGATTTAGCATCCACGATGCCACGTCGAGGGTAACTTCCCATCACCTCTGCAACTTCTACCCTCCTTTAAATGCGCCATTAACCTTTCTATTTTCTCACATCAGTTTCTTCGAGAGCAAAGCTTTACATCAACACCTCCGGCCTTCACTCCTTTCCGATCAGGTAATTTTTCCCCTGATTTCTTTCTTTTCTTCTTACGTTGCTATGACTCGTAAGAAAATCCGGTCGGAAACGGTGGCCAAAGAGACCGGGATCGAGGATTTCCTTGACCAGAAGTATCTGCAAGCTCCGGAAACGGAAACCTGCAACTTCTCCGACGCCGACATTACCTGTTTGTTGGCGTCCGGTCTCCTTCCTGACGTTGCCGAGGTTAGGCCCTTTGACAGGAGACTTAGGTCGGATTTCTGTTCCGCAACCTGGGTCTGCTTTCCTTTCACTCCTTTCTCCATCGGGCTTTCATATCCTTTCACTGGGTTAGTGGCTGAATTCTTCGAAGCTACCGGCCTTGCCTACGCCCAGACTCTTCCCATTGCATGGAGAATTTTGGGTATCCTTGACCGCCTGAACATGGAGTTTGATTCCCTGGTTGGGTTGCCTGAGCTGTCCCTGGGCTATGAACTGAAGTCCCATGGCGGCAACCGATACTTGTTAAAGGCTCTGAACAAGGGTACTCAGATGATTCCTCGGGCTTCATACCATGAAGAATGGAAGGGGAGATTCTTCTTTGTGAAGAGGTCGACCATCCCGGGAGGAATGGATCTTCCGATTAGGTGGAGAGTAGAGGGTAGGTCCTCACCTGCATTAGGAATTAGGGTTTCAATTTTTAATATACATGTTTATTGAAAACTGACCTTGAATTTTTCTGTTTTGCAGTGCCTAGCTTAAGTTCCATTGGCCCCGTGAATCCAAGGACGTTCGAAAGGTTCGAGACCTTCTTGACCATCACTGAAGAGGATCACGAGTTCAAGGTTGACCCTGATCAAGTTGCTTCTTCCTGCTCCCATAGCATGTCAAGTTGTAAGTATCCTGGGACCCTGCCTTTTAGACCTAGGATTTTCCCTGGATTCTGCTAACTTTTTATGCTTTTTGTATCTTAGCTGCTGCTGCTGTGAACCTTGAAGAGGTGGATCTGGCCGCCTATCTGCTGAGTGATGATGACTTCCAAGTCCTGGCCACGGTAAAATCCGAGCCTCCATCGGTCCCCAAAGCTCCTCCTTCCAAGACCTCGGGCACCAAGCGCAAAACCAGGGCCACCAGCTCCGCCATATCACTGCAGCCCCTGGAAAACATGGATGCTGCTGGGCTACTTTCACACGCTGAGGCCATCTTTCGCCAAGTAAGTAAATCCTGGGTACCCCTAAATTTCCCTGCATAGTTAGTCTATTCAGAGTTTAAATTGTTAATTAACTTGCCTTTGCATGCAGATTGCTGGGCGATTCTTTGAACTGGTCCAGGCCGCTGAGAGGCGTGCCCAGGATGCTGAATCCTTAGCCAGGAAGGAGGTCGCCACCCTGAAGAAGGACTTGAGCTTGACCAAGATCGTTGCTGATAAGAACCTTGGGCTGGTGCAGGAGCTGGAGAAGAGGGTTGTTGAGGTGCGGGCTGAGCATGAGGCTGCGCTGGTTGCGAAGGGTGATGAGGGTAGGTTGATAGCCCGCATCTCGCTCCTCCAGTGCAGGTTGAAGATGGCGAAAGAGGCTAGGGACCTGGGGTTTCAGAACCCCAATTGGGATGTGTCCGACTGGGCAAACAAGCTGCGCAACTTAGGTGCCACCATCCCCGCAGGGTGTGACCCTGAAACTGGCCCTGGATCCAGCAAAAGCACCCCATCCAAGGGCTTTGCTGGTCAGCCATGGACATCGACCAGCCCAAGGGAGGAGAGCAGCCGGACCAGGACCCTAAGGCAGCAGAGAAGGCAGCAGAGGAGGAGGAAGCGAAGGGGACGACCCAGGATGATGCTTGAAGGTTGTTGGTCGTCTTCTTCTTGTTTTTATGTTTGTTTTAGTGGTCTGTTTAAAACAATTTTAATTTTTTGTTTGTGATGCAACTGGTTGATGTTTCCCGGTTTAAAACAATATGCCCCACCCCCGGATTTGTAATCCGGGGCTTTGACATGCCCCGCCCTGGGGTGGCCGGAGTCTTTCCCGGACCCAGGGTGGTTTTTGAATATAACTGCTTTTGCTTTTATGATTGTGTTTGAGATATTTGAAACACATTTGCTGATGTGTGAAATCATACTAGGGTTTACCTTATTATTCCTAGGTTGCCCCCAGGATTTAGGATTCCTTGTAGCTTTGGTAGTCTTGTGAATGTCCCCCATGCCAATCTCAAACTTAGGAGATATACGCTGATTGTTGTCGAATTGGAGTGTCTCGAGTATGTTTTGTTCCATGTGTCTTGAATTTTTGAATATCCTGCACGTTGGGTACCCTGAATCCTGGGATACCCTGGATTCCGGGCGAAACATAGATTTTAATGAATTCGAGATGTTGAATAACAATTTCAAAACAAAATGTTAATAAATAAATAATGAAGGTAAAACATATAGAGGAATAAACGAAAAAGATTAAGTGAGATGAACTGACCTGAATTTCCAGCATTAATTTAAAATCAAACACATACCTAGGTAGCCGAATCCTGGGACAGGAAGCCTTACATGAAATATGCCTTCAAGTGTATCGCATTCCAAGGTCTTGGTAGTAGTTCTCCTTCCATATTAGCTAGCCAATATGCCCCCTTACCAGCCTCAGAGTCAATCAGGTAGGGACCCTCCCATTTAGGAGCCAACTTTCCATCCCCTGGATTTGTTGTGTTCTGAAATGCCTTTCTAAGGACTAGATCTCCCACTTTAAACCTTCTGATCCTCACATGTTTGTTGTAAGTCTTGGAAATTCTTTGTTGATAAGCTGCCATCCTCCAAGCTGCTTGATCTCTCAATTCATCCAGGGTATCTAAGTCTTTAACCAGGGACTGATCATTCGTATCCTGGGTCTGAGAACTGACCCTGAATGTTGGGACCACCATTTCAGTTCGGATATCTGCTTCAGTACCAAAGACCAAGGAAAATGGGGTTTGGCCTGTGGCGTTCTTGGAAGTAGTCCTGTCTGCCCATAGTGCCAAGGGTAATTCTTCTGCCCATCTTCCCTTCTTCTCTTTTAACCTCTTCTTCAAGTTGTTTATTATAATCTTGTTGCTTGATTCAGCCTGACCATTGGCTTGAGGATGCACTGGTGTCGACGTTATCATCTTTATGCCCCAGGATTCACAGAATCCTGTGGTTCTACTCCCAATAAATTGGGACCCGTTATCACAGACAATCTCAGATGGCACTCCAAATCTTGTTAGGATGTTTCTTTTAATAGAGGATATAACTTCTTTTTCCCTGACTTGGACGTATGCCTCAGCTTCAATCCATTTTGAGAAATAATCTGTCATGGCTAACATGAATACCTTTCCTCCAAGGGCCTTGGGTAATTTCCCGACAATATCCATTCCCCATTTCATGAAGGGCCAGGATGCTGGAATGGGGTACAATGGTTCTGCAGGTTGGTGAGGGACATTGGCATGTCTTTGATAGGCATCACATTTCTGGGAGAAATTCTGGGAATCTTTCTTCATGGTGGGCCAATAGTACCCTGTTCTAAGGATCTTGGACATTAAGGACCTGCCCCCTGTGTGGTTTCCGCAATCACCCTCGTGGATATCTTTAAGAACTTCTTGTGTCTCGTCCTTCTCCAAGCACCTCAAATATACACGTGCAAAAGATTTTCTATACAATATGTTCTTTATAATCACATACCTGGCTACTCTCACTCTGAATGCACGGGCATCCTTCTCGTTCTTTGGAATAGTACCATCCTACAAATATTGAATAATTGGTCTGGTCCAGGATTCTTCTTGGGTTGAAGAATTCTGGGTACTAGATACTAGGATTTTATCT